>JAOWBW010000786.1:102082-572771 GCA_026119855.1 Campanula takesimana | reverse complement strand
TAAATAACAACCGGTGTTTTCGAAGTATATAATCTATGTGATCATATAAATCGGGTGTGTGTGTGAAAAGAAATCAAATGCTCTAAGTATCTAAATGATGGTTCAGCAAATGGAATTCTTTCGGTGTAAAGGCTAAGTATGAACGGATGTTAGGCTGAAGCTTTGATGAAGAACTGGGTTGCAATGGAGATGGTTTGAAGATATGAATATCTGGGTTTAAATCTTCAAAGCAAACTTGAATACTTGGGAATGAATCTCTTGAAGCTCAGCAACCCCTTCATTGTTGAATAATGGAGGCTATTTATAGGCAGAGCACCTTTGTGACCGTGGGTAAAGATTTGAATCAAATCTGAAGGGTACAGTGCTGTTCGAAATCCCATTGGTTGAGCGGTCATTTTCGTCTTGGTTTTGTCTTGTAGTCCTAGGTAGTTGTTGCACCACTACCTGACATTTGTCCTTTGTTGCAGAAAGGACTAACGGTAAACAATTCAAACTGATAGACAAACCGACATTCCTTGCAGAAACTCCAAGTTAACTTAGAGTTATTTTGACATGACATAACAACATCCTTTTACGGTAAAAAAGGGAATGTTTGTCTAAGAATAAATGACATATCTTTATTTCTTCAATAACTACTCTGCGGTTTCACCAAGCATAGGGGCAGTTTGAAGAATGATCTTGATGGGCGGTTTTATAAAACTTGCAAACTGCAGTTTGATGAAAAACTGAAGGGCTCCATGCTGGCGGTCTCAAGATGACTGCTTGAAGCACGAAACCGCTGAAGATACAACCGAACTATACTCAGCCTAGACAATCAAAAATCTAGAAATGGACTTATCTAAAAATTGAAGTAGAACTTCATTACATGCGGTCCTAAAGTCCATAAAAAGACACGTGGCATGGATCAATCAAATTAAGGTGGGTGTACTAACAATGATCCTAACAATCTCCCCCTATTTGATTGATGCCATTACCACACTATGATAATAGCAAAACATTGTACTTGGTAAGAACATATCAGCAAATAAATTTCATGAAATTGCATGTCCCCAAGTCAATGCACACACTATGCTAGATCATAGATTTCTAATCTATCAAAAACAAAGGAAATGAAGAAAAGATAGAAAGAAATACATTCAGATGCATAAAAGATGATATGATTTTGAGGATCATAAATGCATGTTTAAACTGAATGTTTAAAACATATGCACTAAAAAGTATTTTCATGATGAATGTAGTGCATGAGGTTTAAGAAATACAAGCATTGTTTCACAAACAAGCAGTTTGAATAAACAAAGTTTTGGAAACAGAATGCTATGCAGTCATTCTCATTATAATTCAATCATAAAGGATAGTACTTACAATGTATGAATTACAAGAGACATTAAAAAGAAAGACTATGAAATGAAATCTAGTCTACTTCATCTGCAACAGAACCCCTTGCAGCAGCAGCATCATCTGCGGTTTGGTTCTGAACGGTTTGAGCGTCTTGAGCAGCTTGTTCTTCTGCAACTTGAGCATCAACAGCGGGGGCGGTTTGATCAACATTCCTAGAACCGGATCCACGGGTGGTTTCAAAAACAAAGTCAGCTGCACGAAGCCGAACTTCAGTCGGTTCACCAATCTTTAATTCAATTACAGCGGCTTGCTTGACAAGTTTCCCGGTTCTATGCAGGATAATTCTGAAGAATCAAGTGCATACTGGGCCAGAATGTCAAGTTTCTCAACAACAGATTTAAGTGATGCATTAACGACTTGAAACTTTAAGTTGCAAAGATCATTGTTGGTTCTGACAAGATCTTGAAGAGCCAGTTGATTTTCCAAAATTAAGTTCAGTCTCTCATCTAGCTGTTGTTGTCTTGACCTATCATCAAATCTCTCATTCACTCTCTCCCCCTTAATGGCATCAAGATCAGATTGTAAAGTGAGGAGATGAGTGTCAAACCTAGAAGTGGCGGTTTGCTGATGAACTTGAATATTCCTAACCGCATCTATTAAATCAGCGGTTGTAGCATGAAGGGGTAGAATTGGATATGAAGGAATTGAAGAGGGCGGTTCATCAGAAGGAGTGTAGTCAGGAATGTGCTCATCACTAGAAGTATCATCATCAGAAATTTGGATGGCATCATCAGACTGATGGGATGAAGAAGGCATTTTGGCTTTACCTTTCAAGAGAATGTGTGCCTCTTCTAAAGTTTGACCCATAGAAACCCTAATAGCAGTTTCAAGTTCTATGGGATCAAAAGGAAGGAAAAAATAATAAGGAATAATTTCGGTTTGAGGGGGAGAAGGAGGAGGAGGAGGAGAAGGAAGAGAAACATATCTCATATACTCATCATAGAGAAAGATGGAAGGAGAAGGCACAAGGAATAATCTATAAAGATTGGGAATGCAGAGACAATTAAAGAATAGAAAGAATTGGGAGGCTAGAGTGGGATCCATGAGTACCTGATAGGCAATCTCTCCCATCAATTGTTCTGCAACTGAAAGAATTATCTTCTCAACTGCGGCTTCCATCTCATCCTTGGGAAAAATAGCATAAGGATTAGGGCGGCCAGCCTTCAAGAATCTATCTTTGGCTTTGGCGGCGGCACGAGCATGGGCTCCAGCCCTTCTTACCTAGAGGTTTCAGTCTTGAACCGCTTCAAGTAGGAAGCTAGTTCAGCAGCACTTTTCCTTTTTCTAGACTTCGGTTTAATGAGTGAAACCGATGGCGGAGCAGATGGAGAAACTGAAGAAGGTTGAACCGCTGCAGCATATGGTAAGTCTGGAGATGAAGAAGGAGTATGTTCTGGTGAATCAAAATCCAGCTTTCTTTTAAGTGAAGGAGGGGAGACCTCAACTAACATTGGGTCAATTCCTGCCTTTCGCATCTCGGCTCTTTCTCTTAGCTCTTTTGCAAATGCACCTTCAAGTGGTGAATGATCCCTTTTGTAGTCAGCCTCACTAAAGTCTACAGCTCCTGGTGGCCTTGACTGCCAATGTTCCACATAATCGCTTTTCTTCACCAACTTTCTCTTCTTCTTTGGCGGTTGAACCTCAAGAACTTCATCTTCTTGCTCAGGTTCACCAAATGCCTCAGACATATCAGTCTGCTCAGGCAATGCTGCAGCCTCAAACTCATCGGTTTGCTCAGGCTAAACCGCAATGGTAGACACATCGGTTTGATCAACAAGAACCGTAGCCTCAGACATTTCGGTCTGCTCAGGCTCGGTTTGAGAGGATGGTTTGAGGTTTGGGAAGGCTTTGAAATTTCAGCCAACTGTTCTTCAGAGAATTGAACAGAGGGCGGTTTAGAAGTGGAAGGTTTAGGAGGAGAAGGGATAGGAAGGAAAAGATGAGGTGAAGGGATGAGTTCTGGAATGGATTTAGCTTTGGCAGCTTTAAGAGAACTGGCATCCATGGAAAAGTTGATGGATTTCTCCACATTTTGATGTAGTGGAGAGAGAGGTTTAATTTGAGGTTTGGGAATTGAGGGTTTAGAAGTGATGGGTTTGGAAAGGGTAGGAGATAGTCTGATGGGGGGAAAAGAGGTTGAAGAAGATGAAGGTTTTGATGTCGGTTTGGATAAGGGTTTGGAAGGCGGTTTGGATAAGTCTGATTTTGTAATAACAGAAGGGGTTTGAGCAGTTCCCTTTCTCTTCCTTGGAGCAGCGGTTTCCTTGGGACGAGCCGCAGGAATAGACCGAACTGCAGGCTCCCCTCAACCGCAGACTCCCCCTCAGCCTGTACCGCGGTCTGAGCTAACTGACTTAACCCCAGTCGGTTTAAAGTAGCAGTTTGACCTTCATTTCTTAGCATCGTAGCATGGTCCTGATCAGCAATGGCACCAGCATACGGTTTCCCAGATTTGTTGAGCCGAGACTCAGGAAATAGTCCACGTTCGGCTTCAGGAAGAGGGTCCTCATTCCAAACTGTTTGAGCATACCGCCATCCAAATGCGGTTCTGAAGGCATCAAGTTTTGATAATCCAAAGATAGACTTTTCAATTGGATCCAACCAATAGTCCTTGTTTTCAGCAGAGAACTTGAAAATGTCAGTATCTTGATGCAGAAACTTAGTCAGCAACCTGCAATGAGTTCTGGCCTTGGATTTTCCAGCGGCTTTAGCAGCATGGAGGCAGTTTAAAGCATTTATGATCTCCTTCATCACAACCTTGGGCCAGTGCAGTTTCTTCCCTTTAAGAATGGCCACACAGTAAGCATACTGTTCACTTGTAAAGTTGTTGTGGTTTCCATTTTTGCACATAACTCCAGAATCCACCAATTCACATAGATGAGCTATCACCTCTCCAAAGTCCTTTTTGGAGGAATTCTTGGTGGAGAAAGAATTAACTCCAATCAACTCCATTGTAGTATTGCTTAGAAGTTCCGGTTTTATCCCCATAACTCCAGAGTTCTCAAGACCAGCTAGAACTGCGGTCTTGGAAGCGGTTAGGATCACTTCTTTGACACAGACGGTGGACTTGATAGCATCTTCAAATTTCATTTCTCCGATTCCAGATCCCTTATCGGTTCTCCTCTTACATCTAGTAAGGCAGCCTTTGTGGAGATCCCATTCTCAAAAAATTCGGTGCAGATAATAGTAACAAACTGCGGTTCATCCATAAGAAACAGAGGGAGCAGCTTTGCATCATTCAGCAGTTTGAGGAGCTTCCTTCCAACTGCATCTTGTTTAATTTCATCCTGTAGTATCCTAGAACCGGGAACAAAGTTTGAGGGATCCTGAAAAGTTTTCTAAGTTAGAAATAGCTTAAAGAATGATAGTTTGAATCCTTAAGCAAACCGCGGTTTGATTAAGTCCTACAAACTATAACAAGGAATCTTAACAATGAAAACATGCGGTTCAAGGAGAGTAAGGGTAAAAAAATGTAAAAACAAATAATGAATGAACAGTGAAGACAAAACGAATCAAAGAGAATTTTTTTGAAAATGAGTTTGAATGCATGAAGAACACGAAGAACAAAGTATGAATATGCAAAACAAAATCTTAACCAAAATATGGAAAAATTATACCAAAATGATCACAAAGGGCAGATTCTAACAAAGTTCTAAATAAACCAAGACAAATAACAACACATGAACCCAGAATCTGCAAAATTTCACAAGAACACCATGACCCCAAAATCGATTTTGCTCAAAATTGAACACAATTCTTAAAACAAAGTAATCAAACAGTATATTTAAGTAAATGCGATCACAAACCAACCAAGAAATTGAAGAAAAAGCATAAAATGATCAAAGGAAGATGAACAAGCTTTTTAAGCTCCAACAATGGCGGATAAATGAAATATACTGAGTTAGGATTCAGAAATTCATACCATATCAGGCTTCGATGGTTTGGACGATGTAGAAGAAGAAGCAAGATCAATTGATTTCTTTGGTGCCATTAAAAATTTTGTTTAAGTAAGAAAATTTTGAGTGAGAACAGAGAGAGAGAGAGGTGCGTACAGAAGAGAGAGAAGGTGTTTTTGCTAAAAAGAGTAAGAAGGTAAAAAGATAAATTGAAAAAATGGTTTGTCTTTTATACTCAATTAATCACCTCGGGTAGTGGAGCGGGCATGACGGCTGAAGGAAACTCAACCGTCAGTGTACCTGTCAATTCGCATTCAATGCGGCAGAGATAATTGCAAAAAGGTCCTTAAAGAATGAAGTGACATAAAGTAGGGACTAAAATGCAATTTCATACCTGAGCGGTTTTGCGTAAACCGACTTACCTTTTCCTCATTATTGGTTTTGATAAAACCGATATCTTTCAGATCTATCTTCGGTTTCAGTAGATAAAACCGAACCATTGTTTTGACAATTCGGTTTGGATAAAACTGAAGTTGTTCTTCTTGACTCTTCGGTTTGAGTGGAATTTTTAGCCGAACCATTTTGTTGCGGTTTCGTCTATTGAACCGCAAGCTACTTGTATTTTCTTAATAGAGCCAAAATACTTAACAAAAATTATTAGAACAAAAATAAATAGGCATGAATTATATTAAGTAAGTTCCAGTATACCCATTTCTCCTCGTAAATGAAAGAACCTAGAATTTTCAAGCGGTTTGGTGAGAATATTTGCAATTTGATCGTCGGTTCCCACCTTTGCTAGAAAAATGTTCTTCTTTTCAACATGATCTTTGAGGAAATGATATCTTATGTCAATGTGCTTAGTTCTTGAGTGTTGTACTGGATTGTTGGAGATTGATATTGCTGCAGTACTATCACAGTAGATAGGGCAGTTCTTCTCAAATACTTCATAGTCTTCCAACTGCTGTTTCATCCAGAGAATTTGAGAGCAGCAGCTTCCAGCCGCAATATATTCAGCTTCAGCGGTTGAGACTGAAACCGATGCTTGTTTCTTGCTGGACCATGATACAAGCCGCGTTCCAAGGAACTGACAAGTACCACTTGTGCTCTTTCTGCTTATCTTACATGCTGCAAAGTCAGCATCTGAATAACCTAATAGATCAAATGAAGATTCTTTGGAGTACCAAAGTCCAAGGTTAACAGATCCACATAAATATCTAATAATTCTTTTAACAGTAATAAGATGAGATTCTCTAGGGTCAGCTTGAAATCTAGCACAAACACTGAACATGATATCTGGCCTACTAGCAGTTAAGTAAAGTAAAGAGCCAATCATACCTCGGTAGAGAGTCTGATCAACTTTCTTACCTCGTTCATCTTGATCCAAACTGCAGGCCTTTTGCATTGGGGTATCAACTGGCTTAGCAGTTTCAAGCCCAAATTTCTTGATCAAATCTTTGGTATATTTGGCTTGGTTGATAAAGATTCCATCATGACATTGCTTGATTTGGAGTCCAAGAAAGAATGTCAACTCTTCCATCATACTCATCTCAAATTTACCTTTCATAAGCTTCTCAAACTTAACACACATAGTCTCATTAGTAGAACCGAAAATAATATCATCAACATATATTTGAACTAATAATGAATGACCTTTGTGTTTAGTAATAAATAGGGTTGTATCAATTTTACCTCTAGAGAAGCCTTGTTCAATAAGAAATTTAGATAGAGTGTCATACCATGCTCTTGGAGCTTGTTTGAGTCCATACAAGGCCTTCTTGAGCTTGAAGACATGATTAGGATATTTGTTGTCTTCAAATCCTGGCGGTTGAGCTACATAAACTTCTTCTTGTAGATCACCATTCAGAAATGCACTCTTCACATCCATTTGATATAACTTGAATTTCTTGAAGGAGGCATAGGCCAGGAACAATCTAATGGCTTCAAGTCTGGCTATAGGGGAAAAGGTTTCATCATAATCAATCCCTTCTTCTTGCCTATAACCTTGAGCAACCAACCTTGCTTTGTTTCTTGTAATAGTACCATTTTCATCCATCTTATTTCTGTATACCCATTTTGTTCCAATTACAGTGTGATCTCTGGGCCTTGGAGCTAGAGTCCAAACTCTGCATCTTTCAAACTGATTAATCTCTTCTTGCATTGCAGCTACCCAACTTGGATCACTTAGAGCTTCATCTACCTTCTTCGGTTCCATCTGAGATAACAGTGCGGTTGAGAACAAATTGTGGTTATCTCTCTGAGTTAAGCTTCCTCTTGTTTGAACACCAGAACTGATAGGACCTATAACATTAGTTGTTGGATGGTCTCTATGCTCATTGATTTCTAGAGGGAGGTCTTCATGAACCACTATTTCTTGAAGATTTTCCAGAGGGGACTCTTCTTGATATTCATTGAAATCTTCATTGAAGGTGATGTTTGGAACTGGATCAACGGTTTGAATGGGATCAGAAGAATGCGGTTCTACAGCAACACCTTCGGTTTGATTTGGAGCGGCTGGAGAACCTGATGGAGCGGTTTGAGTAGGTTGGTCATTTGCGGTTGCATGATTAGGGTAAGATGTACCTGTCTCAAAACCACTAAAATCATCAGCAACATTTGGAGCCATATGTGGCTCAAGAAGATTATGTTCATCAAATGTAATATGGACTGACTCTACAATTTTTAAAGATGTCTTATTGAAACAACGAAAAGCTTTGGAGTGTTTTGAATAACCAACAAAAATACCTTCATCGGCCTTAGCATCAAATTTACCTCGATATTCTTTGCCATTGTACAAGATGTAGCACTTGCATCCAAATATCTTGAAGAAGGCAATGTTGGGTGATCTGCCTCTCCACAATTCATAAGGAGTCTTGTTGTGAACTTTGATGATTAGGGAGCGGTTCTGGGTGAAACATGCGGTATTGACAGCTTCGGCCCAGAAGTATTTGGGAAGCTTTGCTTCTGCAATCATGGTCTTCCCGGCTTCAATCAAGTCCTGTTCTTTCTTTCTACAACTCCATTCTGTTATGGAACCCCAGCGGCAGAGAAGTTATGATCAATTCCATGATCATCACAATATTGGGCAACACCATTGTTTGTAAATTCGGTTCCATTATCTGAACGCACGGCAACAATGTCATCCAATTTCTGAGTTTGGAGCTGTCTAAAGAGAGCGGTTACGATGCCATAAGTATCATCTGTAGAGGCCATCATTTCCACCCATGTATATCTTGAATAATCATCAACCACCACAAGTGTATAGCGGTTTCCTCCTATACTGGCGGTTGGGACAGGTCCAAATAAATCCATGTGCAGCAGTTGCAAACAGCGGTTCGTTGAAGGTGCGGTTTTACTAGGAAATGACTGTTTGGGCTGCTTTCCAAGCTGGCATGCTTTACACTTTTCATCATGATGGTCAGCCACTTTGGGTAGTCTTTTTACTAGACCGTCCCTATGCAGTTTTGCTAGATACTTGAAGTTCAAGTGGCTGAGCCGCTTATGCCATAACCAGCTGCTTTCACTTATATTTTTGGCTACAAAACAGAGGTCAGCAATAGAAACAATATTGCTTAAATCTATCATATAAACATCACCTGTTCTGTTGCCAGTCAGTAGAGTGACTCCAGAGGAAGCATCTTTGATATAACAGCTAGTTGATGTGAAGATGCAGTTCATTCCTTTGTCACAAAACTGAGATATGGAGAGAAGGTTGTGCTTGAGTCCTTCTACTAGTGACACATTTTCAATAGTCACCTTTCCTCGTTTGATTGCTCCATATCCTATTGTTTCTCCTTTCTTGTTGTTACCAAACACTACTGGGGGACCTTTCATTTGGATGAAACTGCAGAGTAGTTCGGAATCTCCAGTCATGTGTCATGAGCATCCACTATCCAAATACCAGAGTTCCTTCTTCTTCTTAGCGGTTCCAGCCATAAAACATGAAATCTGAAAAATAAACATGAAAGGTTTTGGTCCCCCTTATTCCTTGGGTCCTAGGGTTAGCAGCTTTTTGGGACCCACACTTGTTTGACCTTAGGATTTTTACGTCCCTTGGCATTGGGTGTGAATCTTAAAAGACAATGACCAGCACTATGACCAAAATCAGCACAAATAGCACAATGAATAAATCCAGGTTTTGGTTGCGGTTTTATAAACCCTTTACTGACCTTCGGGTTCTCATGTTTTACTGGGTCAGCGGTTTTGGCTTAAACAAAGATTACCTTCTTGAGCTCAACCTTCCTCTTAGGTGCGGCTTTAGGGAAAATGATAGGAATTTCCTTAAACCGACTAGGAGCGGTTTCATCACTCAATACTTCCTTGGTTGCCTCAGCTGCTATGGATTTCTCTTTCCACTTTGAATCTCTCCCAGTCTGGTTTTTAGGGTACTCAAAGAAATAATTTTGCCTTTTAATTTCTTGTTTGGAGCCCTTTTTACCAGCATGATTAACCTTAGGAATTTCTTTGATTTGTTCAGTAGGTTTCACACCACCTTCGGCACAGAGACAAGGACACTTACACCCATCATCGGTTTTAAACCCCAATCCACTTTTATCTGAAGTAGGAATTTGTGAATTTAGGATTTGTTCCACGGTGACACCAGACTTAGTCCATACATCGGTCACTTTTTAAAGGTCATCCCTTTGTACGGTAAGATCATGGATTTGGGTGATAAGTACCTCGGTTCTGTCCTTCAGATAGCGGTTTTCATCCACAATAGTAGATATCCCAGCAATTTGGAGCTTGAGGTTTTCAATTTCCTCCTTGTGGGATTTACATACACGTTGGGATTCTTCAAGTTCCGCAGCCATTAGTTTATATGCCTTTTTAAGTATAGTGTGTTGTTGACATATAATATTTGCACATTCTAGTACCTGGTCATCATGACTTTGGTCTGCTTGAACCTCGGGAGTGTAGTTTGGTGTTGTAGGAGCTTTGCTTGATCTAGCCTCAGGAGTTTTAGGTGAAACTGACTTCATTTGTTGTTTTGGCAGTGGAAGGCTTTCGTCAATTTCAATTCTTTCTTCAAATCCCATGAGACAGAGATTAGCAGTTTCTTCATCATCACTTTCATCTGAGTCTGAACCCATCCATGTTAGCGGTTGATCTCCTTGGTCAGCTACCATTCCTCTTCTTTTCATGAATTTCTTGTTGAATGGTTTCTTTGCTGGCGCGGCTTCATACCTCGGTTTGGGACAACTTGAAGCAAAGTGACCTAGCTGTCTGCAGTTATAACAAACCAAGTCATCCCTTGTCTTGGGATCTGCAGTTTTGTTGAATCTGGTTGGAGGGACAAACTTTGCTGGGCCTTTGGATGGAAATTGAGATCTATTATTTTTCCTGAACTTGGTGTATTTCTTCACATACAAAGCAAATTCTTCATCATCCATTTCATCAAAATCAACTTGAGTAGAACTTGAGGATTGTGATCCTACACTCTGAGCATAAGAACTTTGAGGAGGAGTGTAGGATTGATGAGACTGCTGATAAGATTGATAAGATTGAGGATATGATTTATGTGATTGAGGATAGGATTGGTGAGACTGTTGGTAATACTCATAAGGTGCGGTTTGATGATTGTATCTAGGAACATTTTGGTCAGGAGGAGCGGTTTGCAAGTGAAGGTGAGGAGCGGTTTGATGATGGTCTGGATTGTAGACAGGAGATGAGATATTGTTGAAAGCAGCTAGAGAGAGGGTCTTAAATCTGCTTTCGGTTTCATGAACCTCTTCAAGCTTAACTTCAAAAACCTTCAGCATGGCATACAAGTGTCGAAGATCAAGAGCTTCCAAGTCCTTGTTGTCTTCAATGTTAGTAGTTTTGATCAGCCATGTAACGCCCATCCTTAATCTCGTTAAATATTTGACTTATTTGTTAAATTCTTGACTTGCTTTTTAAATTCTTGACTAGCATATTTATATGTTATTTTATTTGAGTTAATTATTTAACTACTTTAGAAAATTAAGGTGGTTAAATGTCAAAGTTGAAAGTTTAGGGGCCTTTTTGTCAAAGTTAGAACTTGAGGGGCCTAGTTGCAATTTTTGGAAAATCCTAAGTATATCTTGTTGTGTTTGCAGAGAAAGATTCTCAAAAATATTTCTTCTTGTTCTTTCTCTCTGTTTCATAGAAGGGAGTTCAGTTTTACCCTATTCTCGACTCCTCGAGCTTAATTATCCCTCCGTTCGTGATTCTGGTCCCGGATAAATATTCGTGGCATTGAATAGAGCGTTCCAGGCCGATCAGCAATTTATTTGGGTAATTTTGATTTCGGACTAAGTAAGCTATTGACTCCCCCTTACTTGTAATAACATGCATATATGTTATTCCCGATACTTGTTCTTGTTAAAATTGTGTTTTGAGCAATTTTTGTGATACTTGTAATTTTGGGACGAAGGGAGTATAAATATACTGCGTATGCGTATGAAGGAAACTTGAAAAAGTATACTCCTGGGTTTGTCAAAAGAGTAGTAGGAAAATTATACTCCTATTCGTGATACGGTAAAATAGTAACTCGATTTAAATATTATTTGAAAAATTGTACCATTATTTGTGGTACGGGGTAATGAATGGAAGTATCCCTAAATGGGTATATTAGTATATTATAAAATTGTACTTATACTTTTGGGGACGGTGAAATATTAAATTGGAATAAAAGGAAATTATCCTATTATTTATGGGACGGTAAAAGAAATGAATTGAGCTTGAAATAGTGTCTTGGGTATTGCCTAAGGGTTAGTAAAAAGTTACTCCTACGCTTGGGACGGAGAATTCTAAGTCTGGGAAAGAAATTGGGTTTTGCAGATTTTGGCCTTGGGCGACCGCCCACTAAGGCAGGGATTTTGGGTTTTGATTTGTGATCTTGGGCGACCGCCCAAGATGGGGTTGGGCGACCGCCCAGAACCCCTGTTTCACAAAAGTGTTTTAAACTAAATAGAGATGAAAGTTTATCCCTCCTAAGGCATATAGCCTTAAGATAAGATGTCCTAGCAAGTGTTGTGACACCTTAGGGGTATCAGAAGTGAGTCTTGAACATGATTACTCATTTAATTAAAATGAGAACTTGAGTATAAGAGGAAGAACTCTTCTTTTTGTCTTGAAAGTGCTATGAACAAGCACTTATGTGTTATGCTTGTCTTGGAACTAATGCTTGTGCACCTTGAGGGCACCAAATTAGTGTCTTAAGCTCGAATATCCTATGTAGGGGATTATGAACTTGTAAGTATGAGTTGTATAGATCATTTACTTAATTTGAATTCGAAGTATTCTTGGTCTAGGTTTAGGGTACTACCCTAGATGGTCTAGATGAGTGTTGTAGAACACTCTAGTATTGAAAAATAGTCCATTTGTGAACAAATGAAAGGTGGACTTGAATCATAATTAAATAATAACTTGATTATAAGAGTAGTAACTCTTTTTTATGTGTCTTGAAGTTATTATTTGTGTACCTTAGGGACACCAACTAATGTCTTGAGCTTGAATGTCCTAAGAAAAGGATTGGAAAATAATACGTGAAAGATGTATAATTCATATTCCTAGCTTGAACTTGAAGTATAAGATAATTAACTCTTGTACATGTTTAACCATCCAAAGAAATGGATTGAGAACTTGGATATAAGATGATAAAATATTGTATATGTATTGAATGTCTTGAATGTCCTGAATGTCTTGAATGTCCTGAATGTCTTGACTGTCTTGAATGTCTTAAGTTGAGACAGTAACTTAAAGTATAAAACAATAAAATTTTGTACATGACTTGAACCTCCAAATAATTGGATTAAGACTTGAATATAAGATTATAAAATCTTGTACTTGCCTTGAAACCAATACATGTGTATGGTAAAAACTTGAAAGATTCTTGATGTGTATATGCAAATCTTGCATATAGCTACTTGATAGAATGTGGCTTCTTGATTACTTGATACGTGTATATTGGAAGTGCTATAAATAAACACTAAAGTGTAAATGATTTAGTTTTTAATCGTGTATATACTCAATGAAGTATATAAAATATAAAGAAGATATCTTGTCTTGAACTGAGTTCCTAAAGAAAATAGGGACTAGTGTAATATGAAGATCATTCATATAATAGTGAATACTACGATTTAAATTAATAAGAAGGATTATAGAACACAATATGTGTTAGAAAATGTATTCGATTACTAACGATATGAAGTATGACTGTGTCTAGGTACAATGTGACCTATTCTACTACGTGTTTAGAGTCTAAGGTATTGGGCTCTACTTGATAGTAAGGGTATCGTGATAGACACTTTAATGTGTTAAACGTGATATGAATATGTACGTGCAAATTTGGCATGTGACAAAGTGATATACCCTACTACTTGACTGAAATCTGTTATTAATGGACTCTTACTTGGATTGATCGTGTTACATGGACACCTTATGTGCCATTGTTATCTTGGTTTGTATTCGCAATAATTGCGTACGTGTACTTGTATTCTCGTGAGCACATGATACATGATTACATGGTGCATAATCTTGTGAGCACATGATATATAATTACATGGTGCATATTCTTGTGAGCACTTGATATATAATTACATGGTGCATAAAGACTGGTCCACTAATAAGGGACTTAGTTCTATTCTCGTAGTTCAAGTAAACATCTACTTGTGCATTCTCGTGTGAGTCCAGCTGGCTTATTTGGTTCAGAGGGGTGTATAGGTTCACGCTTATTGTGAGGGCTGGGGCATAAGTAATAATCGTGGGTCTATGCATTCGGTCTGTTTTTCCCTTACTACTGGCCATAGTAAGGGCTTAGCATCCTATATTGGATCAATACGCCTGATATAAGTTGAATGCTAATCTCGTGAACACCTCGTGAATCTTGTTCTTGTGAATGACACTGGTTACCGGGTCTTCTTATATATTGCATAGCAGTCTCTTGTTCTTGATCGTGGTTGTCCTCAGCTATACAAGCATCGACAACAATGGTATTCTTGGGAGGAATAAGGAAGGATTCAGGTAATGATACGTGATAGGCCTATGTGCATCTTGGTGAGTTGGTCTAGCCTCTCACACTACTTGACTACTTGTTACCTGATCATATCTTGAGCTTGATTACTTGTTGAGTGGGCTTAGCCTCTCCTATACTTGTTACTTGATGATACTTGATATATGATTACTTGAGTATCTACTTGAATTGCATGATAAAATGTCATGTAGTTGCATGTTAATAGCTTACTGAGATTTATCTCACCCTTTATTTGTTTCCCCCCCCCCCCAGGAAAGCAGGGGATAGTACGCAGTGAGGCTCGACATAGCTGGGAACTTACTCAGCAGGATGTTCTTGTTTGAAGCTAGTATTCTTTTAATACATTGGTAAGGACGAGGTTGTATGAGTTATTAAACTCTGGGCTTGTTTTGGGGTAGACTCGTGTAGTACTTTTTGTCTCTAGTCAGTTCTTGATGCCAGCTTATTTGCTAGGCATGTCTTCCGCTGTATGTAACCATTTTTGGTTTTAATTTTCTTGGTCTAGAACTCGTTGTGAGCTATCTTAGCTCCTTACTCTTGAGTATATATATCATGTCAGTTTGTTTCTAACAGGTATTGTTCCTGTTTCCCGTTAGTTTCTGGTTTCTTGTTAGTTACGCGCACCAGGTTCGAGGTTCTATTAGGGGATCCCGGGACTTGGGGCGTGTCAGTTTGGTATCAGAGCTATGGTTTAGCTCTAAGCCTGGATAGGGTCTATGGCCTAGGTTGGGTTAGTCTTGGGTGTGTTTTCGACGCCGAGTGCTTCTTTACTTGTTGTTATACCAGGCATAAGACTGGTGTAGATAGTGTTGATCCAATTGGATTAGATGGTTTGAGAATCGAGAGCTCGAGTCTTTAAAGACTTAAGCGTATCTATCTTGTCTTGTGGACATTGTTTCATGCTATATATGCATGCTTGTCCTTATCTCGTGAATTACGTGAAAGTGTATTCTCTAGTAAGAGACTACATGCTTGATATCGTTATGTATAAGAGCTTGATAAAAGTGTGGGTGATAACACCCTATACGTTCTATGTTAACTTGGTCCTGCTACCTTGATGGGACATTGATGTGATACGTGTTATGGCTTGGCTCTTACGTGTTATGATTTGGCTTTCTATATGTTATGCCATTCTTGTTTGCCACAATAGATGGTGAATAGTTCTATGCTAGTATGCTTGACTATTTTTATGAGCATGATATAATTATGTATAATATTCATGTTCTGCATTGAAAGTTCGAACAGTGTTATCGAGATTATACTGGGTATTTAACCTATGTGATTGAAAGTGGAATTTTTACACCAAACCAGATGGATGTATCCATTCTTGATGAGAAACTTGGGTTATCTTGAGTGGTTACAGTGCAAATACAGTGCTGACACCTGGATTAATGTTCTTGACCTCGATTAAGTTAAACGAGTTAAAGATTCAACTTGAGAATTTCTTGATAGAGGATATATCTACTTTGTAGTGGATGTCTGAAGTGAGTATCTGTGTTGACCTATAAGTGGAAACAACCAAGGTATGTGTGTTCTTGAGATTTCGTGGTCTTGTTAGAGATTCATGAATGAATTTCGAAGGCAGCTCCATTGTTAACTATTTGACACCGAGAGCTACATCTTTTGATGGATTGTCTTGATGGATTGATATACGTAAAGTCAGATTTGAATATTGAAACGATGGATAACCACGACTTCAGTATCTGAGATTGCCTAGTGGATTTGACTAGTATTACAGTGATCTGGAGGATATGACCAGTTCTATTATTTCTAGTGGATATGTCAAGTTTCATCAATATAGTGGATTGACTAATCGAGTCTACTTGACTTTATGTGTTTCGATGTTATAATTGATACATCTTGATTTCATAGAATATTTATGAGTATATGTGTATAGTCTTGATGCTCTTGAGTTCTATTTGTTGATTATATATGTTATAATCTTGATCAGTAAAATTCGAGGACGAATTTTCTTTAAGGTGGGGAGGATGTAACGCCCATCCTTAATCTCGTTAAATATTTGACTTATTTGTTAAATTCTTGACTTGCTTTTTAAATTCTTGACTAGCATATTTATATGCTATTTTATTTGAGTTAATTATTTAACTACTTTAGAAAATTAAAGTGGTTAAATGTCAAAGTTGAAAGTTTAGGGGCCTTTTTGTCAAAGTTAGAACTTGAGGGGCCTAGTTGCAATTTTTGGAAAATCCTAAGTATATCTTGTTGTGTTTGCAGAGAAAGATTCTCAAAAATATTTCTTCTTGTTCTTTCTCTCTGTTTCATAGAAGGGAGTTCAGTTTTACCCTATTCTCGACTCCTCGAGCTTAATTATCCCTCCGTTCGTGATTCTGGTCCCGGATAAATATTTGTGGCATTGAATAGAGCGTTTCAGGCCGATCAGCAATTTATTTGGGTAATTTTGATTTCGGACTAGGTAAGCTATTGACTCCCCTTTACTTGTAATAACATGCATATATGTTATTCCCGATACTTGTTCTTGTTAAAATTGTGTTTTGAGCAATTTTTGTGATACTTGTAATTTTGGGACGAAGGAAGTATAAATATACTGCGTATGCGTATGAAGGAAACTTGAAAAAGTATACTCCTGGGTTTGTCAAAAGAGTAGTAGGAAAATTATACTCCTATTCGTGATACGGTAAAATAGTAACTCGATTTAAATATTATTAGAAAAATTGTACCATTATTTGTGGTACGGGGTAATGAATGGAAGTATCCCTAAATGGGTATATTAGTATATTATAAAATTGTACTTATACTTTTGGGACGGTGAAATATTAAATTGGAATAAAAGGAAATTATCCTATTATTTATGGGACGGTAAAAGAAATGAATTGAGCTTGAAATAGTGTCTTGGGTATTGCCTAAGGGTTAGTAAAAAGTTACTCCTACGCTTGGGACGGAGAATTCTAAGTCTGGGAAAGAAATTGGGTTTTGCAGATTTTGGCCTTGGGCGACCGCCCACTAAGGCAGGGATTTTGGGTTTTGATTTGTGATCTTGGGCGACCGCCCAAGATGGGGTTGGGCGACCGCCCAGAACCCCTGTTTCACAAAAGTGTTTTAAACTAAATAGAGATGAAAGTTTATCCCTCCTAAGGCATATAGCCTTAAGATAAGATGTCCTAGCAAGTGTTGTGACACCTTAGGGGTATCAGAAGTGAGTCTTGAACATGATTACTCATTTAATTAAAATGAGAACTTGAGTATAAGAGGAAGAACTCTTCTTTTTGTCTTGAAAGTGCTATGAACAAGCACTTATGTGTTATGCTTGTCTTGGAACTAATGCTTGTGCACCTTGAGGGCACCAAATTAGTGTCTTAAGCTCGAATATCCTATGTAGGGGATTATGAACTTGTAAGTATGAGTTGTATAGATCATTTACTTAATTTGAATTCGAAGTATTCTTGGTCTAGGTTTAGGGTACTACCCTAGATGGTCTAGATGAGTGTTGTAGAACACTCTAGTATTGAAAAATAGTCCTTTTGTGAATAAATGAAAGGTGGACTTGAATCATAATTAAATAATAACTTGATTATAAGAGTGGTAACTCTCTTTTATGTGTCTTGAAGTTATTATTTGTGTACCTTAGTGGCACCAACTAATGTCTTGAGCTTGAATGTCCTAAGAAAAGGATTGGAAAATAATACGTGAAAGATGTATAATTCATCTTCCTAGCTTGAACTTGAAGTATAAGATAATTAACTCTTGTACATGTTTAACCATCCAAAGAAATGGATTGATAACTTGGATATAAGATGATAAAATATTGTATATGTATTGAATGTCTTGAATGTCTTGAATGTCCTGAATGTCTTGACTGTCTTGAATGTCTTGAATGTCTTAAGTTGAGACAGTAACTTAAAGTATAAAACAATAAAATCTTGTACATGACTTGAACCTCCAAATAATTGGATTAAGACTTGAATATAAGATTATAAAATCTTGTACATGCCTTGAAACCAATACATGTGTATGGTAAAAACTTGAAAGATTCTTGATGTGTATATGCAAATCTTGCATATAGCTACTTGATAGAATGTGGCTTCTTGATTACTTGATACGTGTATATTGGAAGTGCTATAAATAAACACTAAAGTGTAAATGATTTAGTTTTTAATCGTGTATATACTCAATGAAGTATATAAAATATAAAGAAGATATCTTGTCTTGAAATGAGTTCCTAAAGAAAATAGGGACTAGTGTAATATGAAGATCATTCATATAATAGTGAATACTACGATTTAAATTAATAAGAAGGATTATAGAACACAATATGTGTTAGAAAATGTATTCGATTACTAACGATATGAAGTATGACTGTGTCTAGGTACAATGTGACCTATTCTACTACGTGTTTAGAGTCTAAGGTATTGGGCTCTACTTGATAGTAAGGGTATCGTGATAGACACTTTAATGTGTTAAACGTGATATGAATATGTACGTGCAAATTTGGCATGTGACAAAGTGATATACCCTACTACTTGACTGAAATCTGTTATTAATGGACTCTTACTTGGATTGATCGTGTTACATGGACACCTTATGTGCCATTGTTATCTTGGTTTGTATTCGCAATAATTGCGTACGTGTACTTGTATTCTCGTGAGCACATGATACATGATTACATGGTGCATAATCTCGTGAGCACATGATATATAATTACATGGTGCATATTCTCGTGAGCACTTGATATATAATTACATGGTGCATAAAGACTGGTCCACTAATAAGGGACTTAGTTCTATTCTCGTAGTTCAAGTAAACATCTACTTGTGCATTCTCATGTGAGTCCAGCTGGCTTATTTGGTTCAGAGGGGTGTATAGGTTCACGCTTATTGTGAGGGCTGGGGCATAAGTAATAATCGTGGGTCTATGCATTCGGTCTGTTTTTCCCTTACTACTGGCCATAGTAAGGGCTTAGCATCCTATATTGGATCAATACGCCTGATATAAGTTGAATGCTAATCTCGTGAACACCTCGTGAATCTTGTTCTTGTGAATGACACTGGTTACCGGGTCTTCTTATATACTGCATAGCAGTCTCTTGTTCTTGATCGTGGTTGTCCTCAGCTATACAAGCATCGACAACAATGGTATTCTTGGGAGGAATAAGGAAGGATTCAGGTAATGATACGTGTTAGGCCTATGTGCATCTTGGTGAGGTGGTCTAGCCTCTCACACTACTTGACTACTTGTTACCTGATCATATCTTGAGCTTGATTACTTGTTGAGTGGGCTTAGCCTCTCCTATACTTGTTACTTGATGATACTTGATATATGATTACTTGAGTATCTACTTGAATTGCATGATAAAATGTCATGTAGTTGCATGTTAATAGCTTACTGAGATTTATCTCACCCTTTATTTGTTTCCCCCCCCCCCCAGGAAAGCAGGGGATAGTACGCAGTGAGGCTCGACATAGCTGGGAACTTACTCAGCAGGATGTTCTTGTTTGAAGCTAGTATTCTTTTAATACATTGGTAAGGACGAGGTTGTATGAGTTATTAAACTCTGGGCTTGTTTTGGGGTAGACTCGTGTAGTACTTTTTGTCTCTAGTCAGTTCTTGATGCCAGCTTATTTGCTAGGCATGTCTTCCGCTGTATGTAACCATTTTTGGTTTTAATTTTCTTGGTCTAGAACTCGTTGTGAGCTATCTTAGCTCCTTACTCTTGAGTATATATATCATGTCAGTTTGTTTCTAACAGGTATTGTTCCTGTTTCCCGTTAGTTTCTGGTTTCTTGTTAGTTACGCGCACCAGGTTCGAGGTTCTATTAGGGGATCCCGGGACTTGGGGCCTGTCAAGCCATTTGCTACCAAGTGCTTGCATGAATCTCATGTTCAAATCTGTATTAGAATAGACATGTCCAAGAGAAAAACAAACATTAACAATATCAATAAACCTCTCATAGCATTGTCTAAGAGATTCCTTAGGATCTTTAACAAAATAGTCAAAGAGTCTTCTCTGTTGATAGAGGTGGTTCTTCTTGGTATCTGAATCTCCTTCCAGAAAGTCAACTATAGCATCCCAGGTAGCCTTTGCGGTTTTGCAGTGAAGCACCTTAGAATGAGTCCTCAGGTCAATAGCTGACACTAGCATGGACATAGCTCTTCCATCAAAATCCACATTGATGCGGTCTGCATCCGTCCATTCACTTTCTAATTTCTTAACTTCAGCTTCTTCTCCTGCGGTTCATAAGAACATATGGTCCATCAGTAACCGCGGTCCACAGTCTACGATCACATGAAATCATGTGTTTCATCATCCTATCTTTCCAAAAGATAAAACTATCTTCATCCAGAATCGGTAAGTGATTCGAATTGGATGTTTGCATCATATGGGTGTTTGTGTTTGCCATTGGATCAGCACCCAAGCGGTTAAGCTTGTAAAAACAAGTTTGGTGGATTAGCTCTGATACCACTTGTTAGTCCCAGAAGGAAACAAGGGTATAGAACCGCTAGAGGGGGGGTGAATAGCGGTCCAAAACTTTTTGAAAAATACCCTTAAAATCAACCGAGTACTTATCAGTTTGGCCAACTGCGGTTCAAAGCACAAGAACCGAACTGATAAAATGCACAGCGGAGTTTGCGGTTTGGCCAAATATGTTAGTTAAAGAGTTGGGAGGTTTGACTCGGGTTGAGAAAACACTATGATGCAACAGAATAGTTAAACTTAAAGTTTAAAGGAAAACACAATTCATCTTTCAAGTCATTTCGTATATGGAAACAAGTTCAAGAACACAAACAAGAAAGATAAATATCAAGACAGAAAATAAAGATCCAACACACAAATTGAAGAGGTTCGTTCTTAAATGAACTACGTCCTCTACCTAGATGGTTAGTCTAGGATTTTCTAATAGCTATGAGACTTGTATTAATTTAGAGGAGGTTTTACAAGATGAATCTAAACTCTAAACAATAAGTCTAACCTAATCTATAATAACAACCGGTGTTTTCGAAGTATATAATCTATGTGATCATATAAATCGGGTGTGTGTGTGTGAAAAGAAATCAAATGCTCTAAGTATCTAAATGATGGTTCAGCAAATGGAATTCTTTCGGTGTAAAGGCTAAATATGAACGGATGTTAGGCTTGAAGCTTTGATGAAGAACTGGGTTTGCAATGGAGATGGTTTGAAGATATGAATATTTGGGTTTAAATCTTCAAAGCAAACTTGAATACTTGGGAATGAATCTCTTGAAGCTCAGCAACCTTCATTGTTGAATAATGGAGGCTATTTATAGGAAGAGCACCCTTGTGACCGTTGGGTAAAGATTTGAATCAAATCTGAAGGGTACAGTGCTGTCGAAATCCCATTGGTTGAGCTGTCATTTTCGTCATTGGTTTTGTCTTGTAGTCCTAGGTAGTTGTTGCACCACTACCTGACATTTGTCCTTTGTTGCAGAAAGGACTAACGGTAAACAATTCAAACTGATAGACAAACCGACATTCCTTGCAGAAACTCCAAGTTAACTTAGAGTTATTTTGACATGACATAACAACATCCTTTTACGGTCAAAAAGGGAATGTTTGGCTAAGGAATAAATGACATATCTTTATTTCTTCAATAACTGCTCTGCGGTTTCACCAAGCATAGGGGCAGTTTGAAGAATGATCTTGATGGGCGGTTTTATCAAACTTGCAAACTGCAGTTTGATGAAAAACTGAAGGGCTCCATGCTGGCGGTCTCAAGATGACTGCTTGAAGCACGAAACCGCTGAAGATACAACCGAACTATACTCAGCCTAGACAATCAAAAATCTAGAAATGGACTTATCTAAAAATTGAAGTAGAACTTCATTACATGCGGTCCTAAAGTCCATAAAAAGACACGTGGCATGGATCAATCAAATTAAGGTGGGTGTACTAACAATGAATCCTAACAGAACCTTTGAATGACGAATCCATTAGTGAAATCCGTGGATGAGGCCATTAGTGAACCTTTGAGGAGGCCGTTAGTGAACCTTTGAATGACGAATCCGTTAGTGAAATCCGTGGATGAGGCCGTTAGTGAACCCTTGAGGAGGCCGTTAGTGAACCTTTGAGGAGGCCGTTAGTGAACCTTTGAATGACGAATCCGTTAGTGAAATCCGTGGATGAGGCCGTTAGTGAACCTTTGAGGAGGCCGTTAGTGAACCTTTGAATGACGAATCCGTTAGTGAAATCCGTGGATGAGGCCGTTAGTGAACCTTTTGACGAATCCGTTAGTGAAATCCGTGGATGAGGCCGTTAGTGAACCTTTGTTGACGAATCCGTTAGTGAAATCCGTTTGACGAGGCCGTTAGTGAACCTTTGTTGACGAATCCGTTAGTGATATCCGTTGATGAGGCCGTTAGTGAGCCTTTGAATGAGTCCGTGGGGATGCGGGCATGGTTGACTGTGGACCATTTTCTGCTGGGGATGAAGTGCCTTGAGTAGCGGATGCTGTTGACTTCGTGGTGATACCTGTTATGTGTGTGCTTGGCAGGTATATGTGTTTGTGCAAGAAGATGCATGAAGAGAGAAATTGTGCTCGTGGTGCAATGTGATTTGAGAGCAGTTTTGCATGAGAGAGAGCTTTTGTAGGAATGGAGAAAGTGATTTTGTGTGCGGTGTGATTTGAGGAAAGCCTTGGATGCATTCATACCTTCACTTACCATTGCCGCTTGATTGGAGATGGATTGCCGAAGGATGTTGATACTTTTGATGAAGATGATGAACTGCCGTTGCCTTCGATGGAATGTTGTTGAGATGATATTCTGAATGATGGGTTGGTCGTGCCAAAGGCTGCCTACGTATCCTTTGAAGGGAATCAGACCAGCGTAGTTCAAGGATGATGGAGAATGCTGGAGGAGAAGCTTGGAGCAAAGCAAAGTAAAGCACATACTTTTGCACATAGAAGGAGAAAAAGAAAAAGAAAAATCTTTTTTTTTTTTTTTTAGATTAGAAAGGAAAGAATATGCACACATGTGAGGAAAATATTTTTTTTTAGTTCGTGGGTGAACCATTTTAACCATTGTGTGCTTGTGAAGCCAACCCAAGATCAAGTCATGTTCAGTCGAAGTCCGGATTGCCTCGCTTGAATTCTGTTGTCGCCGGTGTGCCCAACGAAGATTGATGTCTAGCCCCAAGAGATTTGTCGATTATGGGGCTTCAAAAGGCTTTTGATGCCGAGATGAGGGGTTGCTGATTGTAAAGCCCCTAGAATGCCTTTGATGCCAAATTTTGAGGGACTTGCATAGCTCCAAGATAAATCAGCTCTTGGCCCATTCGAGTAAATCGCCCTTTGTTGTTGTAGTGAGAAATCCCCAAGAGGAGATCGTTGATGCTAAGCTTCGAGAGATTGCAAAGCCCCAAGTGTCGTGGGCTTGTAGATGGCGGGATGTGAAGACCTTTCATTGTAAAGCCCCAAATTATCTCGTGATTGGCTCGGCATTGAGAGCGGATGTACCGTTTGGTAGAATTCTTGATAGAGATCTCCTTCTTGCTCTTACTGGGGGGATGAATGGCCTCATTGTGGTCGATACCCAAATGGCTGAGGGCTTATGTCAAAGGATGCAGTAATGTCTTGCGGTGCCGTCGAGGTCGCGGAGGATAAGGTCTTGGCGTGATAAAGTCTCAAATGAGTATGCTTGCTTGACTCTTCTTGAGTTGAACTAATGACGGATCTTCGGAGGCAACTAGTGCTGTGGCCCAACTTTATCTGAGCTGCACCTTGTGCTTTTGATCTTGGAGAAGGGGGTGCTGAATTGTAGAAACATTGGGATTGGCCGTGGCATTTCCCGCTATAACCCTGTTTTGATTAGAGTTTAGCATATTGAATCTTTTTCCTTTTCTCTAAGACTTCCTTTAAAATCTCGCTGTGAGTTCTAACAAAAATCATCAACTTCATTCATAACATCGGAGTCTTCATTTAAAACCAAGAGGCCTTTGACTTGAAGTGTTGAGAGACCCTTGAATCTTGATTGTTCTCATGGAGCCATAAGACTACTCCACATTGCACTTGCTCGAGTATTGTTGCCCAAAAGACTGTCGGTCGCGAAGCCCTAATACTTCCCTTTGCTTGAATTACTGTAATGCCGTAGCCCAAAAGATTGTAGATTGCGAAGCCCATTGAGACCTTCGGTGCCGAATTGAGGAAGCTTCCAATGTTGCACATGACTTGGCTGGGGATACTGCTGGGGAGTTAATTGCTCTTTGCCGAGGGAGCCTTTAAGACTTGACCGTAGCCCCTAGAGTGCCATCATTGATTGCGAGAAAGGTCCACCCTTGATTGGGGAAACGAGCACGGGCACACATGACAAGAGGGCTTTTTGACATCCCTTTTGAGGGACTTTGAGGATAGTCTCACACATCTTTCTTGAGCATAGCCCCTAGGGCTTGTTGATTGTCAAAAGAAGCAAAAGAATCCCTTGTTCTTGAGTCACATAGCCCCTAGGGCATCACCATTTGTTGAGCAAAGCAAGAGTGAATCGTCCTCGTGTGAGGGAATAAACATGAGAGGATATGGCAAGAGCTACTCCATTTCTCGGGAGCCTTTCGGCGTACTTTAGAAGCACATACTTGAAGAAGCCTTGAAAACTGAGACACATGTTGTTGCTATTTGCTGCCCAAGCCAATTGACTAGCTAGGGCTTATTTGTGCAACCTCATGCCCTTTTATGATGGGCTTGTTCTCGGATGGATCTTGGTTACCACGGACCTTTTTTTCATGAACCCAAAAATGCACACTGCTAGAGAATGATGCCGATAACCCAAGACAACCTTTGATGGTGCTATATCTTGTCGAGCCTTTTGCAATCCCAAAGTTGACTCGGTGGGGAATTTACTTACTGAGGAGATTCAATGTAGAACTTGTCTTCTTTAGAGGCTGGGGATCTCCATTTCTCTTTCCCTTCTCTCTCTCACTCTCTCATTTTTTTTTATGACGCACCCTGTTTTTTGCCTAGACCGCCCTTTCGGGTTTTCAATCTAGCGGGCATCTCTTTTGCGTCTCCATTTTTTTTTTGACTCAATTGATGAGGAAGTGTGCATCGACTCTAGCTGAGGATATAAGACATGTGATTTTGCGGTGGAGACCTTTTGTCACTAATGATGAGTGACATTGACTCGACTAGGGAAGTGTCCCTAGTATTGGCATGTATTTTTTTTATTTAATTGAATGACTCACGAAGGCAAGTAAGTCATTAAGAGAGAAGAGAAGGAAAGCCCCAATTTGATTGCAAGAAATTGGGAGTATGCAGAAAGAATAGAAGTCCTTAGACTCGACAAGGAACGCGAAATGATTCCAAATCTAAAAAGTTCTTCAATCTTTTTGGTGATTAATTCATTGGCAAATGAATCGTACAAAGATGTCTTGACAAGTTCGAGATGAAGGCCAATCACCATAACGCGCTAGGGCTAAACATATCTTCTTTCTTGCATGAGACCGGACCCGCAGGTTGCCTACGTTCCTCTAGCGTAGAGGCTCAGGTCACCGTAGTTCTTGTGAATTCTCCATTCTTTGGGATGGAATTGTTGCTTCGTCGTGTAGCTTCGTCCTCCTTTGGTGGATGGAATGATGTTGATCTTGATGTGAACTTCTTTGATTGAGGGGATTTTTTTTTTTTTTTTTTTTTTTTTTTTTTTTTTTTTGTGCTCTAACTTTTGCCTAGGTTGATTTGAAGAGTTCAACCTAGCGAGCATTTTTTTTTTTTTAACCCCCCTTTGAAACATTGCTTGATTTTTCTCCATGGTTGTTGCTTCACCTTTGATGTCTTGGCTTTGTCTTCGTCGTTGATGATGTTGCTTCGTCACAATGTTTAGCCCCTAGGCGTTCAAGTGATGGCCTTCATTCCAAAACTCATTTAGACATCTTTTCATCATTTTGCCAAGAATTAGATTGAACAACTTCGAAGAGTGTATGAGGACAAGAACGACTTTTATTTGATGATGAGACTTGACTCAAAATTTCACATTAATTGGACAAAGAAAACTTAATGCACACTTAAGAGGACTTTGACTCTTTTTTTTTTTTTTTTTAATTCCTATTACTAGGTAGAGAAAGAGAAACGGGGATTGTTGTTGTAGTCCCCATTGTCGTTGTAGTCTCCTTGTGGCATGATTTCTTGTAGAAGCCCCATTTCGAAACCAAATCATTCTTCTTTGATGAGTTCTTGCATGTTGGCACTCTCTAAAGGTTGCTCTTCACCCACAGTAAATTCGCCGTTGTCGAACAAATCTTGGATGATGTTTCGGAGAAGGAAGCACCCTTCGGTAGTATGCCCACTATGCTTGTGGTAGCCGCACCATTCACCATGTGCATGATTCTTAGGTATCGTCTTCGGCTTGTACCACTCTAAAGGCTTGACCTTTCCACTTGCCACCAAAGTTTCAAATGCTTCGGCTTGGGTTACTCCTAGGAGAGGAGTGAAAACTCGGTTGTTGGCGGTACCTTTGTAGCTTTTGAGGGACGGGCCACTTGAGCATGCTTTACCCTTAAACTTTGCCTTGTTGTTGGTGAGCTCTTGCAAACGGGCTTTGAGCTCGGAAACCTCTTCCTTGTGAATCTTCCTTTCAAGATCAAAACGGACGTGCCACAAATCGTCTTTTCGGCGGGCATCCTCGGAAAGTCTATCCATTTGTTCCCCCATGGCTCTTATTATGTTGAAGAGTCTTTCGTTGGACACGGAGAAGTACCCACCATTGTTGTTGTTGCCGTTGGAAGCCATTGGACCTATTGAAAGAACACGGTTGATCTTAGGTTGGCCCCACAAATACCTTTTGAGTAAAATAAATTTAACCCACAAACACGAAAAAGACTCAACCATATAAAGAAAATGACTCTTTTTTGTTTTGTTTTTTGTTTATTTACAAAAGTCGGAAGGACGGAGTCCTTTTTGGGGTTTCTAGAAAAAATAGTGGAATCGTCACACTAGTATATAGACCTTCTCGCGGTCCCATATACTCATCGGATTCCACCACGCTTGTGAGACCTACATGTGTCGGGATTAAACTAAATTAATGTAGTAAATTATACATGCAGGGACGGATTTTTATTTTCATCCAAAATAACCACTTTTAGGGACGGAGTTTTATTTCGTCCATTGCAACAAGTTGGCATGTATGATTTGAAGACATTAGTTTATGGAAATCTCGGCACATGAAAAACCGACTTGGTCACGGAGTGTTAGACCCTAGACTAGAATTGTGTGGCTTGTGCTCGGCTAAAGAGAGGCTTAAAGGTCACCCCCGGCATGTAGTCTTGAACTACGCCACGGGCTGAGGTTGACCGCTTCGAAAGAGTCAAGGTCGGGTGGAGCTTGAAACTTTCTAGGACGGGCCTCGACGGGTTTGGGGTTAAACTTGTGTGACTCGATAGTGAGCAGTTCATAGGAATATGTGCATGTAGTGTGAGGTCTAACATGTGACAAAACATTTTTTTTTTCTAAAGAAATAAAAAAAAGAAAACAAATAATCACATAATTACAACTTTCGAATCACCCGTGTGACCGATAAAAATAAACAGAAAGTAAAAACTGTTTTGTGCAGGCCCGGTGCCCACACACTGTCAAAACCACTCTGTTCTGTGCACTGTTCTGTTTCTGGAAAATGCCCAGAAGCGCCCGCATTAGGATGCCTACTTGGGAGGCGCGCGCGTTAGACAAAGAGGGGCAGAGGCGCCCGCATCTGGGTAACAACCTGTAAATCAGCGGGTTCAAGGGATTGCCTTGACCCTAAATAAAAATGCTTTCCCCTGCAGAATTTGTTAGCACAGAAACATGGAATGGAAGGACAAGAAGGAAGACGGGCGATTCTGGTAATAGGGGTCGGACGCGCGCGCTTTAGGCCAAAGAGGTCAGAGGCGCGCGCTTCCCACCCTTTTTACCAGAATGCCCAAAAAACAGTAATAAGAACACCAAAAGTTAACAACGCAAGTTTAACCCTCTAAATCGTCCCCAGCGGAGTCGCCACTGTAGATACCCCGGGAAACCACAACTTGGCTAGAGCGGTGAATTATCCTAGGATGTCTAACTTGTTTTAGATTGTTTAGAATCGCCACCTATGTTTTTAAAGAAACATAAGAAAAACCTAGAAATAGCCTAATTTATGTACAAAACCAGAGATTCGGGAGAGAAGGGTTCGGGGGTTAGGTGACGGAGTGGGAAGTACTTAAACACCCACTCCGCCCCCGCTTATGCGGGTCTTGCTACTATTGGTGTTCTAATGCTAAATGTCCTTCAATTTATTAACAGTGCTAACAATTATAATGTAAAGAAAAAAGGGGAAGAAAAGAGAATTGTTTTATTTATAAATTTATGCTAAACAATTACATTAAGAAATGTATAGGAAATTAAAGTAGAGATTAAAATGTAGGGAGATAACCTTAACCAACTTTAATGTAGTAAAGTGGTCATTTGGTCATGTCTCAATTGATGGGGATTGCATACTAGTAAGACTAGAATAAAAGAGAAGAAGAATAAAAGTATCTTTAGAAAAGAGGACCTTAGACTTTGACTTGAAGATGGTGTTGCTTGTAGAGAAATGGTTGTGCAACACTTTGTGTAGTGTTTGTTTGTAGGGAAAATGTGTTGAGAGAACTTGTGTATAGTTCTTGTAGGGAAGATGAAGTTGGTCCAAAGAGTGTCCAAAAAGAGTGTCTTTCTAAGGTATAAGATGGTGGTTTTTATAGGTAAAAAGAGGAGGGAAAACTTGGAGGGAAATTGGTCAATCCATGTGAGATGGAATTGACCAATAGAAAATAAGATAAATAAAATAATAAATGAAATAAATAAAAGAAAATCAAATAATAATAAAAAGAAATATTTTATTTTTTAATGAAAAGGCTAGAATAAAGGATTGGGATTTTTTGGAACAAAGGGGGGATGAACTTGGATGTAAAAAGAGGTTATTTTGTGAATTAGGAAAAAGAGGGAAATAAGGTGCAATCCGTTACTGCCAAAGTGGGAAGCGCGCGAGTCCCGCTTTTGGGGCGAGACGCGCGCACATCCCGTTAACAGTTCCGGAAGCGCCCGCGGCAGAAAAGGACAGAATGACTCTAAAGGTTAACTTTGTTATGCAGTTTAGTCCAAAACTAACAGAATCAGTTAGGAACTTAACCGAAGTAACAGAAATCAACAAAAATAAGTTAAATAAAAATACTTTGTATGCAATCGGGGTGAGAGGTCTAAGGCGGGGTGTCTACACTTTGTGACCTTGCGCGGAATACAACCCATCTTCTCGACCAAGAATTCCTCGGATACCACAGGCCCCTACGTAGAATACCAGTTGTTGATCGGCTCAGAGCTTGGCTGGATCTCGCTGATAGTCTCCCTTCTCGTGTCGGTGTCATAGATGGCATTTACTTGGAACTGGTCCATGATGGCGAGTTCTTCGAACATGGAGGCTAAATCTATCAATTCTTTCCCCACGATAATCTCTGTCTCGGACTCTATGGTCACTTTCTTCCCCCACCATTTTCAGGGCGACATGGGAGTTGGTTCCATTTCGGATTTCTGAATCACACAGTCGGCAAAGATTTCAAGACCGGGCTTTCTGATGCCCTTGCTGTTAACCCATGGCTTGGGAAAGATTACGTACGGGATGTCTTCCCCTTGATGGACAAATTAGCCATTTAGTGTCTTGCGGTAAGGCCTCAAATTGGGAATCTCATAATGACGTCCTTCCCTCTGAGCTCGGGCCTTTTCATTCTTGATGGCTTGCTCGTATTTCAAGTTATCTTTGAAAGGCTCATATCCCAAACCAAATGTGTTCTTAACAAAAGGAACCTCCACGGGTTGCATTCTACCCTGTTGGTATTTTCCTAGGCCTAGACCGGGAAAGTAATTCATATTCCTCATCATGCGGAGGACTTTGTGGTTGCCGAGGGTCCATGATCCATTTCCCCCTTGTTCATCGATGGCGTTGATTGAGACGCCTGATGTTGGTAGTGGTGCCCTAGGCACGTTTAATAAACGTTGTAATTGTTATCATTTATTTCATATCAATAAATAGATGTTTTGATTATTATTGTTGTTCATGTTTACTTATAATAATCTCCGTCTCTATTACTTGTTAAGCACTAGTATAAAGGCTAAATGATCATGGGATGATCATGCTAGATTTATGGGTACTTGTTTGGAACAAGGGATTGGACATGACCCGCTGTATGAGATTTATGTCATGGTCTATGTCATACATATATCTCATACTAGTTATGTCATACGAATCCTTAGACATGAAGTTATTATAGTCTTCCACTTGATGAACATTATGTTTGACGTATTCAAACGCTACCTTTAACCGGGTAGTTATAAAGGGTATGATTGGCATAATCGGATTCACGTAGGGAAGAGTAATAAGCTAAATGGATTTGTCCCTCCTCGGAGAGATGTCAAGCTTGGGCCTCTCGTAGGAATGATGTTGATGAAAATGTTCGGCCGGACTCAAATGAATTGATTAGATCAATATCATTTGGATTATCAACATATTCGGAATCGATAAAGTATTGAACAAGACAAGTTGACTTGTTGACCATGACTTGTGTTCAATGACATCGTGGACAAAAGGATTGTGACATATTCTAAAGGAATGCGAACTTGTATCTAGTTATACTATTTGGGTAGGTATGACAGTTTGCTAGAACCTAATCATATCTTATGGTTTCATGTTTGAACCCATTGCCAACTTAGTATAATCCTAGAGGGTCACACACAATAGAACGAATCTTAAATAAGGACTATATTGGAATTTTGGAAACTTTGGGAATCTGGACAAGTGGGTGACCGCACAGGATGGCTTGGGCGGCCGCACAATTTGGGTCAGATAGTATCATAACCTTCCAGATAGATGTGCGGCCGCACAGGTGGTTTTGGGCGGCCGCACACCATGTCGGGACTGGTTTCCTAATTTGTTTTGGAAAAGAATTTTGGACGGGTTTAGACACAAGTTTCCTATTTGGAATAGGTCTAACTTGTATATAAACAGCCAAATTCGGGCCAGAACATATCATAGCTTTTGTGCAATTCCCAAAGAATTTGAGAGAGGTTTATTTTGTTCTAAGACATCTTAGATTGAAGAACAAAATAATACACAAACAAAATTCCATATAGTTCACATTGATTGTGAAAACGTGTTTCACAATTTTAGTCTAGCAACAAGATCAAGTGTTCTTGATATTCGTTCGTGGTGTGGATACCGCTAGAGGGTGAAGCTTATCATCCTCAAAGTTCGTGTTCTTACTTTTGTGGTTAAAGCTTCAAGTTCTCCACCAAGATCAAAGACCAAATTCAAAGTCATCAATGGTTAGTTTTTCTAGTATTCATATTGTTGTATTTGATTTAATCATATGAATGGATCTATGGGCTTTGGGTTTCATAAAATTTTGAATGCTAATTTCCGCTGCGCATGTTACTACGAAACCCAACACCTGAGAGGGTGGAGTCTTCTAAACCGTGTTGAACTTGGTGGATGGGTTCCCCTTTTCTGTGGATAGTGACGTTTTCTGCCATGACGGTCACTATTTCATCCCCATTTTTGAACTTCACACACTGATGGAGATTCGAAGGGACGGCATTAGAACTGTGTATCCATGGTCGTCCTAAGAGCAAATTGAATGAGGAAGGTATATCGAGCACTTGGAACAGGACGGACATGACCATGCTCCCAAACTCAATGTCTATTTCCACCATACCCATGATTGTGCGTGTAGTGCTGTCGTAACTTTGGATCACTTGAGTAGAAGGCTTTAAGTCTGAATTCTTAAGCCCCAGTATGCCTATGATTCGGCCGGGCATCAAGTTGAGTGTGGAACCACCGTCAACCAAGACTCTTGAAATAGGACTCCCCCTTGATGTCACTTTGAGATAGATGGCCTCATTTTGTGATCGGACCCAAATGGTAGAAGGTCCATGTCGGCAAAAGTGATGACATTGCCAAAATTAATGTGGCCTATCATTGCAGTAAGTTCCTCGGGAGTTGTATCAGGAGAGACTGATGTGTCGTCGAGATTACTGACAAGATCTCGGTGCTTCTTTGAAGATGCAATGAGGTCCCAAATGGAGATGTTGGCTTGAGTTTTCTTGAGTTGTATCAACAAAGGATCTTCGGGAGTGTCGCGAGCTTGCGATCTTTGAGAAGAGGTGCTTGGTGCAGAAGTAGTGGGGTTGCTTGCTATGACTCGTCCGGATCGAGTTAGCATGTTGACGTTCCCATCTTGCCTCTTTTTCCTATTCTCTAATACTTCCTTCATTACCTCATCGTAGGTCACAACGTAACAAGAATTGTCAAATTTATTCATCACATTGGAGCCCTCATTCACAATTGGGATTGAATGAGTGGTCTCCTCAAACTCTCCTATCTCTATTACATTGACATCATCACCACTAGGCACTATGAACTCTTTCTTGTCTATGATATCTTGGATGACATTGCGGAGGACAAAGCATTCCTCGGTAGTGTGGCCACTATGTTGGTGGTAGCCACAATATTTGTGATGAGCATGATTGGCATTGATCGACTTGGGTTGATACCCTTATATATGTCGCGCCCCCGGACCCCGCGGGCCCGAGACCGCGATCTGGACGTCGACTTAAAACCAAAACTATGAATTACTGAAGTTAAAAATTTCATTTGATGCCAAAAGGTGATGATCCCAAGTTTTACAAATCACTTGAACAACAAGGTGAAACTAGTATAAACTCCATAAGTTTATACACTAAAGTTACAAAATACACAAATCCTAATGACGTCAATGTTTGGTACAAATATCCCAAAAAGGTTACACATTTATATAATGTAAACCAACCTATAACAACCTTCCCCAAAAGAATGTATCCACCCTCGACGTCCTCTTTCTCGTGATCAGCGAGACTAATCCTTAGCACCTGGGGGGGGTTAAGGAAAAACAAAGATAAAAGAAAAGGGGGTGAGATAAATCTCAATAAGTTATTAATGCAACTACATGACATTCTATGATGCAAGAAGCAATAAGCAATAATAAATATCACATAGCACATAGCATTTATCACATAACAGATAGCAGCGGAAATAAACACGTAACAAAAGATATAGCCAAGGTTTTCCAAACCGGAACATCCAAATAAAGGATCGCTGCGCAGCTTCAATAATCAACAAATCATCATCTTCATAATAGCATGAAAGCCGAAGAGAAAACCCCTGTACCGGAACCAATAACCAATGAAGTGTCACAAGGGATGGGAGACATGCCACAAAGTCATGCTCCAAGTAAAGCTAAAATGCACACAAAGGAGCTAGCTCTTCTCACATCCAAGGCCAATCTGGAGGAGGGTAATAATAGGGCAAAACAATGGTCAACATCACAATGGACTTGGCCGTGCCATCATAATGTTTCGCATCGCCCAAACACACACAAAATACCAGCTGGACTTTCACATAAAGGCTAAGTAATAAAATACTAGCACGATAAACAACCATTGATTCCAAAGTAGGGAATCATACCAAGAAGTCACCAAGAAAGTGAAATGTACCCACAACGCACAATCAAAGTGTTCCAATAATCTCAATTAACACTTAATGAATTTCAAACACAAACTTGGTCACAAAGGACTCGATTCTATCACTAGAGTGTACTACAATGATCACTAAGGTCAACTAGAAGGACACCCAAGACTTAGACCAAAACGCGTTCTTCAATCACACAAATTAACAAAATGTAAACTTTCAGAGGTCTGTGCGGCCGCCCAAACGGGTATGTGCGGTCGCCCAAAAAGGCCATTAAACAAGAACAAAAGCTTTCAGATAGATGTGCGGTCGCCCAGACAATTTTGGGCGGTCGCCCAATACTCTGGTCTGCCGGAAATCGGGAAGAACAACCTGGGTTCTTCCATTTTCATACCAAAACACATTTCAACCAAAAATCCAACCTTCCCACTAGTTTACTAATGTACCAAAACAACTTATAAGTCTGAAAAGACTCCTATAACAACATTTAACAACCAATAACAAGATCAAATCCCAACATTCATAAAATCTCCATTTTTGACCAAAACTCAAATAAATTCCAAACAAATCCAAAACCCAACCAAACTTCAAATATAACACATCAAGCATTATCTAAACATGATATGAACATTTTAGCATCAAAATGGGGGAAAAGTAACTTACTTGCAAATTCTCAAAGATGACGGAATTCAATTCTTTTTGGTTCTACGCGATCCTATCGACGATCTAAACACATTTCACGTTTTAAGAAATGAGAAATAACAAGAGGAAGAGGAAGATAATGAAGAGAGAAGGAGGAGAAGAAAAACTCACCTTTTTGCTTGGAGAGAGAGGAAGAAATGGGCTGGGAAATGGGATGGAGAGAGTGAGGGAGAAGGTGAGGGAGGTGAGGGGGAGTAGGGAGATTATTCAAAAACTTACACTTAGGCCCCCTCTCTCACACTACACACAAATACTACACTCCCTACTAACAATTAAGACCCAACAATACCACACTAACCCAAATGACTCAATTAAAATGCTAGGCATAAATATTATAACACATAAAATGCACACATAATTATTTAAATAAATAATAATTTAAATAATTAAATGGGCAATTAAATAAATATTAATTATTTATCACTAATAAAATAGAGCCTAGATTTCGGGTCGTGACAATATAGGTGTGATTTGGCCCTTTGCTTTGAGAACATCGAAGGCCTCAGTTTGAGTTATGCCTTGGAGAGGAGTGTAGACATGGTCATTTTGAGATCTCTTACCTTGAGGTGGAGGAACCCTTTTGTAATTCCCCTTGTCGGTAGTGACGACATTGACCGAAGCCTCTTTGGTGGAGTTAGAGGCGGCCTTGTAACGGAAGCTAGGAGCACTTTTCTTGATCTCCTTGAGCAAATCATCCATTCGGACCCCCGCCTCATACATTTGAGAGAAATCCGCATAGCAAGCCCCACTTAGGTGGGTGCGAAGATCAATCTTTAGACACTTGAGAAATATGTCCATTTGCTCCTTGGTATTAGGCCTCTCGAGAATTTCGGCAAGCTTGTCATTCCACCTTCCCGTGAAGTCTATAAAGGACTCATTGTCCCTTTTAGTAGTGTTCTCGAGCTCTTTCTTGGTCGGGCGGTGAGTGGTTTTGCCTTGGTATTGACATTTGAAGGCAATCATGGCGGCATCCCAATCAAGACGGACTGTGAGCGGGAGAGTTGCATACCAATCTTTTGCCGCCTCCTCGAGAGTAAGAGGGAAGCATTGTGCCATAACTTTAGGAGAGACCTTCTTTGGAACCATAGCCCATATGTAGGTTTCGATTTGTGCCATGGGGCAAGAGTTGCCCTTGAACTTGCTTATGTCGGGCATTTTGAACTTGTCGGGAAGAGCGGCCATGGTGCTCATGAGAATGGATGACTGATAAAGGCTTGTGTCAGAGCCTTTCCCCATGTTGAGACCGTTGAAGCGTTGATCTATGTAGGCCATGATTGAATCAACCATTTTGTGCTCACTGTTTTCGGTACTCGGTTCCCCCATTTTTTTGGCGCGGGAACTGACATAAGGACTTTGAAACAAACCCTTAGTCCACTCGGACTCTTCATTGTTCTCTTTGTCTTTACCACTCTAAAGCTTGGTGAGCTTAGCTTTCATTTGGTCCATCTCGGCCTCGTGAGCCTCCCTTTGATTGTCAAGGTGAGATTGCCAAAGATCATCCTTATTTTGGGCCTCTTATTAAGAGTGGAGACTTGATCTTGGAGCACTTGGACCATAGCTGAAAGTTGCTCGAGAGACATGGTGTTGTCGGTGTTGGAGCCGCCGGCCATTGATGTTGTCGGAGCTGTTGGAGTAATCACTTCACGAACTAACCGAATCGCTGAATCCCGGTAGACTCTGTAAGTACCAATTGGACCTAAATTGCAGAAGAGTCCCTTATCAGTCTTGAGTAACACTTTCGGTCCATGAAGAGGTTTAGAACACACATTGGGCACACGACTCAAACCATATAAGAAAAAGACTTTTTTTTTATAAGTCGGAGGGACGGAGTCCCTTTTGAGTTTCTAAGAAAAATAATGGAATCGTCACACTAGTATATAGACCTTCTCGCGGTCCCATATACTCATCGGATTCCATCACGTTTGTGAATCCTACATGTGTCGGGATTAAACTAAATTAATGTAGTAAAGCATGCATGCGGGGACGGATTTTGATTTTCGTCCATAATAACCACTTAGGGATGGCTTTTTATTTCGTCCATGATAACCACTTGGCATGTATGTTTTGAAGACATTAGTTTAGGGAAATCTTGGCACATGAAAACCGACTTAGTCACGGAGTGTTAGACCCTAACTAGAATTGTGTTGGCTTGTGCTCGTCTAATGAGAGGCTTAAGGTCACCCCCGGCATGTAGTCATGAAATACGCTACGGGTTGAGGTTTACCGCTTCGAAAGAGTCAAGGTCGGGTGGAGCTTGAAACTTCCTAGGATGGGCCTGTATGGGTTTGGGGTTATGAACTTGTGCGACTCGATAGTGAGCAATTCATAGGAATTTGTGCACGTAGTGTGAGGTCCAACATGTGACAAACATTTTTGTACTCTTTTTTTTTTTTTTGAAAGAAAAGCAAATAAGGACGTAATTACAACTCTCGAATCACCCGTGTGACCGATAAAAAAAAACACAAAACAAATCAGTTTAAGAGGTCCAAATCAGTCCTTGATGCAGGAAACTGTGCCCACACCCCAATCATTCTGCTCTGTTCTGAAGTTGCTCCTGTTCTGGAAAACTACCCAGAAGCGCGTGCCTCTGGCCTGTGTTGTGGGATGTGCGCGCATGGCTCAGAGTCTGTGGGAGGCGCCCGCTTCTGGGTAAACCTGTCAGATTGTCAGACTTTTGGACTCAGGGGATTGCCCTGGTCCTGAATATACATTATAACCCCTGCAGAAATGATTAGTGTAGAAAAAAGAAGAAAAATAGGAAGAACATATGGGAGGCGGGTGATTCTGGTCTTTGATGTGGGACGCGCGCGCCTTAGGCCAAGAATGCCCAGAAAAAATGTAGACTTTGAACATAATGTCCCCAGCAGAGTCGCCACTATAGATGCCCCGGGAAACCACGACTTGGCTAGAGCGGTGGAAGGATCCTAGGATGTTTATTCGTGTTTTAATGTGTTTAGAGTCACCACCTATGTTTTAGAGGAACATCAGAAAAACCTAATATTTATAGCCTAAGTTTGATTTCGAAAACAGAGATTCTTGTTATGAGGTTCGGGGGTTAGGTTACGAGATGGGAAGTACTTAAACACCCATCTCGCCTGACTAATGTCGGTCTTGCTTGATCAAAGTCTACATAAATAATAAAATGTTCTTCCTATTCTTGATGATAAAAGGTGTTTTGGAATGTAGGGAGATAACTCCTTGACTAGTTTTAATGAAGTGAAGTAGTCTTTGGTGTCATGTCCCAATATGATTTGGGTGATTGCACGTTTGATGAAATAAAAGAGAAGAAAATAGATGAAGTAGAGAAGAAGAGGAGAAATGGAGTTTTACCTAAACTTCAAGTGACTTCAAACACTTCTTGATGAATTACTTTGGAAAAATCTTGGAAATGATTTGTGTATAGTTTTTGTAAGTAGAATTTTCGGTCCTTTGAAATGGTGGAAAAGGGATATTTTTATAGGTGAAAACAAAGTGTTTTTGATGCCAAAACTCAGTCACCAAGAAATCTTTCCCGGGAAAATCATGTAAAAATGAGCAAGGGAGAGATTCTTAGACAGAAATATGTAACCGTAGCCCAGAGGCGCGTGCTTCCTACCTCAGGGGCGGAAGGCGCGCGCGTCTGGCTCCTATGGTCGGAGGCGCGCGACTCAGAAATGGCCTTTTTAACAGAATGGACTAGAAAGTCAGCCCTGTCATTCAGTTTAGTCCCTGGACTTAACGGAGTCAGTCAGGAACTTAACGAAAGTGACAGAAACTAACATAAAACACTTAAAATAGGGAGAAACACAAAATCAAATGTGCAATCGGGGTGAGCGGTCCAAGGCGGGGTGTCTACACTCGGGTGTCCTCCACAAACTCCATTATGTACCTCGGCGAGTAGGCTCTCGGTATCTCTGGGTGAGACGCATCTAAGTAGGGGTTTTGAGTAAGACCTTCTGTAGAGGATCCCGTTCCATACAATAAATCTGTCCGTCTTCTTTTTGATCGTTTTAGCTTCCAACTCGTCCTCAGGTAACTTCCCTTCTTCAATGTAGTCCTTGCAATCCTCGATCCAAGCTCTTTCCACATCACTGATTGCCAAGATCTCCATCCTTTCATAAGCTGGTTGGTCGGCATAAATGATTAAAGGATTAATCTCTTCAGTTGTGGCCATCTTGGAGAGCAAGTCGGCTTCTTGGTTATGTTCTCGGCCCACTAACCTTATTTCCCAGAAATCCAGATCTTTGACCATGTGGAGGATGAGGTCTTTATACTTGGTCAGCATGTGATTTTCAGTGTTGTATTCTCCCTTTACCTGGTTCACTACTAACTGGGAGTCACTGTAAGCCTCCAACTTTGTTGCGCCGAGATACTCTACTTTTTCTATACCCAGGATCAAGTCTTCATACTCAGCCTGGTTGTTAGAGGCGGGAAATTTAAATCTGACAAAGTCCCTTGCAACGTGCTCACCACCTGGGCTTGTCAAGTATAATCCTGCTCCACTTCTTCCTTGTGTGGTCGACCCATCTGTGTATAAGATCCAGCAATCCTTTGGTAGTTTACTAAGGGGATCTCTGTCTACGGGGAACTTCCTTTTTCAGGCCATCGGCACATGTTCTCTTGAGAAGGCAGTTTCTACCAGGAAGTCGGCAAGTGGTTGTGCCAGCAAGGTTGTTCTAGGCTTGTATGTTATGTCAAACTCGATCAGCTCAATGGGCCAGTTGAGTAGCCTGCCAGAACTATCCATCTTGTGGAGTATCTTCCTGAGGGGTGCATCGGTATAGACCGTGATAGGATGAGCGGAGAAGTAGGCACGCAATTTTCTTGCTGCTATCACCAGAGCAAACGCTATCTTCTCGGCGTTAAAATATCTAGACTCGGTCTCTGATAATGCCTTACTCACATAGTAAACCGGCCTCTGAACCCTGTTTTCTTCTCGAACCAGTACGGCTGCCATAACTCTGTCTGTTTCTGCAAGGAATACATAGTGTGTCTCTCCCATAACCGGACTGCTGAGTAACGGAGGGGATCCCAAGTATCTTTTCAGCTGCTGGAATGAAACTGAGTATTCTGGTGTCCAGGCAAAATCTTTTGTGCCTTTCAAGGCTTTGAAGAAAGGGAGTGATTTCTCTGCCGGCTTTGCGATAAAACTTCCCAGGGCGGCCACCTTTCCATTCAACCTTTGAACCTCTTTAACACATGTCGGTTCCTTCATATCGATGAGTGCCTGGATTTTTTCCGGATTTGCCTCAATGCCCCTTTGTGAAACCATGAAGCCGAGGAACTTGCCTGCCGTGACCCCAAATACATATTTACTAGGGTTGAGCTTCATATCATTGGCCTTCAAATTGTTTATTGTCTCCTTCAGATCCGGGACGTGACTTCCTGACTTGGTCTTTATCACCATGTCGTCGATATAAGCCTCCATGTTTCTCCCGACCTATGATTTGAAGACCTTGTTAACCATCCTTTGGTAAGTTGCCGAATGGCATCATTACGAAACAATAAATCCCCCCTGCTGCTTGGAATGTCGTCTTTTTTATGTCCCCTTTTAACATCTTGACTTGATGATAACCCGAATAAGTATCAAGGAAGCTAAGTGTCTGGTGTCCAGCAATGGAGTCTACCAGCTTATCAATCCTTGGGAGTGGGTAGCTATCTTTGGGGCAGGCTTTGTTGAGGTCAGTGAAGTCTACACACATCCTCCACTTGCCATTCTGCTTTTTGACCATGATGACATTGGCTAGCCAGTCGGGGTAGGTTGCTTCCCTTATGATGTCAGCTTTCATTAGTTTCTCAACTTCTAGCTCGATTGCCTTTTCTTTATCATTGGAGAAGACTCTCCGTGCCTGATTGACTGGTTTAAAGAACTTGTCCACTTCGAGTTTGTGAACAGCGATGGCTTCTTTGACCCCAACCATGTCTTCAACCCTCCATGCAAATACATCCAGATTGTCTTTGAGTAGGTAGATAATTTCTTCTCTTTCTTCTGGTAGGAGTTGCCTTCCAATTTTTATCTTCTGATCGGGGTAGTCTTAGTTGATCTCGACCTCTTCCAACTGATCGACCGGTCTAAGCTCTGGTCCATCCCTGAACTCCAAAGTTTCTATAAGTATCTGTTTGACCTTCTCCTTGTCCTCGCCTTCCAGGCTCAAATTCTCCATGTCTAGGATTCGGTCGACCTTGGCCTCGATGTGGGTAAGTTCAGTGGCCCCAGAGCTTGGGACGAAAGCGAGGGCTAAATCACTCGGCTCATCCAAAGCTGTGTTCATAGAAATAGAGCCAAAACCGTCTAACCCATAAATCATCTCGGCATCTATTACAGTGCCGTCGCCGTCTAATATTACCCATTCTTCAGGCACGTCTTCCACTATTTCTAGTATCATGCCGATGTTTGAGGTTGTAGTAACCGTGGTCGATTTGGAGAGGGCGACGTTCCTTTCAGGAGTATCAATTTCCATTCTATTCTTGGTATTTCTAGACTTTATCACATGCTCCAAAAAATGCTTAGGAGCACCCGGTACACATCCTACGCCTGCCGGGGTAGGGAACTTCACCCTTTGATGAGGGAGGTGTAAGTACCCCAATCTGAAATTGACCTACTTTAGAGGAATTCTTGGTACCATTTAGGTATAAACCAATAGGCCAGGACCTCACTAGGATAAACCTGATATTCCAGGACTGAACTGGAATTAAACTTAGAAAAATCCAGAAGCTCGCCAAGTCGAGTCGTACGGATGGTTTGGGCACATGAGGTCCCTAACCGTACGGCTATGTTGGGCACCCTCAGCCTCTATAAATTGAACCCCATGCTGATCATTTCAGGGGGGTAGAAAACATTTTGAGAGCTGTTACTCTGCCAGTTTAAGAGTATAAAGTGAGTGATATACACATTTGAGTGAAAGGAGAGGAAGATAGGCCATAACCATCATAGGTGAAGCCTCCTTCTCCCCATCTTCTTCTCCATCTCAAACTCTTTTATTATTGTTCATATTATTGCTCATTCTTGTGTTATTTCTTATTATTCTTGCAAGCCTTGTCCATTCAAGCATTTTACATTTCATTGAAAGTCTTGTCCATTTCAAGCACTATATATATATATATATATATATATATATATATATTATACAAGTCTTGTCTTCTCAAGCTATATATTATGATTATATATGTATATTGGAACCAAATCATGAGGTGATTCAAGGTTCCCTTCATGCCTAGTGTGTGATTATGGGATAAAACCTAAGGATGATCATGATTTGTTAAATTTCATGTTGATTTTGTTCTTGTTTGGCCATAAGAGTCATGATTGGGTGATAAAGTTTTAATCTTTATCATCCCAACCATGAGCTAGCCACAAATCACCAAGCATGGGACATAAAGATTTAATCATTATGTTATATTTTTGTCCCAAAAGGTTCAATCTTGCATAATAAGTCCATCTTGATGGCTAGGTTTCAATCTTTGCTTATCAAATGGTCATTTTAGCCCAAATGGCATGTTCATCACCTTTTTCCTAAATTTCCCCAATGATTGTCTTGATCACACCCAAAACTTTTGTTTTTGGTGTCAAACTAGTGATCAATGACATAGGGATGATTTAACACATGTTTTTGTTAAAGAAAATAACTGAAAGTGATCATTTCAGTCTAGTTTCAGCAAGAACACTCTGTTTTATCTGAAACTGGACAATTTTCTGATAAACTGTCAAAAATCCCTGGAATGCTATCCCCATCCGTACGGCTACTTTGGCCGGGGAGTGCATTTTCCAGTTTCTTCCCTTTCTGGTCAGAATGTTTGCAAAATAACCATTTTCTGTTAAATAATTAACCAGTTTTTTTGCCAGAAGTCAGTTTCTCCCATTTTTGAAACACACACACATGCACTTTGTTAACTAACGTAGGGAGACTTGGTCCTATCCAAGGCGGCTTGGGTGACGTGAAACTCTTCCCAAGACGTAACCTGACCTCTGAACTAATAGAATCTCTAACCTTTCCATTTGTTGGGTTAAATAATTAACAAATGTGGCGACTCCGTTATGTTTTGCGTGTTAACCGTGTTCGGCGTTTCGCCCCCATACTCATCGCGTTTCGCTCCGTGCGGGGCGGGATCCTTACAGTGGCGACTCCACTGGGGAGTAAAGTGTTTGAAAACTTCTTTTTAGAAAATTTAAGGACACTTTTATGTGGGTCAACTCCCGTCCCCCGTTTTCGTTAACTTTTGCGTTTGTTTTGTGTGTGCTGAGTTTCTGTTTGAATTTTCTGGAGTGGAAACTGTTCTGGATGTGTAATAAACTGGGGCTTGATGATCAGCAGTTGAAAAACAGCAAAAAATAATTGCCAGCATGCTATAGCCGTACAACTATGCTGGGCAGGGAACAGAATGTTTCAAAATTTGACAATTTTGTGCAGGGCAAAAACATTCTGTGCCCCTTTGGCTTCTGTTCTTGTCCAGGTTCCATTTACAGTTTTGTTTGTGCACATTACCTTCTTCCTCTTTAGCCAAAACTTGGTTTTTAAAGCTTGGTTATGCACAAGTTTTTTTTGGACATAAAATTGGGTTTTCAAAGCCTCCTTGTGCATAACCCATTTTGTAAAAAATTTTGAATCCTTTTATTGTGCACAACTTGTTTTGCAAAAGGTTTTCAAATGGATTGTTTCTTGTAAAGTTTTGATTTCAAAGAACTTTTGGTTGTGCACAATTTTGTTGTATGTACAAGTTTTGGCTTTGTTTTCTCTTATGATTCTTGCTTGATTGCTTGTGTAAATAGCTTATTCATGCTTGCTCATTTTTGTCGATTATGCTTATTCATGCTTGTTCATATGTTGATTATACATTGCTCATGATGTTAAAACGAATCGAAAATTTCTATTTTAACTCAAAAGAGAACATAGAATGGCTTCACACTACGCGCACCTGACCTTGCACGTTCCAAATACCCTTTAAACACGGGATGGATGCCACGATGCAGCTTGATTGGTGCTCTTATGCCCTTCTAGCGCGCACGGGTCCATTCCACCTCCCCTTCCGAGCCGAGTCAACCACACTTGTCCGTGACACACAAATACCGAGACTTTGGTTGGTTTTTGGTCTAGCTCACATTACCACGTCCCTAATACGTGTCTAAGGTTAATTGTGGCCAAGTTAATTCCTAAGTCATGACTCCTTGTGAAAGCAAGTGTGACCATGGTCAACTTTGACCCGGTCCTTGAATTATGCGTTACTGTTGACCGTAATTAACCTAAGTCATGTATTAAGGATAGGGTGACACCGTGTTGTCAATCCCTAATGAATGGTTCATACTAATCATCCTTAAGCCCATGGATAAGATTCGAGAGCCCTCGTCAAAGATGAGGTTATATCGGAAGTCCCTTAAGTCCCTAAGACGAATCTCGATGTAAACCGGGGCTTAATCGTGATTGGAATGGCTCACGCGTTGGGAATCTTACGATGCACTAGACCCTAGGTTCGTCTCTTTTGGTTGGTGGAAGCCGCTTTCCCTATAGGACCCTCGCTCGGGACAGTCCATCCTTGGGAGTGTGCAAGGCAGGTGAAAAATGAGGGGCCTATAGGCGTAGTGATGGCCTCCACTGATCCAGGATGTAGAATAGTTGCGAAAAAGAAGAGAAATCTTTTCCAACCAGTTAGGAATAAAAATGCTTTTTAAGTAAACTTGGATGAATAAATAATTGCACATCGCATGACTTTGCTCTGTTTTTGCTTCTTGGCCTTGACGCATTGCATTCTTGCGTTAATGAGCGTCATTCCGTTAAGTCTTTGGACGGATCCCCATTATCCTCCAAGACTTCCATAAAGGCATTTCGTTAAGCCTTTGGATGGATCCCTGCTATCCTTCCAAGGTTCCCGTTGTGATCCCCGTTGTGATCCCATTGTGACCCCCGTTGTGATCCCGTTGTGATCCCCATTGTGATCCCCGTTGTGATCCCCGTTGTGACCCCCGTTGTGATCCCATTGTGATCCCGTTGTGATCCCCATTGTGATCCCCGTTGCGATCCCTATTGGGATCCCTGTTGTGATCCCCGTTGTGATCTCTGTTGTGATCCCGTTGTGATCCCGTTGTGATCCCTGTCGTGATCCCCATCGTGATCCCGTTGTGATCCCGTTATGATCCCCGTTGTGATCCCGTTTGTGATCCCCGTTGAAACTTCTATTAAACCCCTAGGTGTTGTCCCCTAGGTCCCCGTTAAACCCCTAGGCATAGTTCCCTAGGAAGTTAGTCAAGTCTTTGGAGGGATCCCCATTATCCTCCAAAGCGTCTGTTAAAGAAAAGAAACAAAAGGTGCTTAGGGTAACTCCCTCCCCTTTCCTTGGTCCGTCACATGATGACCAATTCTGCGCCCCTTATGTCATTTCATTCCCGTCAGTGTCGTCGCGTGACCATGACCCCTTCGAGTTTAGCTGTCATGGCACCACATGGTAATATAACTTGGTAAAGCATTGGCCTCCTCAGTTTGCACCTCCATGTGATGACCATCTCAGTTGCTCTGATCGCCTTGATGGCTCGAACTAGTGTGAGTACCATCTGGTCCCAAGCCAGTAAGGTTTTGTCCCATGTTATCCTGACTATATTCCAACAAGCCAAGGAGGCTCCTTGTCCCCGTAACCTTTACGTTAGGTCCCTTAGGGCCGCTCTCCGTCACCCTAGGAAGTTTGTTTGGAAAGTGAGTCAATCACTCACCTCTTCCCAGAAGCCCATTTGAATTAGGCCAACTTAAGTCATGTTCGCCTCTTCGTTAAACCCATTTGAATGTGTGAGTATATTACTCAAATGAAATGTGTGTGTCAATCCTTATGAAAAAAAAAAAGAAAAAAAAAGGGGGAAATGTGTGTGTCTTTTACTCAAATAGAAAAATGCGTATGTCAATCCTCATTCAAAAAATTGGAAATCAAGTTTTCTTAAAATAAGAGGTCAACTCTTTTCCAAAAGGCTAATCCGCTAATGAGGCGTTCCTCTCAAATCATGGTTATAATTTCACCTCGAAGTTTACAATGCTAAAATCCTTTGCGGTCTTGTCCACCGAAAACATCAACCAAGGAGCCCACATCTGAAATGGCGTCTGAGAGCAGGATTGGGACACCGTCCACGAGAAGAGGCCCATGCCTCGGAGGCCCAAAGGCGGCTACATCAAATGGAGATCCGTACCCTCGCCGAATGCCATGCGCGAGGTTAAGCCCCTTAAAAGGGAGCCACCAGAAGAAGATGGCCAAAGGCGAGTCCGGCGATTGCAATGCCAAGCCAAGTGGAGACCTCGCGACGTCTTTCCCGACGACAAGGAACCCGAGTTCCCCGTGGAAGACATGGAATGTGCCGCCGACAACCCCTCAAACAATTGAGGAAGAAAACGGACCATCGCACTTTATAGGAGCCCATCCGTAAAAAAAATAAAAAATGATGAGTCTTCCAGCCTCGTAGGATCTAGACTTTCACCAAAAGTCCGTCTTGGACTGTGTCTTTTTTTTTTTGCAAAGGTCCGTACTCGGACATGTTTGTACAAAGTTATCTATATAAAAGAGTCATTTTCATTCTCTTCTCCCTAGACTTGAGACATTAGTTGCAATATACATTTACTCTTGAAATTTCCTTGCTTGTTATTATCAATTGATTGCTACGTCTCCAAAATGATGAATTGACTTCTAAGCATACTAGTCAATGACGACTCATTAAGGACGAATGGACCTAAACACAAATGAAAAACGCTAAATGCAAACAATTAATCTTGATGTGAATAAATGTTGTGATCAATTGACATGAAGAAACCATTAATGGCAAGTCTTCCCTCATACACATTCCCGATACACATTTCCGATACACAACCCGATACACCTTCCCGAGACAAATTCCTGATGCACATCAAAGGCATCCCAAGGCAATGAAAAGGCAAGGATGTTGTTGCTCAAATTCAATCGTGATCGCGCGTGCGCAACAAAGGACTCCCCGGATCATCAAAGACAAATCCGGAAGTGAGGGCGTTCCACCAAGGGGCTACAAAGGAGCCAAAGCCCAAAACAGCAAGTTGGGGCTAATGTTTCCCCTCTCCCTCAAAAAAAAAAAAAATTAAAAAATGAATTCATGTGAAGAGGAAGTTCGCCTCAAAAGCGCACCGCAAAGTCCGCCCCCAAGAAAGGAAGTCCATGTCAAAAGACAACCAAGAAGGAACTTACTTCAAAAGGCCCGTTCATCCAAAAGAGGGTCCAGCCCAAGGAGTCTACTACAAAGCAAAGTGATCTACATCAACAAAGCAACAACATCCTTTAAAAGGACACAAACCCCGGCAAAGACGGCCCCACGGCCGAACTACGGTGACCTGAGCTCCTCAAACTGAGGGGAACGTAGGCAACCTTCGGGTCTGGTCATAGCATGAAATGAATCAATCAAACCTTGGTCCTCCCAAAATGACCTGGTTCTCTTCCCTTGGTCCCATCAATGACCAATTTCCCAGAAAATGACCAATCTCTCCTAAACACATTTTGATCTTGCCATTGATCGAATCTTAATCTCAATTGATCACAACATTTATACATGTCAAGGCTAATTGCTTGTTATAACCCTGACTTAATAATGAACATGGTCCGTTCAAGCAATCATTTTGATGATATTGACTAAGGCTGATTTCAAATGTCTCAACAAGTCTTCTTCTCTACATCTTAGGAAAGAGCTAAACACTTGTATTCTATCAAGCAAGGGCTTCCTCCCGTTTTGTGATACATTGTTCACCAATATAAAGGGACTCTCTCCCGCCTAAATAAAGGCCCTTGCATGTTTCCTCCAAAAGGACATATTAAGTCCCCATCCCATCGAGTCGGTTGGATCACTCATAAAATAAAGATAAAAATAGAAAGAAAGGCACCAAAAGGTAGCCCGGTAGGTTGAAAAGCCGCAAAGGCGGCCTAGGCAAAAAACAGGGTATGCCATGAAAGACGCAAAAAAGTAGCCCGCTAGGTTGAAAACCCGTAAGGGCGGCCTAGGCAAAAGAAAGGGCGCATCATGAAAAAGGGATGGGTTCCTAACTGTCAAACAATGACATTAGGGCTACGCCGACCGAAAACATGGGGCTATGTCGCCACCGACGCCAACAAGGACATGAGGCTACCCCAACATTGATGATTACAAGGACATGGGGCTACCCCAACCTCGACGACAAAAGGGTTCTCCATTCCCGATCGCTCCTAAGATATGGACAAAGCTCCAAAGGACTTTATGCATAACAAACCTCGCGGTTAAGTTAAAATAAAAATTTGACTGTCATGCTTCGTTAAAAGATTTGCTTTGAGGAATGAGCACTTTTAAAATTTTCCCTTTTAGCATCATACTTTTGAAAAATGAATGTTTTGTCCCCTCTTTCAACTCGCGTCGGGCACTTGAGAGTGTGTTTTGTGAAAACATGTGTTTTTCCCCTTTCAAGTCGCGCCGGGCACTTGAGGATGTGTTTTGTGAAAATGTGTGTTTTTCCTCTTTCAAGTCGCGTCGGGCACTTGAGGGTGTGTTTTGTGAAAATATGTGTTTTTCCCTTTCAAATTGCATCGAGCATTTGAGGGAGTGTTTTGTGTTAAGATTTGTTTTTCCCTTTCAAATTGCATCGGGCATTTGAGGGAGTGTTTTGTATTTTGATATGTTTTTTCCCTTTCAAATTGCATCGGGCATTTGAGGGAGTGTTTGTGAAGAGATATGTTTTTCCCTTTCAAATTGCATTGGGTATTTTAGGGAGTGTTTTGCGAAACAATGTTTGTGACGGCAGTCCTTGGTAGGACGTAAGACCAGTATAGTCATGTTAGGTTAAGAAAACCTTTGTCCCCGAGAGTGGTCAGGTTAGAGAAAACCTATCATTGTGACGGCAGTCCTTGGTAGGACGTAAGACCAGTATAGTCATGTTAGGTTAAGAAAACCTTTGTCCCCGAGAGTGGTCAGGTTAGAGAAAACCTATCATTGTGACGGCAGTCCTTGGTAGGACGTAAGACCAATATAGTCATGTTAGGTCAAGAAAACCTTTGTCCCCGATAGTGGTCAAGTTAGAGAAAACCTATCATTGTGACGGCAGTCCTTGGTAGGACGTAAGACCAGTATAGTCATGTTAGGTTAAGAAAACCTTTGTCCCCGAGAGTGGTCAGGTTAGAGAAAACCTATCATTGTGACGGCAGTCCTTGGTAGGACGTAAGACCAGTATAGTCATGTTAGGTCAAGAAAACCTTTGTCCCCGAGAGTGGTCAGGTTAGAGAAAACCTATCATTGTGACGGCAGTCCTTGGTAGGACGTAAGACCAGTATAGTCATGTTAGGTTAAGAAAACCTTTGTCCCCGAGAGTGCTCAGGTTAGAGAAAACCTATCATTGTGACGGCAGTCCTTGGTAGGACGTAAGACCAGTATAGTCATGTTAGGTCAAGAAAACCTTTGTCCCCGAGAGTGGTCAGGTTAGAGAAAACCTATCATTATGACGGCAGTCCTTGGTAGGACATAAGACCAGTATAGTCATGATAGGTTAAGAAAACCTTTGTCCCAGAGAGTGGTCAGGTTAGAGAAAACCTATCATTGTGACGGCAGTCCTTGGTAGGACGTAAGATCAGTATAGTCATGTTAGGTCAAGAAAACCTTTGTCCCCGAGAGTGGTCAGGTTAGAGAAAACCTACCATTGTGAAGGCAGTCCTTGGTAGGACGTAAGACCAGTATAGTCATGTTAGGTTAAGAAAACCTTTGTCCCCGAGAGTGGTCAGGTTAAAGAAAATCTATCATTGTGACGGCAGTCGTTAGGTGGACGTAAGACCAGTTTTGTGAAATTAACCCGGCCGTGCTTCGTAAGTCCAGTTTAAGAATGTGAAGTTAGCCCGGCCGCGCTTCGTAAGCCCAGGTTAAGAATGTGAATTTAACCCGCCCGCGCTTCGTAAGTCCAGGTTAAGAATGTGAAGTTAACCCGGTCGCGCTTCGTAAGTCCAGGTTAAGAATATGAAATTAGCCCGGCCGCGCTTCGTAAGTCCAGGTTAAGAATGTGAAGTTAGCCCGGCCGCGCTTCGTAAGCCCAGGTTAAGAGTGTGAAATTAGCCCGGCCGCGCTTCGTAAGCCCAGGTTAAGAGTGTGAAATTATCCCGGCCGCGCTTCGTAGGCCCAGGTTAAGAATGTGAATTAACCCGGCCGCGCTTCGTAACTCCAGGTTAAGAGTATGAAATTAGCCCGGCCGCGCTTCGTAAGTCCAGGTTAAGAGTGTGAATTAACCTGGCCGCGCTTCGTAAGTCAAGGTTAAGAGTGTGAATTAACCCGGCCGCGCTTCGTAAGCCCAGGTTAAGAATGTGAAGCTAGCCCGGCCACGCTTCGTAAGCCCAGGTTAAGAATGTGAAGCTAGCCCAGCCGCGCTTCGTAAGTCCAGGTTAAGAATATGAAATTAGCCCTACCGCGCTTCGTAAGTCCAGGTTAAGAATGTGAAGTTAACCCGGCCGCGCTTCGTAAGTCCAGGTTAAGAGTGTGAATTAACCCGGCCGCGCTTCGTAAGTCCAGGTTAAGAGTGTGAATTAACCCGGCCGCGCTTCGTAAGTCCAGGTTAAGAGTGTGAATTAACCTGGCCGCACTTCGTAAGCCCAGGTTAAGAATGTGAAGCTAGCCCGGCCGCGCTTCGTAAGTCCAAGTTAAGAATATGAAATTAGCCCGGCCGCACTTCGTAAGTCCAGGTTAAGAATGTGAAGTTAGCCCGGCCGCGCTTCGTAAGCCCAGGTTAAGAATATGAAATTAGCCCGGCCGCGCTTCGTAAGCCCAGGTTAAGAGTATGAAATTAACCCGGCCGCGCTTCGTAAGTCCAGGTTAAGAATGTGAATTTAACTCGGCCGCGCTTCATAAGTCCAGGTTAAGAGTGTGAAGTTAGCACGGCCGCGCTTCATAAGTCCAGGTTAAGAGTGTGAATAACCCGACCGCGCTTCGTAAGTCCAGGTTAAGAGTGTGAACTTAACCCGGCCGCGCTTCGTAAGTCCAGATTAAAATTATGAAAAATTGTCCTTTGACAATCCGGAATGACATAAGTCCATTAGGTTAAACCTGTCCTTTGGCCGTCTGGCGTGATGTAAGACCATTAGGTATAGTGAGATTAAGTCCTTTGGCGGTCCGGTGTGACGTAAGACCATTAGGTATAGTGAGATTAAGTCCTTTGGCGGTCCGGTGTGACGTAAGACTATTAGGTTTAGTGAGATTATGTCCTTTGGCCGTAAACGGCCTGACGTAAGATCATTAGGTATAGTGAGATTAAGTCCTTTGGCCGTCCGGCATGACGTAATACCATTAGGTTTAGCGAGATTATGTCCTTTGGCCGTCCGGCGTGACGTAAGACCATTAGGTTTAGTGAGATTATGTCCTTTGGTCGTCCGGCGTGATGTAAGACCATTAGGTTTAGTGAGATTAAGTCCTTTGGGCGTCCGGCGTGACGTAAGACCATTAGATTTTAGTGAGATTATGTCCTTTGGCCGTCCGGCGTGACGTAAGACCATTAGGTTTAGTGAGATTATGTCCTTTGGCCGTCCGACGTGACGTAAGACCATTAGGTTCGGTGAGATTTGTCCTTTGGCCGTCCGGCGTGACGTAAGACCATTAGGCTCTGTGAGATTCGTCCTTTAGCCGTCCGACGTGACATAAGACCATTAGGTTTCGTGAAGATTCGTCATGGCCGTCCGGCGTGGCGTAAGACCATTGGATTTTTACTGACCCGGCCGTACCTCGTAAGTCCAGGGTAGAAAGTGAAATCGTGAAAGTCCCGACCGTACCTCGTAAGTCCAGGATGAAAGTTAAGATGTTATTGCCTCGGAAGTCTGTGATGACGTAAGACCAGTTCAGTTGACCAGTTTGTGTAGTCGACGCTCCGCCATGAGAAAAGTTGACCAAATTGACCAATGTGTCCCGACAGTCCTTAGTCGGACATAAGACCAGTTACCCTTGAGTCGACCCTCTCCGATAGAGCCAAGTCGATCAAGTCTAGCCTCTGAGTCATGCCCATTATTTGAGCCTCTGAGCCATGCCTATTCCTTGAGTCGACCCTCTCCTGATAGAGCCAAGTCGATCAAGTCTAGCCTCTGAGCCATGCCTATTATTTGAGCCTCTGAGCCATGCCAGTCCCCTTAGTCAACCCTCTCCGAATAGACCCAAGTTGACCAAGTCCGGCCTTTGAGCCATGCCTGTTTAGGAAGGGATGAATGAATATCCACCTAAGGCCCATAGGTTTGAGTAGCCTTAAAATCTTTCACCCGAACTACGTTAGGCTTGATTCCCTCGAATAGGGATACGTAGGAATCCTATACCTCTAGGTCCAGCCATAGAACAAATCGGCCAAGCCGTCCTCCCATCAGATTGGGATGCTTGTTTTGTCGACAACCCCGCTTTCTTCAAAAGCGACGTTGCCGAGGGGCTCTGTAAGTACCCCAATCTGAAATTGACCTACTTTAGAGGAACTCTTGGTACCATTTAGGGATAAACCAATAGTCCAGGACCTCACTAGGATAAACCTGATATTCCAGAACTGAACTGGAATTAAACTTAGAAAAATCCAGAAGCTCGCTAAGTCGAGTCGTACGGATGGTTTGGGCACATGAGGTCCCTAGCCGTACGGCTATGTTGGGCACCCTCAGCCTCTATAAATTGAACCCCATGCTGATCATTTTAGGGGGGAGAAAATGTTTTGAGAGCTGTTACTCTGCCAGTTTGAGAGCAGAAAGTGAGTGATATACACATTTGAGTGAAAGGAGAGGAAGATAGGCCATAACCATCATAGGTGAAGCCTCCTTCTCCCCATCTTATTCTTCATCTCAAACCCTTTTATTATTGCTCATATTATTGCTCATTCTTGTGTTATTTCTTATTATTCTTGCAAGCCTTGTCCATTCAAGCATTTTACATTTCATTGAAAGTCTTGTCCATTTCAAGCACTATATATATATATTATACAAGTCTTGTCTTCTCAAGCTATATATTATGATTATATATGTATATTAGAACCAAATCATGAGGTGATTCAAGGTTCCCTTCATGCCTAATGTGTGATTATGGGATAAAACCTAAGGATGATCATGATTTGTTAAATTTCATGTTGATTTTGTTCTTGTTTGGCCATAAGAGTCATGATTGGGTGATAAAGTTTCAATATTTATCATCCCAACCATGATCTAGCCACAAATCACCAAGCATGGGACATAAAGATTTAATCATTATGTTATATTTTTGTCCCAAAAGGTTCAATCTTGTATAATAAGTCCATCTTGATGGCAAGGTTTCAATCTTTGCTCATCAAATGGTCATTTTAGCCCAAATGACTTGTTCATCACCTTTTTCCTAAATCTCCCTAATAATTGTCTTGATCACACCCAAAACTTTTGTTTTTGGTGTCCAACTAGTGATCAATGACATAGGGATGATTTAACACATGTTTTTGTTAAAGAAAATAACTGAAAGTGATCATTTCAGTCCAGTTTCAGCAAGAACACTCTGTTTTGCCTGAAACTGGACAGTTTTCTGATAAACTGTCAAAAATCCCTGGAATGCTCTCCCCATCCGTACGGCTACTTTGGCCGGGGAGTACATTTTCTAGTTTCTTCCCTTTCTGGTCAGAATGTTTGCAAAATAACCATTTTCTGTTAAATAATTAACCAATTTTTTGCCAGAAGTCAGTTTCTCCCATTTTTGAAACACACACACACACATGCACTTTGTTAACTAACGTAGGGAGACTCGGTCCTATCCGAGGCGGATTGGGTAATGTGAAACTCTTCCCAAGACGTAACCTGACCTCCAAACTAATAGAATCTCTAACCTTTCTATTTGTTGGGTTAAATAATTAACAAATGTGGCGACTCCGTTATGTTTTGCGTGTTAACCGTGTTCGACGTTTCGCCCCCATACTCGTCGCGTTTCGCTCCGCGCGGGTCGGGATCCTTACAGGAGGGAGGCAACCATTCCTAACTTGCATTAGATAGGTGAGCCTAAGATGGCATGATAATCACTAGCCAGGTCCATGACAATAAATGTAATTGTTGCCGAGGCCTTGTAAGGATAGACTCCAATTTCCAGAAGCAGGTCCACGGTTCCCTTTGCCTCTGGCTTATGGTTTATGAACCCTTCTGGCCTTCCATTGTATGGAATCAGCATGGTGTCTGGCAGTTCCATCTCTTTGAAGGTTTTGTAATACAGCACATCCTTAGCAGCCCCCGAGTCAATCAGAAGCCTTTCAGACTCACAGTTGTCTATTCTTCCTTTGATAACCAGAGGCTGTTACCTCATTTCTCTATTTCCTACCAGCTCGTTTGGAGAAAATCTGATCACTTCTTCACCTTTATGAATCCAGGGGGGTGTGATATACCTTGCTCAGTTCATGAATCTGTTCCTTCAACCTGGTGTTTGAGGGGATCTATTCTCGTATGACTCATATCAATTTTTCTCTAGGAGGCCTATCCTCTCGCCCTTCCTCTTTTTCTTCCTCTCTTGGGCGCTTGTTGTCCTTTGCTATGACATATCGGTTCAACAACCCTTGGTCAACCCACTTCTGCAATATTTTCTTCAAGGCATAGCAGTTCTCTGTCTCGTGCCCATGGTCTTTATGATAAGCACAGTATTTGCTAGTGTCCCTTGGGTATTTGGGGTTTTCTTTAATGGGCCTGGGATTAGGAAGATCCACCAAATTTATTATCTCCGAGATGGGCTTTATAAAGGGGGTGAAGATCTCGGTTCCTCTTGTTCTGTTCTTTCCCCTGTTTCCACCTCTATTGGAGCCTTGAGCCGAGTCACTAGCGAGTGGCTTTCTTTCATGATCTCGGTCTCGGTTGTTATCCCCAAATTTTAATTTCTTTTTCTCCTAGGCAATTGCAGTTGCGTAGGCGACATGGTATAACTCCGACTTAGTGAGGGGCTCCCTTACCGATAACTCATAAGTTAGGGCTTCTGACCTTTGCCCGTTGGTGAAGCACACTATTATTTCTTTGTCGGTTAGCCGTTCCTCAATAGAGTCGGTAAGGCTCCTGAATCTCTGAAAGAAGTCCATGGTCGACTCGTTTCTACCTTGAACCATGTTGGCCAAGTCAGAGAGCCTTTTCTTTCTCGCCCCTGCAGTGGAGAAATATTCCAGAAATTGACTTTTCAATCTTGGGAAAGAACCAATGCTTCCCTTTCCGAGATCCATGAACCAGGATCTTGCTGCTTTAGTCAGGGTACTGGCAAAGGCTTTGCACAGGATGTCGTCCTGATTTGACACCAGTGCCATCATGGCCTCGAAAGCTTGGAGATGATCTAAAGCGTCGGACTGCCAGATTACTTGTCTAGATTAGGGAGCTTCAACTGTGGATTAGGTGGAGAGTCCCGTTGTAGATACCCCGGGGGCGGGACCACGGGTTTAGGCTCGAGCGCGTGAATCACCCTAGGATGTCTAATTGATGTTTTAAGAGTCGCCACCCACGTTTTTGAGGAACGTAAGAAAACCTAATGTTTATGAGCCTAAGTTTGATTTACGAAAACAGAGATTCTTTGGGATGAGGGGTTCGGGGGTTAGGTTACGAAATGGGAAGTACTTAAACACCCATTTCGCCCGAGCAAAGTCGGTCTTGTTTGTTCATAATTCACTTTTTAAGATAAATGTGTTCTTCCTATTAAAATGATGATAAAAAGGGGGTTTGGAGTTTGAAAGGTAGGGAGATGACTCCTAGGCCAATTCAATGTAATGAAAGGACCGTTGGTGTCATGTCCCAAATGGTTTTGGGTGATTGCACATTTGATTTGAAGAAGAAGAAGAAGAAGAAGAAGAAGAAGAAGAAGAAGAAGAAGAAGAAGAAGAAGAAGAAGAAGAAGAAGAGGAAGAAGAGGAGAAGTGTTTAAGACCTTTACCTATAGTATCCTTCAAAAAGAATCTCTTGTGAAGCCTTGAAGAAGAGATTGAATGCCTTGTTGAAGAAGTCCCAAGAAAAGTCTATAAAAGAAGTGAGTAAAAAAAGGTTTGAAAGTAATGATTTTCCAAGTCCTCTTCCAATGATGGATTGGAGGGGGTTTTATAGTTGAAAAGTGACTGTTTTTGGAGCCAAACGGAGTTTCCAAGAAATCTTTCCCGGGAAAAATCATGTATAATGAGAAAGGGAGAGATTCTTGGGCAGAATCTGTAACTGACACACCCCATAAGCGCGCGCATCCCACCTAGGCGGCGGAAGGCGCGCGCGTCTGGCCTCAATGGGCGGAGGCGCGCGACTATGAGAAGCAATTTTTGACAGAATGGACTAGAAAGTTAGCACTGTTATTCAGTTTAGCCCCGGGACTTAACGGAGTCCGTCTGGAACTTAACCAAAGTAACAAAAACTAACAGAAAACACTTAAAAGAGGGAGAAACACAAAATCAAGTGTGCAATCGGGGTGAGCGGTCCAAGGCGGGGTGTCTACAGAGCCCCTCGGCGGCGTGGATTGCGAAGCAAACGCGCCGACGAAAGACAAACATCCGCCTAGGACATCACAAAGAAAAGGAAAAGACTCGATAAAAGCAGGAATTTGAAATTGCGGAGGATAGAGGTGCGCTCCCTGTGTGAGCGGTTTTGAGAGATAAGGGTGCGCTCCCTGTGTGAGCGGCTTTACCAATAGCGGGATCCGTTTGCTGATAACGGGATCTGTTTGCTGGAAGCGGGATCTGTTTGCTGAGAGCGAGATCCGTTTGCTGGAAGAGGGACCTGTTTGCTGATAGCGAGGTCCGTTTGCTGGAATGCGGGACCTGGAGGACCGTCTGCTGGAGTGTGGGACCCGGAGGACCATCTGCTGAATTGCGGGACCTAGAGGACCGTCTGCTGAAGTGCGGGATCCGGAGGACCGTCTGCTGAAGTGCGGGACCTAGAGGACCGTCTGCTGAAGTGCGGGACCCGGAGGACCGTCTGCTGAAGTGCGGGACCTAGAGGACCGTCTGCTGAAGTGTGGGACCTGGAGGACCGTTTCTGAAGTGCGGGACCTAGAGGACCGTCTGCTGAAGTGCGGGACCCGGAGGACCGTTTGCTGAAGTACGGGACCCGGAGGACCGTTTGCTGAAGTGCGGGACCCGAAGGACCGTCTACTGGAGTGCGGGACCCGGAGGACCGTTTGCTGAAGTGCGGGACCCGAAGGACCGTCTGCTGAAGTGCGGGACCCGGAGGACCGTTTGCTTTGGGCGGATGTAGATTTTGTTCGATGAAGAAGCAGTGATTCTGTGGCTCATCCCGGACCAAATTATTGCCGTGAGTCGTGCTTTGACTGTTTGACTTTGACTTTTGACGGGGTGCGGGCACAGTTGACTGCGGAGTGCTTTGTGCTGGGGATGAATTGTAAAAACTGATATTTGAGAAAATAAAAGACGCCCTACTTTGAATGGGAGTTTCTATCTTATTTCAGTTTTTAGACCTGCCTTAAAGGCGGACCAAATTAATGTGTGCCCAGCTGGGTGTTTGCTATCGTCGTTTGAGCTTCCCTTATTGCTGGGGTTGATCTTTTATGTAGGTTGAAGGCGCTGGACCACCCGGGTTCTATTCTGAACTGACAAAGGCTATCTCTGGAGCATTTTCTACCTGGGACGCGGGCGCTTCCTCTCTTGGATACGGGACGCGCGCGCCTTGGCAACTGGTGTCGGGAGGCGCGCGCCTCTGGGAGGCAGAATTCAGGGCCTGATATTTGCTGACCAAAAGATCCCCCAACAGCTATAATATCAGCTTCTGGTCGATAATTCGATTCCAACAGCCTTTTTCTGCCATTTTTGAACACCATTTTATTGCTCAATTTTGCTTGTTATCTTCTTTCCCATGGCCTCCAACCTTTTTAGTCTTGGTGTCGAGGTTGTCAAGAGTTACGAGAAGGATTTTTCGACCTTCGTGTATTCTTTTAAGACCCATCCCAAAAATGCCTTCATCAAAGATTTCGGGCTTCGAATTCTCTTCACTTTGCGGACATTGAAGCCGGATTGAGACTTGTTGAAGGCTGCTGCAGCCTTTTGGGATTGTGATAGCCATACATTCAACTTTTCGGCTAATGAAATGGTGCCGACCGTTGATGATTTTGGGGCCATTTTGGGTATGCCTTTGGCCGGTCGGATTGCCGTCCCCAAGTATCACCGCGGTGTTGTTGATTCTTGGGTTGATATTCTGAATCTCCCTGTTGGAGAAGTGAAGAAGATGATGCACGGGACCGTTGTAGACATAACTGAGCTTCCGATGTTTTTCAGTTTGCATTCGGAAGATGTCGCGGTTCAGTCCTTTAAGAGAAATGCCGTGGTTGTCTGCCTTTTCAGCGAGGTTTTGTTCGTCACTTCCCTGGGTACTGCGGATGCGCAGTTGGCTGAAATTGTGTTGCAGGCGAAAGGACAGCGATTTAGCATAATCCCGCTCATTGTAGGAGAGACCTTGCATGGTTTGGACGAATTGCACCGTACGGGCGAGATACGACGGGGAAGCCCCTTGCTTTTGACCATATGGCTTCGGGAGCATTTCAGGCTTTATGCGTTGGATGGCGACCTTTCTCCTTTTGCTGTTCATAGGCATCGGTTGCTGATTAGAGATTTGATCGAGGAGGGTTGGAGGAGATTTTTTGCTTCTCGCCTTACAGCTGACATTGAATGGTGTCCTTGGGTTCTTCACCCTTTTGTGGAGTGGACCTTCGGTTTTCAGCATGTGGTTTTACCCGGATTGAGGGACTCTTCGTTTTATCAGCCAGAACGGGTTTTGAGACAGTTTGGTCGTCAGCAAATAATTCCTTTTCCGAGGAATGGGGTACTTCGTCCAGTTTCTTATATGGGTCCGGACTTCTCGAATGAGCTCTAGACGGCTTGGGGAGATGATCGTGACTGTTGGGCTTCCGCTCCATTGCACCGGGGCAGTATTTTTCTTCCCGAGAGTTACTTGGATCATTTTCTTGGTACTGTCTACCGTGGCATTACTTGGGTAGATGCTCTTCAGGCTGAGTTGTTAGGAAGGGATTTTGAGCCCAGCAGTGCTTTGAGGTACAAGGAAGCTGCTGCTGATGTGAACAACATTCTGACTGACCCTTTCGGTACCCCTTTGGATGATTTTTATGCTCGGAGGCGCTCTGCTGTGCAGAAGATATTGGTCCGTATCAGTGTTCCTAGGCCTCCCAAGAAGAGTAGGATTGATGGTCGCTCGGGTGGTCCTTCAAAGGCCAAGAGAAAATTAGATTTTTCCTAGTACCCCACGAGATTGCAATTAGAATAGACCACTTGTTTTAAGATTAATGTTTTAATGTCTTTTAATAGCTCAACATTTCCATTGTAATGATAAGAATGATTCAAGGAATGAATAAAAATTGCATCTCGTTAATTCGAAAATAATTTGGGTATTTGTTTATGTTTTAGACCGCACCCGAAGGTTGCCTACGTTCCTCCAGTGTAGAGGCTCAGGTCTCCGTAGTTCAAACAAACGAAGACCATTTTTTTTTTTGTGTGCACCCTGTTTTTTGCCTAGACCGCCCTTGCGGGTTTTCAATCTAGCGGGCTTCTTTTTTGCACGTGCTCTAATTTTTGCCTAGGCCGCCCTTGCGGGTTTTCAACCTAGCGAGCTTTTTTTTTTTTTTTTTTTATGGTCTTCGTTTATTAGACGTAAAACCTCTTCAATTTGTCGAGGTTGACTTCCTTTGGCAGTTGATCTCCGTCTAAGTCCACGAGTAGGACTGCACCGCCGCTTAGTATCTTCTTGACTACGTACGGACCAATCCATTGGGGTCCCCATTTTCCAAGGGGGTTCATGGCATTAGGAGGGTGTTGTCTTAGGACCAAATCTCCCACACTGATGTTTCGGGGCTTCACCTTTTTGTTGAAAGCCCTAGACATTCTTTGTTGATAGGCCCTTGTACGTTCGATCGCTCTTAGCCTTCTCTCGTCGAGTAGGGCTAGCTGTTCATATCGACTTTGCATCCAATCGAATTCATTGACTTGGTTCTCGAGGAGGACCCGCAGGGACGGAACTTCGAGCTCTATTGGTAGCACAGCTTCGGAACCATATACCAGTGCATAAGGAGTTTCTCCAGTCGCTGTCCGTATTGACGTGCGGTAGCCCCATAATGCTAGAGGTAACTTTTCGGGCCAATCCCTTCCAGTGGAGGCCATTTTCTTCACAATGGTCTCGATTGTCTTATTAGCTGCCTCAACCGCGCCGTTTGCTTGAGGGCGGTATGGAGATGACTTGTGCTTAGTAATCTTGTATTCTACCAGGAGTGCGTCCATTTCTTTCTTGAAGTGAGACCCGTTGTCTGAGATGATCTCATGAGGAACGCCGTATCGGCACATGATGTGGGTTTTCACGAATTCGGCTACTTTCTTGGCGTTGAGAACTCGGTAAGCCTGTGCTTCGACCCATTTTGTAAAATAGTCCACGGCTACTAGGACGAAAGATTGCCCGTTGCTTCCAGTAGGGTGAACTTTGCCGATGATGTCTATGCCCCAACAAGAGAAAGGCCAAGGTGTGGTCATATTGTAAAGCTGTGAGGGTGGAGCGTGCTGTAGATTGGCATGGGATTGGCATTTGGCGCACCTCTTGACTTTCTCGATGCAGTCCCTTTCCATGGTACTCCAATAATAACCTATGCGGAATATCTTCTTGGCCAACATAAACCCGTTCATGTGAGGCCCACATTCACCTTCGTGGATCTCATGCATTATTTCTTGAGCTTCGGTCTCATTTGCACATAGGAGATTGACCCCCTCGTGGTGTCTTTTGTAGACTCGGTCCCCAATTAGTACATATCGGGAGGCTAATCTTTGCAATGCCATTTGAGACCTCTTATTGCTGTTATCGGGATAAGTACCATCCTTGAGGAAATTTATGATATCTGCGTACTGTAACGACCCCGAAATCCGTTTATTTATTTTAATATTTATTTTATATTTTTGGTAATTTTTATTTAAAATTATGTGTGCATTTTATGTGTTGCATCATCTTATATGAATTTCACATTTTATTTGACTATTTGTGTTAGTTAAAATGTTAGTAGTAAAGTTTATTTTGGGAGTTAATTGAGTTAGTGGGAATTTATGGGGCTTTATAGAAAATGAGAGTTTAGGGGTTTAAAGGTTTAAAATAAAAGTTGAGGGGCTAGTGTGAATCTTGAAAAGGATAGTTATCCCCTCCCCTCTCCATATGCAGCACTCACACACCAATTTTCCTAAGTTTGAAAACCTCCATTGTTGTTGTTGAAGAAAAAAAATAGGTAATGTTCTTGTTCTTGTTAATTTTTCCTATTTTAATTTACTACTCCATTTCCAAATCTAAAAATATATAAATGTTCAGGGTGTTGATTAGATCATATCTACCGATCCATCTTATTTTTCTTGACATCTTTTCCGGAAAATAGGTAAGTTACTAATCCCCTTTAAATGTTAAATTGGTCATAAACATGTTTATATGCTTTATATGTTATAAAATGATGTTTTAGTATACTTTTAATATACTTGTAAATTTGGGACAGAGGGAGTAGTAAAAACTTGTTCATAGCTTGTTAGTATTAGGAAGGGTATAGAAGTTGGTGTTTGTATGGTGTTTGGGCTGAATTTGTAGCCTTTGTATGGGTTGAAAATGTTGAGGGTTGATAAGGTTAGTGTTTTGGGTTGGTGAGATGAAGGGAGTATTTTGTTTTCAGCCAAAATGAGATTTCTGGGCTGATTACACGACTCGTGTAGGGGTACACGAGTCGTGTAAGGGGAGATTCTGAAGGGGTGTTTTTCTACACGAGTCGTGTACTGTTACACGACTTGTGTAAAAGTTCTTACACGAGTCGTGTAGTGGTACACGAGTCGTGTAAGGGGCCAAAGTCTGAACTTGTGTATTTTTACGTAAAATCTTCCGGAGGTCATAACTTCTTCATCCGGACTCCGTTTTAGTCGTGTAAACTATCGTTGGAAAGCTCTTCTCGAGTACTACACGATGGGTTGGTTATTGAGTGGGGTTTTGATTTTTATAGCACGTAAATCCAGTAGGTGATTAGTACCAAAATGAGTATCCATGGTTCATTATGGTAGAGTTGGTCTTTTGTGATCAAGTTTGGATTAATGTGATGGTTTGGATGGTTTGTGTGATGACTTAATGTCAATATGGTGCATACTATTATGAAAACGTGTTTACTTCTCTAATATGAGCTTGTGTGGTTCCCTACTTTGGAATCATACCCCGTTTGTTGTTTAAGCAAGTTTTCTTTGCTTCGGTTGTGTCTAAAGTCCAGCTGGTACTTTTGTGTGTGTTGGGCAGTGATAGGGATTATAATGGTCTCCGAGCCAAGTACCTTATAAGGCTCCTATCATTGGTTTCCCATTTTTAACCCCCTTCCTTAGGCCAAAGGTTGGGCACTTTGGGTTATGACTTTGTGTCATTTTCCCCCCGTTGTTGTTGTTGTTGTTTGGTTCCGGAACCCGTTTCAGCTCTTCGATGCTGCTCAGTTGATGCCTCTCAGATGGCTATTGTTTGGTTTGAGAACCTTGGCTCAGTATCCACGTATGAGTGTTTATTTCCGCTTTATGTGTTGTATGATGAGTTGGTCGTTATTTCCAACCGGTATGGGACGGTTGGCGATAGGGAGCCTCTCATATTATGTGCTATGTGCTATATGATCATTTGTGGCATGGTTCCTTTATGTTTATCATATTAGCATGTAATGTAGTTGCATTTTAGTAACTTACTGAGATTTATTCTCACCCTTTATTTGTTTACTGTTTTAGATAAGAAGGAGCCCAGGGGATAGTTCACACACACAGGGAGGACGTCGAGGAGATCTTTGGGTAAGATATTTTGGGAAAGTTGTGTAAGAAAGGATACATTATGTAAATGTAATACCTTTTTGGGTAGTGTACCCGTGACTTGGTTTGTATCAACTCTTTTGGTAGATGTTCGTGTTGTAAATAAGTAAGTAAGTGAAGTGTGTAGCCAAGTGGCTTAGAACTTGTTTGTGAAAGTTGTTTTGTGACTAGTAGTCACGTTTACTAAATGTTGTTTGGTTATGTAAGACCTTTTTATGAAAGTATATTTCGAAAAATTTTCTTAAAAATGTTTTATGACGTCTTCCGTGCGTGTCCCGGACGTGGGGCCAAGTAGGACCACGGGTCGGGGCGCGACAGTTGGTATCAGAGCTAGGTTGTAGATGGTCTAGAATGACTAAGTGACCTAGGAGGGTAGTTGAGTATGGAGTGAGTAACGTTGAGTGTTTTATGCAGGTACTCAGTAAAAATGCCGGAACATGAGGGTGAACAGTCTGGTACTGCAGGCCAGAGTAATGTAAGGGAAGAAGCTCGAGCTATGTTCCAAGGGATGTTCGAGGCTGCAATGAAAACCATCCATGATCAGAGACAAGGAGGAGAGCATGCACCTCCGAGGTATGGTCTAGAACAGTTTTTGAAGATGAAACCAACTGGCTATGATGGTGAACCAGATGTGACCAAAGTTGAGAGATGGATTGAATCCATGGAAAAGATATTTGATGTTTTAGTATGTACTGAGGAAGATCGAGTTAGATTTGCTACCTACAAGTTGAGTGGAGCTGCGGAGTACTGGTGGAGAACACTGAAGGCTAGTTGGGATGAAGCTCATGTACCATATACTTGGGCAAATTTTCTGAGGAAGTTCAAGGAACATTTTATTCCAAGGGTGGATCAAGACCGGAAGGAAGTGGAATTTCTTAGCTTGGAACAGAATACAATGTCGGTGGCTCAGTATGCAGCCAAGTTCACGGAGCTATCGAGGTATTGTACTCATTTAATTGCAACGGAGGAGAGGAAAGCAACAAGGTTTGTGAAAGGGCTAAAAACAGTGATTCGAACTCAATTGGTGTCCCACAAGCTACAAGAATTTCAAGATGCAGTTGATCGAGCTTATCAAGTGGAGCACGACATTGAAGAACACAAGCGGAAGGTGGAATTAACAAGTGCTGGAAGGCAAGGTAGACCACAACCGCAAAGGAATGATAATCGTGGAGGACAAGGGACTTCAACCCCATTTAGAGGGCAACCACAAGGGCAACCGAGTGTTAGAAATCAAAGCAATTTCTCCGGGGGTCAAGGCAAGAGGGTTTGTAATTATTGTCAGAGGGAAGGGCACAGTGAGGAGCGGTGTTGGAAGAAACAAGGAAAGTGTTTGAATTGTGGAAAACTTGGCCATTTTCAAAGAAATTGCCCGAGATTGGGGAGTCAACCATCGGGGAGTGGTGTTGGATCGTCTCAGGGTCAGAAAAGGGATGCCTCAGGAAAACCAAAGGTTCAAGGTCGTGTGTTTGCAATCAATCAACAACAAGCTTCGGATGCTTCCACCGTAATTGGAGGTATAATTTCTATGTCCAGTTTGAGGGCACGTGCACTTATAGACCCCGGCTCATCGCATTCATATGTTTCTGTGTCTTTTGCATCTCGATTGCATTCTTCCTTTGAGTCTTTGCCTTATGTGCTAGAAGTGTCGACTCCTATGGGAAATTGTTTGATAGCTGACAAGGTGTTGCGTGATTGTGATGTGCATATTAGTGAGCATGTTTTACTTGCTGATCTAGTTATTTTGCCATTGCAAGACTTTGATGTTATTTTGGGTATGGATTGGTTAAGTAAATATCATGCGTCTGTTGATTGTTTTAAGAAAGTGGTTACGTTTTCTATCCCTAGTGTGCCTGTGTTTACTTTTGAGGCAACTTCTTTGGGTTCGGGAATTCGTATGATTTCTTATGTGAAAGCTAGGAGGCTATTGCACCGTGGTTGTGAGGGTATTTGGCTTGTGTTTTGGATACTACTAAAAAGTCTCCTAAAGTAGAAGATGTGAATGTGGTTAAAGAGTATCCTGATGTGTTTTCTTCTGAATATTCTATGCCTCCCGATAGAGAAATCGAGTTTGGTATTGACTTGATTCCAGGTACTACCCCTATATCTGAAGCACCTTATAGAATGGCTCCAGCTGAACTAAAAGAGTTGAAGGTGCAATTGCAAGAGTTAATTGATCGGGGATTCATCCGTCCTAGCGTGTCACCGTGGGGAGCTCCTGTATTGTTTGTCAAGAAGAAAGATGGGTCTTTGAGACTGTGCATCGACTACAGGAAGCTGAATCAGGTAACTGTAAAGAATAAATATCCTCTACCTCTCATTGATGACTTGTTTGATCAACTCCAAGGGTCAGTCGTCTTTTCAAAGCTTGACTTGAGGAGTGGGTACCATCAGTTAAAGATCCGTTCTGAGGATATTTCTAAGACTGCTTTCCGTAGTAGGTATGGTCATTACGAGTTTCTTGTTATGCCTTTCGGGTTGACTAATGCTCCGGCTGTTTTCATGGATATGATGAATCGGGTTTTCAAGCCTTATCTTGACACCTTCGTGGTTGTATTTATTGACGATATTCTTGTGTATTCTAAGTCTAAGGAGGAGCACGAGCAACACTTGCGAATGGTTCTATCTGTTCTCCGTGAGAAGCAACTGTTTGCGAAATTCAGTAAGTGTGCTTTTTGGCTCGAGGAAGTGTCTTTTCTGGGGCACGTGGTTTCCAATAGAGGAATATCCGTAGATCCTTCCAAGATTGAAGCTATTGTGAATTGGAAGAGGCCTGAATCAGTTACGGAGATTCGAAGTTTCTTGGGTCTAGCCGGGTATTATAGAAGATTTATCGAGGGGTTTTCTAAAATTGCTACTCCGTTGACTCAGTTGACTCGAAAGAATGTACCGTATGTGTGGGATGGCAAGTGTCAAGTTAGCTTTGAAGAGTTGAAGAAGAGGTTGACTACAGCTCCTATCCTTGCGCTTCCTAATGGCAATGATGATTTGGTAATTTATAGCGATGCTTCTAAAGAAGGCCTCGGGTGTGTGTTAATGCAAAATGGAAGAGTGATTGCGTATGCTTCAAGAAAGTTGACTCCGAGTGAGCAGAATTATCCTACCCATGACATGGAGCTTGCGGCTATTGTTTTGCGTTGCACAAGTGGAAACACTATCTGTACGGAGCCAAATTTGAGATATTTACCGATCATCAAAGTTTGAAGTACCTTTTCTCCCAAAAAGAGTTGAATAACAGGCAAAGAAGATGGATGGAGCTATTGAAGGATTATGATTGTACTATCTCGTATCACCCGGGTAAAGCAAATGTTGTAGCTGATGCCATTAGCCGGAAATCTTTTATGGCTTCATTGATGGTGCGTGAATGGAAGATGTTAGAGGATGCTCGAGATTGGGATCCTTGTGAGTCAAAGCATGGGGCTATTTTTGCGAGTATTCAAGTATTACCAGTTTTGATTCAACAAATAAAAGAAGCTCAGAAGGATGATCCGGATTGGTGAAAATCGTGGATAAAATCGAAGATGGGAAATATGAGGATTTCTCTCTTAATTCCGAAGGAGTGTTAACTTTCAGGGTCGGTTATGTGTACCTTGCGTGATGAGATTAAACGCCAAGTTCTTGATGAGGGCCACAAGTCGAGGTATACTATTCATCCCGGGAGCACAAAAATGTATCAGAATTTGAAGCAACACTTTTGGTGGAATAATATGAAGAGAGAGATAGCGGATTATGTATCTAAATGTTTGACATGTCAACAAGTGAAAGCTGAACATCAAAGGCCTGCGGGGTTACTTCAACCGTTAGAGATTCCGGAATGGAAATGGGAACATGTTACCATGGATTTCGTGACGGGATTACCTCGCACTCGAAGAAGGTTTGATGCAGTTTGGGTGGTCGTGGATAGATTGACCAAGTCTTCTCATTTTCTACCTATTGAGATTAGCTACTCGATGGAGAGGCTTGCAACCTTATATATAAATGAGATTGTGAGATTGCATGGTGTCCCGGTGAGTATTGTGTCTGATCGTGACCCTAGATTTACATCTCGGTTTTGGCAAGCGTTTCAGAAGGCTTTGGGTTCAGAGTTGAAGTTCAGTACAGCTTTTCATCCCCAGACAGATGGGCAGTCAGAGAGGACTATTCAGATTCTCGAGGATATGTTGCGAGCTTGCTCAGTTGATTTTTCAGATTCTTGGGATTCTCATTTACCTCTCGTGGAATTTGCCTATAACAACAGTTTTCAGTCAAGTATTGGGATGGCCCCGTATGAAGCTTTGTATGGGAGGAAATGTCGGTCTCCAATTTGTTGGGATGAAGTGGGAGAAGCAAAAATTTGGGGTATTGATATGGTGAATAAGTCAGTTGAGGAAGTTAAACTTATTCGGGATCGTTTGAGTACGGCTCAGAGTAGACAGAAAAGCTATGCCGATCATCGGAGGCGAGATCTTGAGTTTCATTCGGGTGACTTTGTATTTTTGAAGGTTTCACCTAAAGTGGGAATTCGAAGGTACGGGAAGAAAGGCAAGCTGGCACCGAGGTACATTGGCCCATTCGAGATTTTGAGTAGAGTTGGTGATAGGGCGTATCGTCTTGCGTTACCTCATTCTCTTGACAAAATCCATAATGTTTTTCATGTCTCGATGCTTCGGAAGTATGTGTATGATCCTTCTCATGTCTTGTCCGAGGTTCCCGAGGATATTGAACCGAGTATGTCTTACGAGGAGCACCCGGTCCAAGTTATTGATTCAAAAGTTCAAGAGTTGCGAACTAAGAGTATTCCCCTTGTTCGAGTTGTGTGGAGAAATCATAACGTGGAAGAGTCGACTTGGGAGCTTCGGGAGGAGATCGAGAGGAAGTATCCCTGGTTGTTTGAGGGTTGAGGTAAGCAATCCTAAAATTCGGGTCGAATTTTCTTTAAGGGGGAGTGAGTGTAACGACCCCAAAATCCGTTTAATTATTTTAATATTTATTTTATATTTTGATAAATTTTAATTTAAAATTTTATGTGCATTTTATGTGTTGCATCATCTTATATGAATTTGCACATTTTAATTGATTATTTGTGTTAGTTAAAATATTAGTAGTAAAGTTTATTTGGGGAGTTAGTTGAGTTAGTGGAATTATATGGGGGCTTTAGTGAAAGTTAGACTTGAGGGGTTTAAGTGTTGGAAATGGAAATTGAGTGATTTAATTTTAGAATTGGGAAAGATCTTTAGTTATGTTAACCTCATCTCCCTCCCTCCCCTTAGTTAGCATACCACCCTTTTCTTTCCCAAATCACTTCCCAGAGAACCTCCATTGAAGTAGAAGAGGAAGAAGCTAGGTAAGGGTTATTCATCTTTATTTTCCCTATTTTAATTTACTACTCCATTTCCAAATCTAAAAATATATAAATGTTCAGGGTGTTGAATAGAGTACATCTACCGATCAATCTTATTTTTCTTGACATCTTTTCCGGAAAATAGGTAAGTTACTATTCCCCCTTTAAATGTTAAAATGGTCATAAACATGTTTTATATGCTTTATATGTTATAAAATGATGTTTTAGTATACTTTTAATATACTTGTAAATTTGGGACAGAGGGAGTAGTAAGAACTTGTACATAGCTTGTTAATGCTAGGAAGGCTATAGAGATTGGTGTTCATATTGTGCTTGGGGCTGAATTTGTAGCCTTTGTGAAGGTTGAAAATGAGGAGTGGTGAAATTGTTAGTATTTTGGGTTGGTAAGTTGGAAGGAGTATAGTGTTTTCAGCCAAAATGTGAAATCTGGGCTGATTACACGACTCGTGTAGGGGTACACGAGTCGTGTAAGGGGAGATTCTGAAGGGGTGTTTTTCTACACGAGTCGTGTACTGTTACACGACTTGTGTAAAAGTTCTTACACGAGTCGTGTAGTGGTACACGAGTCGTGTAAGGGTCCAAAGTCTGAACTTGTGTATTTTTACGTAAAATCTTCCGGAGGTCATAACTTCTTCATCCGGACTCCGTTTTAGTCGTGTAAACTATCGTTGGAAAGCTCTTCTCGAGTACTACACGATGGGTTGGTTATTGAGTGGGGTTTTGATTTTTATAGTACGTAAATCCAGTAGGTGATTAGTACCAAAATGAGTATCCATGGTTCATTATGGTAGAGTTGGTCTTTTGTGATCAAGTTTGAATTAATGGGATGGTTTGGATGGTTTGTGTGATGACTTAATGTCAATATGGTGCATACTATTATGAAAACGTGTTTACTTCTCTATGATGAGCTTGTGTGATTCCCTACTTTGGAATCATACCCCGTTTGTTATTTAAGCAAGTTTTCTTTGCTTCGGTTGTGTCTAAAGTCCAGCTGGTACTTTTGTGTGTGTTGGGCAGTGATAGGGATTATAATGGTCTCCGAGCCAAGTACATTATAAGGCTCCTATCATTGGTTTCCCCTTTTTAAACCCCTTCCTTAGGCCAAAGGTTGGGCACTTTGGGTTATGACTTTGTGTCATTTTCCCCCCCGTTGTTGTTGATGTTGTTTGGTTCCGGAACCCGTTTCAGCTCTTCGATGCTGCTCAGTTGAAGCCTCTCAGATGGCTATCGTTTGGTTTGAGAACCTTGGCTCAGTATCCACGTATGAGTGTTTATTTCCGCTTTATGTGTTGTATGATGAGTTGGTCGTTATTTCCAACCGGTATGGGACGGTTGGCGATAGGGAGCCTCTCATATTATGTGCTATGTGCTATATGATCATGTGTGGCATGATTCCTTTATGTTTATCATATTAGCATGCAATGTAGTTGCATTTTAGTAACTTACTGAGATTTATTCTCACCCTTTATTTGTTTACCGTTTTAGATAAAAAGGAGCCCAGGGGATAGTACACACACACTGGGAGGACGTTGAGGAGAACTTTGGGTAAGACATTTTGGGAAAGTTTGTATAAGTAAAGGATACATTATGTAAATGTAATACCTTTTTGGGTAGTGTACCCGTGACTTGGTTTGTATCAACTCTTTTGGTAGATGTTCGTGTTGTAAGTAAGTAAGTAAGTAAGTGAAGTGTGTAGCCAAGTGGCTTAGAACGTGTTTGTGAAAGTTGTTTTGTGACTAGTAGTCACGTTTAGTAAATGTTGTTTAGTTATGAAAGACCTTTTTATGAAAGTATATTTCGAAAAATTTTCTTAAAAATGTTTTATGACGTCTTCCGTGCGTGTCCCGGACGTGGGGCCAAGTAGGACCACGGGTCGGGGCGCGACAGATTTCTTGAAATTGTTCAACCAATTCCTCGAGATGTTGACCATACCGTTGCAGGGTTGAGTCTTGAATCTTCCATTTTCTGGATGTCTGGTTGATGATGAGCAAGGAATTACCGAATACTTCTAAACTTGTGACATTTCTTTCGAGGGCTGCTTCGAGCCCCGCTATGCAAGCTTCGTACTCAGCGGTTTTGTTAGTGGATTCAAATTCAAGGCGGATGGCAATTGGAGTATACATGTCCTTTGGATCAACAAGTAACATCCCTATGCCATACCCATGCTTATTGGCTGCGCTATCGAAAAAAAGTTGCCTTTGGATCAACAAGTAACATCCCTATGCCATACCCATGCTTATTGGCTGCGCCATCGAAAAAAAGTTGCCACTTATTTTCCTCTGTTGTAGCGCAAATTAAATGCTCGTCGGGGAACTGTATATCTTCCCCCTTCACTTCGTCACACGGAAATTCAGCAAGCTGATCACTGAACACTTTCCCCCTGATGGATTTGAGTGTGACGTAAGTGATATCGTAGCCAGCGAGCATGAAATACCATTTGGCTATTCTTGTTGACATGAAAGGCTTCTCGAAGATGTAGCGGAGCGGGTCCACTTTTGCTACCAACTTGATTGGGAAGGCCTCCATGTAATGCTTGAGCTTTTGAGTAACCCAAACCAATGCAGCACAAGACTTCTCTAAGACAGAGTAGTTCTTTTCAGCTCCTTGAAACCGTCGGCTGACAAAGTAGATGGCATTCTCTTTTGTGGAGTCTCGCTGTTCTTGTGCTAACATAGCCCCTAGGGCTTCATCATTGACAGTGAGATAGAGCAAGAGAGGCTTCTCTTCGTGTGGTGGAACCAAAACTGGAGGGCATGTCAAGTAATGCTTCACTTGGTCGAAGGCTTCTTGGCACGCATCGGTCCATTCTAGAGCCACATTCTTTTTGAGTAGCTTGAAGATTGGCTCACACATGGAAGTGAGTTGGTGCACAAACCGACTGATGTATTGAAGTCTGCCCATGAAACCTTTGATTTCTTTATGCGTCCTTGGGGGAGGCATGTCAATGATTGCCTTGATCTTGGAGGAATCGGCTTCAATTCCTCTTTCAGTGACCATGTAACCAAGAACCTTTCCTCTGATGACCCCAAAAGTGCACTTCGCGGGATTGAGTCTCATGTTGTGTTGCCGAAGCCTTTCAATGAACTTGCGAAGATCGATCAAATGTTGACCATCGGTCCCCTTTGAATGGATGATCATGTCGTCTACATAGACCTCGATCTATTTATGAATCATATCGTGGAATAGATCCGTAACAGCCCTCTGGTAGGTAGCCCTAGCGTTCCTTAGTCCGAATGGCATGACTGTGTAGCAGAAGGTCCCACACTGAGTTGTGAAAGCTGTCTTGTGTTGATCTTCTTCAGACATGAGAATCTGATTGTAATCGGCAAAACCGTCCACGAATGAGCGGACTTCATAGTTGGCAGTTGAATCGACGAGCATGTCGATGTTTGGTAGTGGAAAATCATCTTTCGGGGAAGCTTTGTTCAAATCCTGGAAGTCCACACAAACTCGAACCTTGCCGTTTGCTTTTCTGACTGTCACAATGTTAGCTAGCCAAGTCGGATACTCAATGACTTTGAAGAAACCCACACTGAGGAGCTTTTCAATCTCTTCTTTGACTTGTAGAGACCATTCTGGCTTGATCTTTCTGAGCTTCTGCTTTACTGGCTTGGCGTCCTCTCTGATTGGCATTCTGTGCTCTGCGACCTTTCTGTCCAAACCCGGCATGTCTTTGTACGACCATGCGAATACATCCACAAATTCTCTGAGTAGTGCAGTCAATCTGTCTTTGTCTTCCCCCTTGAAGAAGCTGCCAATCTTCGTTTCTTTCGGCTCTTCGTCGGTACCCAGATTAACAGTATGCAATTCTTCATCAGCCCCTGGACCATTTTCACCACGACAACGAACCTGTTGAGCTAGTTCATTTAGGTATGTTAAGTTCTCGTGGTCTATTTCATCATAATTTGAATCGTTATTAACTTGTTCATTAAGTTCGTTATTAGTTAATTCATCATTTATGATGTTTGCAATCTCGGGGTACTCAGAAATATCAAATTTTTCATTAGCAAAGAAAGGAAACACACGCTCGACTATTGCCTCCATATCCTCTTGGGTGAGGGTATTAGAAACACTCTCGGACTCGAAAGTAAGTGTGAGCCGCTCTTCCTTTGTTGGTGTGCGGGGTATGCAACCCATTTCTCGGACCAAGAAATCCTCGGATACTATGGGCCCCTTCGTTGAATACCAGTTGTTGATTGGCTCGGAGCTTGGCTGAATCTTGCTAATAGATGGACTCTCCATTTCTGTGTTGTCGGAGATGGTGTTGACTTGACAATCGTCCATGATGGCAAATTCTTCGAACATGGAGGCGAGATCGGATAGTTCTTCCCCCACGGTAATCTCTACCTCAGATTCTATAGTCACTTTCTTGCCCCACCACTCTCGGGGTGATATTGGAGTAGGTTCCCTTTCTAGCGCCGGGAGTTCACAGTCAGTGAAGATCTCGAGACCGGGCTTTCTGACGCCCTTGTCGTTAACCCACGGTTCTGGAAAGATCATGTACGGGACATCTTCAACTTGGCGAACAAAATAACCGTTTAGTGTGTTGCGGTAAGGCCTCAAGTTGGGGATTTCATATCGTTGACCTTTTTTGCGAGCTTGGGTCCTTTGATTCTTGACTGCTTGCTCGTACTTCAAGTCATCCTTGGTAGGCTCGTATCCCAGACCAAACTTGTTCTTGACAAAAGGAACTTCCACGGGGTGTAATATCCCTTGTTGATGTTTCCCTAGGCCGAGACCGGGAAAGTGATTCATGTTCCTCATCATGCGGAGGACTTTAGGATTGCTGGGGACCCACTGTCTGTTTCCCTTTCTTTGTCAATGGTGTTGACGCCGGAGAGAGTGGCATCTTCTATCCCGTGTTGGACTTGGTGAACGGGTTGTCCCCCATTTCTGTGGATGGTGACATTTTCAGCCATGATAGTGACTATCTCGTCCCCGTTTCTGATCTTGACACACTGATGGAGAGTGGAAGGCACCGCGTTGGAACTGTGGATCCAAGGTCGGGCCAGAAGTAAGTTGAATGAAGCAGGGACATCAAGTACTTGGAATGGGACGGACATGATCATATTTCCAAATTCGATATCAACTTCTAACATTCCCATGACTGTGCGGGCAGTGCTGTCGTACCCTCTAATGACTTGTGCAGAGGGTTGTAAATCGGAGCTTTTGAGCCCCAGTATTCCCATGACTTGGCTAGGCATTAAGTTGAGTGCAGAGCCACCGTCTACTAGAACCCTTGAGATGGGTCTCCCCCTTGCCCTTACTTTGAGGTAGATGGCTTCATTGTGTTCGGACCCAAATGGCGGGAGGTCCATGTCGGCAAAAGTGATGACATTGCCGAAGTGAATGTGACCTATCATTGCTGTGAGGTCCTCGGGTGTCGTGTCGGGAGAGACTGATGTGTCATCCAAGTTCTTGATGACGAGGTCTCGGTGTTTCTTTGATGATGCAATAAGGTCCCAGATGGATATGTTGGCTTGCGTCTTCTTGAGTTGTGTTAACAAAGGATCTTCGGGTATGTCGCGTGCTTGCGATCTTTGAGAAGAGGTGCTGGTTGCTGCAGTATTGGGAGGGATTATGCTCGTTGTTACTCGGCCACTGTGAGTGAGCATGTTCACGGTCCCTTGTAGCTTCTTCTTCCTATTCTCTAAGACTTCCCTCATAATCTCATCATAAGTCACAACATAACAAGAATTATCAAGTTTATTCATATCATCGGAGCCCTCATTCACAATTGGGATCGAATGAGTGGTTCCTTCAAACTCTCCTACCTCTATTACATTGACACCACCCTCATTAGGGATTATGAATTCCTTCTTGTCTATGAGGTCTTGGATGGTGTTGCGGTGGAGAAGCAATCCTCGGTGAGGTGGCCGGTGCATTGATGGTAGTCACACCATTTGTGGTGAGCATGATTGGCACGGAGCGGTTGTGGTTGCTTGTATCCTTGAAGAGGGGTGATTTGTCCCTTGGCATTTAGAGCTTCATAGGCCTTGGTGATGGTCATGCCGTTGAGAGGAGTGTACACGCGGTCGTTTTGGAACCGCTTGCCTTGTGGTGGGGGAACCTTCTTGTAATTCCCCTTGTCAGTAGTAACGGCATTTACAGAAGCCTCTTTGTTTTAACTAGAGGCGGCCTTGTATCGGTAGGTAGGAGTGGCCTTTTTAATCTCCTTGAGTAAGTCATCCATGCGTACCCCTGCCTCATACATTTGGGAGAAGTCAGAGTAGCAAGCCCCACTTAGGTGGGTGCGGAGATCAATCTTGAGACTTTTGAGAAAGATGTCCATTTGCTCTTTTGTGTTTGGCCTTTCAACAATTTCAGAGAGCTTGTCATTCCATCTCCTTGTGAAGTCAATGAAGGACTCGTTGTCTCTTTGAGTGGTATTCTCGAGCTCTTTCCTTGTAGGCCGGTGAGTGGTGTTGCCTTGATATTGATTCTTGAAGGCAAGCATAGCGGCATCCCAATCAAGACGGACAGTGAGCGGGAGAGTTGCATACCAATCCTTGGCCGCCCCCTCGAGGGTGAGAGGAAAGCATTGAGCCATAACTTTTGGGGAGACCTTCTTCGGAACCATAGCCTAAATGTAACTCTCAATGTGGGCCATCGGGCATGAGTTTCCCTTAAACTTGCTAATGTCGGGCATCTTGAATTTGTCGGGAAGAGCGGCCATCGTGCTCATGAGGATGGATGACTGATAAAGGCTTGTGTTGGAGCCTTTTCCTATGTTGAGACCGTCAAATTTCTGATCAATGTAGGCCATGATGGAATCGACCATTTTGGGGTCGTTGTTGTCGGTGCTAGGTCCCCCCCCCCACTTTTTTGGTACGGGCACTGACATACGGGCTTTCAAACAAACCCTTGGTCCACTCGGATTCCTCGTTGTCATTAACCCCCTTGTTCTTGGAGAGTTTGAGGAGCTTGGCTTTCAGTTGGTCAACCTCGGCCTCGTAGGCCTCCCTTTGACTGTCGACATGAGCTTGCCACAAGGATTCTTTGGTTTGAGCCTCGTTGTTGAGAGTGGTGATTTGTTGTTGGAGTGTTTGAACCATGGCAGAAAGCTGTTCGAGAGTCATGGCGTTGTTGGTGTTGGACGCCGGCCATTGATGATGTAGAAGCTGTTGGAGTGATCGGTTCACGGACAAGCCTGTTGGATGAATCTCTGTAGATGCGAGAGTACCAATCGGACCTATAATTGGAGAAGTAGCCCTTGTCAGTCTCGGTTCACACTTTCGGTCCATGAAGAGGTTGAGAACACACAGTTGGGCACACGACTCGAACCACATAAGAAAAAAAAAACTCTTTTTTTTTTTTTTTTTATAAGTCGGAGGGAATGGGTCCCTTTTGGGGTTTCTAAGAAAATAATGGAATCGTCACACTAGTATATAGACCATCTCGCGGTCCCATATACTCATCGGATTCCATCACGTTTGTGAATCCTACATGTGTCGGGATTAAACTAAATTAATGTAGTAAAGCATACATGCGGGGACGGATTTTTATTTTCGTCCAAAATAACCACTTTTGGGGACGGATTTTTATTGCGTCCGTTTCAACAAGTTGGCATGTATGATTTGAAGACATTAGTTTAGGGAAATCTCGGTACATGAAAACCGACTTGAGTCACGGAGTGTTAGACCCTAACTAGAATTGTGTGGTTTGTGCTCGGCTTGAATATGAGGCTTAAAGGTCACCCCCGGCATGTAGTCATGAACTACGCCACGGGCTGAGGTTTACCGCTTCGAAAGAGCCAAGGTCGAGTAGAGCTTGAAACTTTCTAGGACGGGCCTCGACGGGTTTGGGTTGGACTTGTGCGACTCGATAGTGAGCAGTTTATAGGAGTAATGTGCACGTAGTGTGAGGTCTATCACGTGACAAATTTTTTTTTTTTTTTTTTTTTTGAAATAAAAGATAAGAACACATAAACACATAAATTACAACTCCCGAATCACCTGTGTGACCGGTAAATAAAACATAAAATTAAACAGTCCAAGGGTTCAATTCTGTTCTGATGCAGGCAACTGTGCCCACACCCCACTGTTCTGTTCAGTCACTGAAACCTGTTCTCGCCCTGGAAATTGGCCCAGAAGCGTGCGCCTCGGGCTAGTGTTGTGGAAAGCGCGCGCCTGGCGCATAGAAACTGGGAGACTCTCGCTTCTGGGCTCACCTGTCAGATTATCAGAAACTTATGGACTCAGGGGATTGCCCTGGTCCTGATTGTGTGATGGAACCCCTGCAGTGTTTGTTAGCACGGAATAATAGGAAGAATAGGAAGAACACATGGAAGGCTGGCGATTCTGGAATTTGACGCGGGACGCGCGCGCTTTGGACCATGAAGGTCCGAGGCGCGCGCTTCCCATGTCAATTTCCAGAATGCCCAGAAAAGTGAATTATGAACAGAAACACAAGTTTAACCCTCAAGCAGTCCCCAGCGGAGTCACCACTGTAGATACCCCGGGGGAACCACGGCTTGGCTAGAGCGCGTGAATTAACCTAGGATGTCTAATTGTGTTTTAGAGTCGCCACCCACGTTTTTGAGGAACGTAAGAAAACCTAATGTTTATGAGCCTAAGTTTGATTTACGAAAACAGAGATTCTTTGGGATGAGGGGTTCGGGGGTTAGGTTACGAAATGGGAAGTACTTAAACACCCATTTAGCCCGAGCAAAGTCGGTCTTGTTTGTTCATAATTCACTTTCTAAGATAAATGTGTTCTTCCTATTAAAATAATGATAAAAAGGGGTTTTAGAGTTTGAAATGTAGGGAGATGACTCCTAGGACAATTCAATGTAATGAAAGGACCGTTGGTGTCATGTCCCAAATGGTTTTGGGTGATTGCACATTTGATCGAAGAAGAAGAAGAAGAAGAAGAAGAAGAAGAAGAAGAAGAAGAAGAAGAAGAAGAAGAAGAAGAAGAGAAGTGCTTAAAACATTTACCTATAGTATTCTTCGAAAAGAGAACCTCTTGTCAAGCCTTGAAGAAGAGGTTGAGTACTTTTGTTGAAGAAATCCCAAAGGAAAGGTCTAGGCAAAGAGTGAGTAAAAGGTCTAAAATGATGATTTTTCCAAGTCCAAAAGGTCCTCCTTCCAATGATAGATTTGAAGGGTTTTTATAGTTGAAAAGTGACTGTTTTTGGAGCCAAACGAAGTCTCCAAGAAATCTTTCCCGGGCAAAATCATGTATAATGAGCAAGGGAGAGATTCTTGGGCAGAATCTGTAACAGACACGCCCCAGAAGTGCGCGCATCCCACCTAGGTGGCGGAAGGCGCGCGCGTCTGGCCTCAAGGGGCGGAGGCGCGCGACTCTGAGAAGCGATTTTTGACAGAATGGACTAGAAAGTTAGAACTGTTATTCAGTTTAGTCCCGGGACTTAACGAAGTCCCTCTAGAACTTAACCAAAGTAACAGAAACTAACAGGAAACACTTAAAAGAGGGAGAAACACAAAATCAAGTGTGCAATCGGGGTGAGAGGTCCAAGGCGGGGTGTCTACACTTCTCTCTCTCACTCTCTCATTTTTTTTATGACGCACCCTATTTTTTGCCTAGACCGCCCTTTCGGGTTTTTAATCTAGCGGGCATCTCTTTTGCGTCTTCATTTTTGACTCGATTAATGAGGAAGTGTGCATTGACTCTGGCTGAGGAGATAAGACATGTGATTTTGTGGTGGAGACCTTTTGTCACTAAAGATGAGTGACATTGACTCGACTAGGGAAGTGTCCCTAGTATTGACTTCATGTATGTATAGATTTTTTTGAATGACTCACGAAGGAAAGTAAGTCATTAAGAGAGAAGAGAAAGAAAGCCCCAGTTTGATTGCAAGAAATTGGGAGTATGCAGAAAGAATAGAAGCCCTAGACTCGACAAGGAACGGAAAGTGATTCCAAATCTAGGAAAGTTGTTCAATCTTGAGGTGATTAATTCATTGGCAAATGAATCGTACAAAGATGTCTTGACAAGTTCGAGATGAAGGCCTATCACCATAACGCGCTAGGGCTAAACATATCTTCTTTCTTGCATGAGACGGACCCGAAGGTTGCCTACGTTCCTCCAGTGTAGAGGCTCAGGTCACCGTAGTTCTTGTGGATGCTCTTTTCGTCGAGATGGTTTTTGCTTCGTCCTTCATTGGTGGAATGATGTTGATCTTGTACTTCTTTGATTGAGAGGGATTTTTTTTTTTTTTTGTGCTCTAACTTTTGCTTAGGTTGATTTGAGGATTTCAACCTAGCGAGCTTTTTTTTTGTTTTTTAAATCCCCTTATTGAAAACTTTGCTTCATGATCATTGCTCCACCTTTCTTTGTCTTGATTTCGTCGTTGTTGATGTCTTCGTTGTTGATGCCGTCGTCGATGTTTAGCCCCTAGGCGTTCAAGCGATGGCCTTCATTCCAAAACTTGTTTAGACACCTTTTCATCATTTTGCCAAGAATTAGATTGAACAACTTGGAAGAGTGTATGAGGACAAGAACGACTTTTATTTAATGATTGACTCCAAATTTAACATTAGACGAGAGAAAACATTAATGCACACATTAGAGGACTTTTGACTCTTTTTTTTTAATCCTATTTCTAGGTAGAGAAAGAGAAACGGAGATTGTTGTCGTCATCCCCCATGCCGTTGTAGTCCTCATTGTCGTTGTAGTCTTCCATGTCACTACATTCGTCCATGTCATTGCTTGGGAACCCTTTGTCGTTGAAGCTTGTGTCATAGGAGGACTCGGCCACTTCTCGGAGAAAATTGTCAATTCTAACCCCCGCATCATACATGCTTAAAAAATCGGAGTGAAAAGCCCCACTAAGATGAGTGCGGTAGTCCATTTTCAAACACTTCAAGAAGATGTCCATTTGTTCCTTCTTGGAAGGTCTATCAACCATCTCGGCTAGCTTGTCATTCCAACGGCGATAGAAGTCCCCAAATGATTCATCACCCATTTGCACGGTGCTCTCCAATTCCTTCTTGGTGGGGCGGAATATGGAGTTGCCTTGATATTGTGACTTGAAGGCAAGCATAGCGGCATCCCAATTGAGGCGGGTGTAAACTGGAAGACCCATATACCAATCTTTTGCGACCCCCTCGAGAGTAAGCGGGAAGCATTGTGCCATTATTTGAGGAGACACTTTCTTTGGTAGTATGGCCCAAATGTAGGAGTCAACATGAGCGTCGGGGCAAGAGTTGCCGTTGAACTTGCCAATATCGGGCATCTTGAACTTTTCGGGAAGAGCCTCCATTGTGTACATGAGGAGAGAAGCTTGATGAAGATCGGTGCTTGGGCCCTTGTGTAAATTTATCCCACTAAGCCTTTGGTCAATGTAGGACATGAGAGTGTTGACCAAACCAGTATCAATGCTTTGGACCTTTCTTTCATTCGTGAGCCCTTTCAATTGGTTATTGAGTTGAACAACTTCTTTCTTGTGGGCCGTTTTCACATGCTCGTAACGGGCTCGCCATAAATCATCCTTGCGGCGGACATTCTCGGCTAGTGTATCAACTTGCCCTTTCAATGCTTCCACCCTGCGGAATAACCCTTCGTTGGACACGGGAATGCCGTTGTCGTTGCCGTTTGAAGCCATTGGACCTATGGAGAGAACATGGTCGATCTTAGGATGGCCCCACAAACACCTTTGGGATAAAATTATTTAACCCACGAACAAAGGAAAAAAACTCAACCACATAAGAAAAATGATTTTTTTTATTTATTTACAAAGTCGGAAGGACAGTCTTTTTTGGGGTTTCTAGAAAAATAGTGGAATCGTCACACTAGTATATAGACCTTCCCGCGGTCCCATATACTCATCGGATTCCACCACGCTTGTGAATCCTACATGTGTCGGGATTAAACTAAATTAATGTAGTAAAGCATACATGCGGGGACAGATTTTTTATTAGCGTCCATTATGACCACTTGGGGACGGATTTTTATTTCGTCCAAAACAACGAGTGGCATGTATGATTTGAAGACATTAGTTTAGGGAAATCTCGGCACACGGAAACCGACTTGAGTCACGGAGTGTTAGACCCTAACTAGAATTGTGTGGTTTGTGCTCGGCTAAAGAGAGGCTTAAAGGTCACCCCCGGCATGTAGTCATGAACTACGCCACGGGCTGAGGTTTACCGCTTCGAAAGAGTCAAGGTCGAGTGGAGCTTGAAACTTTCTAGGACGGGTCTCGACGGGTTTGGGGTTGAACTTGTGCGACTCGATAGTGAGCAGTTGATAAGAATTGTGCGCGTAGAGTGAGGTCTAACAAGTGACAAAATATTTTTTTTTCCAAAGGAAATAAAAAAAAACAAATAAGCACGTAATTTACAACTTTCGAATCACCCGTGTGACCGATAAAAATGAACAGGAAATAAAAGCTGTTTTGTGCAGGCCCGGTGCCCACACACTGTCAAAACTGTCCATTCTGTTCACTGTTTCTATTTCTGGGAAATGCCCAGAAGCGCGTGCATTCAGAAGCCTACTCGGGAGACGCGCGCGTTAGATTGAGAGAAGTGGAGGCGCCCGCTTCTGGGCAGTACCTGCAAATCAGCGGGTTCAAGGGATTACCTTGACCCTAAATAAAAAATTCTTTCCCCTGCAGAAATTGTTAGTACAGAAACATGGACTTGAAGGACAAGACGGAAGGCAGGCGATTCTGGTAATTGGGGTTGGACGCGCGCGCTTTAGGCCAAGAAGGCCAGAGGCGCGCGCTTCCCACCCTTTTTACCAGAATGCACAGAAAACAAAAATTAGTACACCAAAAGCAGAAAATGCAAGTTTAACCCTCTATATCCCCAGCGGAGTCGCCACTGTAGATACCCTGGGGAACCACGGCTTGGCTAGAGCGGTGAATTAACCTAGGATGTCTACTTGATTTTAAGAGTCGCCACCCACGTTTTAGAGGAACGCGAGAAAACCTAAGAAAATAGCCTTTTATTTATTGATTACGAAACCAAAGATTCAAGGAAAAGGGGTTCGGGAGTTAGGTGACGGAGTGGGAAGTACTTAAACACCCACTCCGCCCCGCTTATGCGGGTCTTGCTACTCTTGGTGTTCTTATATTTACATGTCCTTTAATTTAATGATAAGAGAAATGTGCTAACAATTATAATGAAAAAGAAAGGGGAAATTTATAGAGGAAAAATAAAAGAGAATTGCTTATTTATTGATTTATGCTAAAGATTACATGTCGAATTATTGCTAGATAATTACATTAAGAAATGAGAATGTAAATTAAAGTGGAATTAAAATGTTGGGATGTAACCTTGACCAAACTTCAATAGTGAAGTGGTCTTTTGGTTGTATCCCTTTTTATGGAGATTGCATACACATTAGAGATGAAGAAAGTAATTTAAAAGGTTTTTTGTTTAAGAAGTGATAAAGAGAGAATATAAGATAAAACAAGAATTTAGAGGAAGAAAATGGACATTGTACCTTGTGCTTGCAAGAGGAAGGACCAAACTTTGTGTATAATGACTACATTTGAAAATGGACTTTTGTGTGTTTAGAGTGTTTTTGACTCAAGAATTCTTCCTCCTTTTCTATGGTGAAATGAAGAGGTATTTATAGGTGTTAGGGAAGTGTTTTTGGTCACAAAGATGGCTCTTCCTCGGATCAAGCCAAGGCATAATGGCCTTGGGGGTTACAAATCAGAAAAGGAGGGAAATTTGGCCAAATCTGAGATTCTGGAAGCGGGAAGCGCGCGCTTCTCACCCCCCTATGGGAGGAGCACACCTCCCACAAAGGAGGTCAAAGGCGTGCGCATCCCAGCTTCAGAAAATTCATATATCAGCCCAAAAGTTAACCCCGTTATGCAGTTAAGCCCCAAAACTAACGGAATTAGTCCAAAAACTTAACGAACATCACGAAAGTCAACAAAAATAAATGAAACAAAGACTCAAGGTTGACTTTTCCACTTAGTCAAATCCAAAAATAACGGAGTAAGTCAGGAACTTAACAGAAAGTGACAAAAGTTAACGAAAAGTAACAAAACTTAACAGAAAAGAGGAAGACAAAGAATGTGTATGCAATCGGGACATGAGAGGTCCAAGGCGGGGTGTATACACATGTCTACGAACCCGGGTTCATCTCGGTCTTGGTGGCACCCCTTGAGCATGATCTGCTGGTGGTGGGGGAAGTTGGAGGGCATCCAGTCGTTTATGCTGTCTAATAGATGATAAAGATTGTCTGATGAGACCGCGTGTAAGATATAGGTGTTGTGAGCGTATAGGCCGTATCCCTCTGCCTCAGAAATGGCATTCTCGTTGGATATGTACGCGCGCTGAAAGTTTTGAATCTGTTGAAATCAATAAAAAATGAATATAATTATGACGATAAAATGATAAAAAATAAAAATGAACTAAAGTAATATATATACTATTTAGCTTACCAAACCCTCATAACGACTAGCATGCGCCCTGTACCCCTCATCCTCTACAGCATTTGGATTCTGGATCAATAACCGAGTAATTCTATAGTACCATAACATATAGGGATGTGTGTACTCTACATCGTCGGTACCATATTGCCCAGCCACCACAAAATTAGCTCGTCCATTCCACATTCCAATGGGCACTATGTGGAACTCAACCTAATTAACTTCTGACCGACCTCGTCGGTCAATTCCATGCAGGTACTCACTCGTGTTATGTGGGTCAGGGATATTCTGTAACATCCCGAATTGCCTCATAACTCGATCAAGAAGGTGCCACTCAACCCTATCAAAGCATATGAGGAGCACCTTCGCTCTCCATATAGCCTGTCCCTGGAAGCAATATGCAGGACCCTGGACACTTGCGTACGGCTGCCACTCAACCTGATCATCAGTCAAATACGCCAGCTGATCTCGGTATCCACGCAAGTTGTGGATGGTAAGATACGTAAATGACAAGGGACCATGCCACCTACATATGGAGCAATTTGACATACAAAGTAGTGAGTAATAATCAAAATTAAGTACATAACATATTATGTGTAGTTAAAATGAATTAATTTTAGAATACCTGCAACCATATGGCAATAATGCATCCTCAAGAATGGCATCTCCACGTGTCCTTGTTGGTCGTACACACGACAACCTTTCCCGAGCCCAAAGCTAAAAAAAAAAACATAAAGAAAAAATTTAGTCACGTACAAAACATATTTTCTCCAATAGTATAATATAAACAAATATAATTGACATACCTGTACAATTGTTAAGAACCCAGCACAACTTTTCGAATCGGGCTTTGTCGCTACACATAACTCCCGATATAAAAAGGCTAACACTGCACTACCCCAACTGTAATTCCCAATCGTGTTAACGTCCATAAGCAGTGGGAGGTACATCAATTTCACCATGATATTGCTCGTATCCGGCATCAAATGTACCCCTAAGCTTATCAAAATATAAGCCCGAGTATACTGGTTAACCAAATGGGGTGGGGCATTTGCGGGAAGCTCCTCCCACTCAGTCAATTGGTCTATAATACACTTAATAGACAATCTATCACCTTTCAAGTCTGATTCAAGTGGTTGAATCCCAAGTAACTCATGGCATAATTGACACCATTCCGATTTCTGCCTATTGGTTTGGGAAATAATCACAGGTAGCCCGTCTATAGGAAGGCCACATAACATGCCAACATCCTCAAGGGTGATGGTCATCTCCCCAACTGGAAAATGAAATGTGTGCGTCTCTGGACGCCATCGCTCAACCAAAGCCTCTAGCAAATGCCAGTCATATTTGAAATGACCTAGTTTATATACACCGTAAAATCCAACCTCTAAAAGTTTCTCCTGTATCCTAACATCCAAATTTTTGGGGAGATCCAGACCGCACCTAAATCTCATACTCTCAACATCTTGTTGAGCCCAAATATAATTTGATCGGTGTTTATCTTGCCATTTTAATACAGAGGTGTCTAACGGCCCGGGATCAACAAATGGTTGGTTTTCATGATATTGGTCCATCTGAAAACACAAAACAAAACAATTAAACTAAAATTCAGTTAACAAAAAACGGCTGGTCCGTTAAATACTTAACTGAAAAAGGGCAATTTTCTGTCGGTTTATTTAAGTTTTTGACAGAAAGTGGCATTTTTTGAAAAAAAGACACAACCGTTAATTATTAAACTATAATTCAGTAAAAAAAGAGGGGCTGTCCATTAAATATTTAACAGAAAGACGCAAAATCCATTAAATTTCTGATAGTTCAGTTAAGTTTCTGACAGAAAGTGGGCATTTTTGTTAAATTTCTGACAAAATTCGTATAATGTCAAGTTTCAGTGAAAAAAGGACTGGTCCGTTAAATATTTAACTGAAAAAGGGCAATTTTCTGACGGTTTAGTTATGTTTTTGAAAGAAAGTGGCATTTTTTGACAAAAAGACACTATTGTTAAATATTAAACTATAATTCAGTAAAAAAGAGGGGCTGTCCTTTAAATATTTAACAGAAAGGCGCAAAATCCGTTAAATTTCTGACAGTTCAGTTAATTTTCTGACAGAAAGTTGGCATTTTTGTTAACTTTCTGACGAAATTCGTATGTTAATGTCAAGTTTCATCAAATTTTAACAAATAACCTATTGTTAAATTAATACAACATCACAAAAATTAAAATGTATTATCAAATTAAAAGAAACTCAACAAATTAACATATTCTAATTTCATCAAATTTGTAACAAACACATAAATATACATAAACTCATATTCTAATTTCATCAAATTGTAACAAACACAAATTAACATATTCTAATTTCATCAAATTTATGAATAATACTAACCCTCTTGATTTCAAAAACGTAACTGCGAGTAACGCTTTTAGAATATTTTCCCCGATTCTCTCTTCTCAACAAGATCTTTGACAAGATCTTTGATTTTTTGGCAGAAATTGACAATTGATAGAGATGTAGAGATGCAGAGATAGAGATGTAGAGATGCAGAGAAAGAGATGCAGAGATAGAGATGGAGGAAGAGAGTAGGCTGGAAGAAGGGTTTAAAGGGGATGGGGGAGTGTCGGTCAGTGGGTGGGTGGTGTGGTCAAAAAGCAATAAAAGAAATCGGCATTGCCATTGCCGCTTTTACCAGAAGTCGTAATTGCTATTGCCGTTTTCTGCCTTTTGTCAGCCGTGTCCCCTTCCCTCTTAATCCCTTCTCTTCTTAATTATCCATTAACCCATTAACCCTAATTAGCCCTGAATTGGTCTGACCTAAAGTCAGCATTGGTAATGCCGACTTCATGCCAAAAACGGCATTGCCAATGCCGACTTCCCAAGAAGTAGTCATTTTGGTACATAAAATTTCCATAGTGTCATTTGCGTAGATATTGATTCCAAACGGAATTATTTGAAAAAAAAATCTATAAAAGTGTATGCTTTGAACTTAGAAGTGTCTGCTTGAATTTTAAGAAGTGCATGTTTTGAATTTTACATTTGTTATAATACAAGAGGCATTTTCTAATGCTACAAGAGACACAAAATAATTCAGAGCAGACACTTATTTGGAACTTGTAAAAAAAAATAAAAAATACCCAACATGCATGTTTTAAAATTCAAGCAGGCACATATAAAAATGACGGCTGGATATTAGAAGTGTCTGCTTGAGTTTTAAAACATGCATGCTGATTTTTTTTTTACAAGTGCAAAAAAAAGTGCCTACTCTAAGGTAAAAAAGTGTCTCCTGTGAAAGTCCCAAAAAAGTGTCTGCTTTAGGGTAAAAAAAAGTGCCAGCTGTAAAAATATTAAAAGTGCCTCCTACAGTATCAGAAAGTGCTTACCCCATAACCCATTTTTTGCCCAAGAACCTTCTTTGTGGAAAACACGTTTTTCACTAAGGCTAATGTAAAACGCGTTTTACACAAGACTTACTCTATTAGAAAAACCCAAATTAAAATTTAGCATTAATTATACCTGAAAAAATTGCATCCCACCTTGCTATCTTCCCTTAACTGAAAAGACTCTCTCTCTCTCTCTCTCTCATATATTGAGTTTATCTTTCTCTCTCTCTCTCCCTACATATCTCTCTTGATTTCTCCTTTCATCTCTCTTTCTATATCTACTGCACCACCACACATCAACACCGTCGCACCACAACCGTCACCACAAAAAATATGCATATCATCCAAAAGAGAAAATTTTAGGGGAAACTAATTTCTCCATAAATTATAAAAAGTCTTGTTTTTATAGGGGTTAAAGTTTAGGGTTTAGGGTTTAAGGTTTAGGGTTTAAGGTTTTTGGGTTTAGGTCTTTTAGGGTTTAAGAAGGGTTAAAAAACATGACTTTTTATAACTTATGGAGGAACTAGTTTCCCCCAAAACCAACTCCATCCAAATTAGATTCCCAAAAAATAATCTCAATCTTCTTTGAGGCGGACACCTGTGAGCCCGTCTCACTTGAGACGGGCTCACAGGTGTCCGCCTAAAAGAAGATTGGGATTATTTTTTGGCGTGAGACGGCTCACACCCAGCCAAACCTTTTTTTTTATTATTATTATTATTATTATTATTTTTTTTTTTTTTTTTTTTTGCCATCCAACTTTTTTTTCCGGCCATTTTTTGCTCGCTAACAAAAGTAACACTTTTTATAAAGAAATGTAACACTTTTTTCTCATATGTAATATTTTTTCAAAAAATGTACCACAAATTTACTGAAATAGATTAAAGGTAACATAAGATAGACAACTAAACTAATATTACATTTTATAACAAATGAATGTAACCCTTTTTTTCTCAATTGTAACATTTTTTAGGGTTTTACATTCAATTGAAATACAAAACCGCTTATATACATGAATTTTCACTTTTTTTTTTTAAGAAAAAAAGTAACATTTACTCTATAAAACTATAACATTCATCTATAAATTATATTACAATCATATATGCATTGTGTTACACTTCAATTATTACTTTTTGTAACCACAAAAACTATTTATAATATTTTACGAAACTGCTGTTACATCTTATAATAAAGTGTTACTTTCTTGAGACTAAACTATTACTTTCTTCATAAAAATGTGTTACATTTTTTGACGACGAGCAGCTCACTTTTTTGTGTGTTAAAAAGTATGTTTTTTTTTAGAAAAAATGAAACCATATCATGACGTATATAGTTTTATTCGTCTCGTCGAGACGAACACAACGGTATTTTTAGATTTTTTTTTCAACTTCAAAATCTCAAAATATAGCATTTCAAAGTTATTGAAGGTTTTTTTTTTACCCGCGACACGTGTCGCAATTTAAGAGGAGGAAGGGGCTGGAGCGGGCGGGTAGCGGAGCGGGTTGGTGGGTCGACCCGTGGGCAAAACCGTCGCACGCGAGTGTTTGTCATCTTCTTTTTTGTCTTTCAAAAGATTATCTCTCTCTTTTCAAAAGATTATTTCTCGCAATCTCTCTCTTTATCTTTTTTCACGTAAAACTAGACCCACAAAATGTTGGTGATTTTAGTGTCATCAACGATTTTATGTAATTGGATTTACTAGAGACCAATGCGATCTCATATTAGGCTCGGATATGAGTAAGGGAAAGTGTGGAGTACACACTCATTTTGAGTCAATATGTTATCGACCACGAACTGCAATTAATCTCCCGCCAGTTTCCCCACCAAAACCCACCAAAAACCAAGAGACATGATCAGTTAAATATTATGACTGTTGGGCCAACAGTCATGACTGTAAACAGTGCAACTGATTCTGCTCTTTTGCTGCAATCTCTTTATAACCTGATTTTGGATCTCAGTTTCATTTACGAAAAACCCTAATAATACTCTAAGTTTCTGATCTGTTTTCTTGGCCTAAGATACAGATTGTTTTGATTGTCTTATCCCAGTGAAGATTTCGTGAAACCTGGCTTAAAGGGTCGAAATACTTTACTCGGATAGTGGATTGTACACGATTCAATCAATATCCAGGATTATCAATTTACCCTAACCCTAATTTCTAACAATCGAGTAAAGTATTCTGTGGTAATCATGGGTGGAGGAAGTACTGTGAAGGAGATGACGACCAACTTCGGGAAGTTGGATAAGTTTGAAGGCTATGATTTCAGACGCTGGCAGAAGAAGATGCACTTCCTTCTAACAACATTGAAGGTGGTGTATGTTCTGTCTACCCCCATGCCAGAACTATCGGAGGATGATAATTTGGAAGCAGTCAGAAGAAGGTCGAAGTGGGAGAACGATGACTACATCTGCAGAGGACATATATTGAATGGTATGTCTGACTCTCTCTTTGATATATATCAGAATGTTGAATCTGCAAAAGAGTTGTGGGATTCTCTTGAATCCAAGTACATGGCAGAGGATGCTTCGAGTAAGAAGTTCCTTGTAAGTAATTTCAATAATTACAAGATGGTCGAATCAAGGCCTGTCATGGAACAATTCAATGAACTCCTGAGAATCCTTGGACAGTTTACACAACATGGTTTGAAAATGGATGAGGCAATATCTGTTTCGAGTGTAATAGACAAGTTGCCTCCTTCCTGGAAGGATTTCAAACATAACTTGAAGCATGGTAAAGACGATCTGTCTTTGGTCCAACTTGGTAGTCACCTGCGCATAGAGGAATCTCTAAGGGCGCAAGAAAGTGACAAGGGCAAAAGGAAAGAAGTTTCTGGACCCTCGGTGAATATGCTTGAGGAGGGTGGAAAGAAAAGGAACAACAACAAAAACAGAGGAAAGAAACGTGGTTCCAATAACAACGATGATTCTGGTCCCAACAAGAAGCCTAAAGTGGCATGTTGGAGGTGTGGCAAAACTGGTCACTTTAAGAGGGATTGTCGTAGTGGGAACAAGAAGGATGGCGCAAGCACTAGTGGTTCGGGGAAGGGGTCTAAGGACCATACCCAAGACCAAGGTCAGAATTTAGAACATATTTGGAATGGATTTATTAAATATTCCGTTTCACTAATTCTGAAGCATTTTATGTGCAGGATGATGCAATTGCGTGGTGGATTGATTCCGGTGCCACAACTCATGTTTGTAAAGATCGTTGCTGGTTTAAGACATTTGAATCGGTGGAAGACGAATCTGTTCTTTACATGGGTGATGATCATTTTGCTCCTGTTCAAGGAAAGGGAAATGTTGTGCTGGAATTTAGTTCAGGAAAATCTGTTACTTTGTTTGATGTTTGTATGTACCTAAACTTCGAAAGAATTTAATTTCTGGTCCTGTTTTGAATAAGTGTGGATATAAACAAGTGTATGAATCCGATAAGTATATCTTATCGAAGTCTGGTGTATTTGTAGGATTTGGTTATTACAATAATGGGATGTTTATGATGAATTTAAATAAAGTTCCTAATGATTCTTGTTCTGTTTATATGACTGATTCCAATGTTATTAATTCCTCATTATGGCATGCTCGTTTAGGACATGTGCACTATAAAAGAATGCTTGAAATGTCTAAAGATGGTTTGATTCCTGCTATTGATAATAATTCTGGAAAATGTAATACTTGCATGTTGACAAAAATCACTAGAAAACCTTTTAAAAGTATAACAAGGAAATATGTAATACTTGAATTAATACATAGTGATTTGTGTGATTTTCATGCGACTCCATCTTTAGGCAATAAAAAGTATATTATCACTTTTATAGATGATGCCTCTAGGTTTTGCTATGTTTACTTGCTGCATGCAAAAGATGAAGCCCTAGATAAATTTAAAATCTTTAAAACAGAAGTTGAATTACAACAAAATGGCTTGATTAAAACCTTTCGCACAGATAGAGGTGGTGAATATTATGATCCTATATATTTTCAATCCGTAGGAATTATTCATGAAACTACGGCTCCTTATACACCACAACAAAATGGTGTGTCTGAAAGGAAAAATAGAACTCTTGAAGAAATGGTCAATGCCATGTTATCTTACTCGGGCTTGAGTGACGGGTTTTGGGGGGAAGCCATGTTAACGGCTTGCTATTTATTGATTAGGGTTCCTAATAAAAGGAACAAGATTACCCCATATGAACTTTGGTATAAGAAACGACCCAACTTGACATTTTTGTGAGTTTGGGGGTGTAGGGTTGTGGTTAGACTTCCAGACCCTAAAAGGAAAAAACTAGGAGAAAAAGGTATTGATTGCATCTTTATTGGATACGCTGAGCATTCCAAGGCATATAGGTTTTATGTTATAGAACCTAATGACTACATTTCTATTAACACAATTATAGAATCAATAGATGCAATATTTGATGAGAATCGTTTCTCTTCAATACCTAGGCCGAAGGATATTATACCAAATTCAGGTGAATCTCAAAGGGATGATCATTCAAATGATGTACCAAATGAGACACCCGAACCACGAAAAAGCAAAAGAGCAAGAAAAGCTAAATCATATGGTGATTATTTTCAACTGTATTTAGTTGAAGGATCAAGAGATCAGGTTGAATCTCAATACTCTTACTATTATAATATAGAGGAGGATCCTAGAACCTATGATGAAGCTATAAAATCGCGAGATGCTGCTTTTTGGAAAGAAGCAATTGACGATGAGATTAATTCTATTATGGAAAATAATACATGGGTTTTATCTGATTTGCCACCAGGCTGTAAACCTTTAAGGTGCAAATGGATCTTCAAAAAGAAGATAAAAGTCGATGGAACAATTGACAAGTATAAAGCTAGATTGGTAATCCAAGGCTTTAGACAAAAGGAAGGGATCGACTACTTCGATACCTATGCACCAGTTGCTCGTATCACTACTATTAGATTGTTGATAGCTTTGGCAGCTATTCACAATCTATTGATCCATCAAATGGATGTCAAAACAGCATTTTTAAATGGTGATTTGGAAGAAGAAGTGTATATGAAGCAACCTGAAGGATTTGTTATGCCAGGTAATGAGCATAAGGTGTGTAAGCTAATTAAGTCATTGTATGGGCTGAAGCAAGCACCTAAACAGTGGCATCAAAAGTTTGATGAGGTTGTTTTGTCCAATAGTTTTGAATTAAATCAGTCTGACAAATGTGTATATAGCAAATTTGATGAATCCGGCAAAGGTGTAATCATCTGTCTATATGTAGATGACATGTTAATTTTTGGCACAAACCAAAATGTAGTTGATAAAACTAAGAAGCTCTTGTCATCTTAGTTCTCTATGAAAGACATGGGAGAAGCCGATGTAATTCTTGGTATAAAAATTAAATGGATGAACAAGGGAATTGCTATTACACAATCTCATTATATTGAGAAAATTCTCAAGAAGTTTAATTGCAATGATTGTTCTAAAGTCAGTATTCCTATGGATCCAACTGAAAAACTTATGCCAAATACTGGTAGACCTGTATCACAGCTCAAATACTCAAGAGCCATTGGCAGTTTGATGTATGCTATGACGAGCACTCGACCTGATATTGCTTATGCAGTAGGAAGATTGAGCAGGTTCACTAGTAATCCTAGTAGACAGCATTGGCATGCATTAACAAGGGTGTTTAAGTACTTAAAAGGTACAATGAATTATGGTTTGTGTTATTCTGGACAACCTTCTATTTTAGAAGGTTACTCAGATGCTAGTTGGATCAACCAAGAAGATTCATCTTCTACTAGTGGATGGGTGTTCTTGCTAGGAGGAGGGGCCATTTCATGGTCTTCCAAGAAGCAGACATGTATTACCCATTCTACTATGGAATCTGAGTTCGTAGCATTGGCTGCTGCTGGTAAAGAAGCAGAATGGCTACGAAACTTGATATATGAGATTCCATTATGGCCAAAACCGATATCGCCAATATCTATCCATTGTGATAGTGCAGCCACGCTGGCTAGGGCTTATAGTCAGATATACAATGGCAAATCTAGACACTTAGGTGTCAGACATAGTATGATTCGTGAATTGATCATGAATGGTGTGATTTCAGTTGAGTTTGTTCGGTCTCAACAAAATTTAGCTGACCACTTGACGAAGGGGTTAGCTAGAGACTTAGTAAATAAGTCAGCAATAGGGATGGGATTAAAGTCCATCTAATCCTCTAGTTGTGAGATACCCAATTCCCTTCTAATACAACGTTAGAAGCCTGAATTCAATGTGGAAAGCTCACAGGTGGAGATTGGAGCACATGTAATTATGTTTCCCAAGGTATGTGTTCAAGACTTGCAAGTGATGGTTAGGTTGAAGAGTATCTTCTTAATAGTTCTTTTGAAAAATTGCAAATGCAGGTGCAAGATTAAAGGAACTACCTATGTGAACATGAAGTTTTGCCGCTTCAAGAAGCTAGGACTTGGATTTCTATATGTTCATTAATGGATAGGGACACATGGCTTGTAATAGTGTCAGGAATAAACTTTAGAGTGTTGTAAGAAACTTATGTGTATAGTATCTTCAGGTATTCATATGAGTTGACGGGTTCAATCGTTGGGACACCCTGATTCTTGAATATTTGAAATGTGTATTGTACTAAGATGAAAATTCAATCGCAAGACATTTTCATTTATGCATTCGTTTGTTTCGTTATGTTTGTTTCATATTTTATATGATTAGTAAATCGAGGATTACACTAAAATGGGGGGGAAATGTTGGTGATTTTAGTGTCATCAACGATTTTATGTAATTGGATTTACTAGAGACCAATCCGATCTCATATTAGGCTCGGATATGAGTAAGGGAAAGTGTGGAGTACACACTCATTTTGAGTCAATATGTTATCGACCATGATAAAGAAGCAGGGGTCAAGGGGGCTGCGCCCCCTTGCGGGGACAAGGGGCAGCGCCCCTTGCGGGTACTGCAATTAATCTCCCGCCAGTTTCCCCACCAAAACCCGCCAAAAACCAAGAGACATGATCAGTTAAATATTATGACTGTTGGGCCAACAGTCATGATTGTAAACAGTGCAACTGATTCTGCTCTTTAACTGCAATCTCTTTATAACCTGATTTTGGATCTCAGTTTCATTTACGAAAAACCCTAATAATACTCTAAGTTTCTGATCTGTTTTCTTGGCCTAAGATACAGATTGTTTTGATTGTCTTATCCCAGTGAAGATTTCGTGAAACCTAGGCTTAAAGGGTCGAAATACTTTACTCGGATAGTGGATTGTACACGATTCAATCAATATCCAGGATTATCAATTTACCCTAACCCCAATTTCTAACACAAAAAATTATCTATCACTTTTCAATAACCAGCAAACCCACCCCATTTTCCTCAATTACTTTCACCAAATGAGCAACTAAAGAAAGTCCCATTTCCACTATATCTATATGGCGATGTTTCCGTTCAACAGTACCGTTTTGTTGGGGTATGAGAACAGGTGGATTGATGTCTAATTCCATATTTTTGGAGAAAAATAGTGAATTGACGATTCATAAATTCACTGCCATCATAAGTTTGAACCATTTTAACAGTGTGTATCGAATGTATTTTACGACTTAATTGATTTTCAACTTGGATTTTGAAGGTAGAGAAAACATCCAAAACATCTTAATTTGCGAATTAAAGGAAAAATCCATACAAATTTGGGATAGTCATCAATAATACTAAAATAAAAACGATAGTCACGTTGAGATAAAATTGGGGAAGGACCCCATACATCCAAATGAAGTAAAGCAAGAGGTTCAACTGAATTAAAATTGCGAGCAATAAGGTAATTTGCTCGACTTGCCTAACGGACAAAAATGACACTGAGACTGAGAGTTACGTACACTAATAGGAAGATGGACTTTATTGACTAAAGACTGAAAAACATGTGACGATGTGATCGAGACGAGCATGCGAGACGAGCATGCCAGATGGTGGAGGAAGCACGTTCGCGAAAGAGCCATAGGATTGACACGAGCAGAAGAGTTGAAACTGAGGGTGTAAAGACCTTTGGTGTTAGTGACAGAGAGAATGATCTGCTTCGTGATATTGTCCTTCACATGAAAACCAACACCATCGAAAAAGCAGTTGTTATCAATAGAAAAACGACGTATGGAAAGTAAAGATTTATGCATATTAGGGACACATAAAAAGTTACGAAGATGAAATTGACGATTATGATGTGAAAAGGAAGAATGACCAACAATGGAAATTGGGATCCAGGAACCATTAGCAACGGTAACCGAATCTGTGCCTGTGTACAGAGAGGTATCTGAGAGACCATTAGTGGTGGAAGTCATGTGGTAGTCAAATAATCGAGAACCATTGATGGAGCAATGGAGTGACCATTAAAACTAGATGGAGTCTGAGGTGTTGCACCCGGATAAAGAGAATACCCCGGAGTAGGTTTTGGTGGAGCGGGATGATGATTGTACAAGGTAGTTGCCCTGTCCGGGCCCTAAGGAGAAGTGTGATCTTTCTTAAAATAGAACTGGTAAGCAGAAGTAGCTACATGTGTAAAGGGATTCGGCTGACTATAGGAAAAGAAAGGCTGGGGAGTGCGAGGGTTGGGAGAAGGTGACGTGGGGAGAAGCCTTTAGGATTAGGAACAAAAAACACCAGAGTAGGTAAGATGCCGCTGCCGGCGCGATTTCCCTTATTCATGTTATTGTTTCGACCATTCTTCCCGCCACGAGCAGAACCCTGGCCTTAATTATTGTTGTGTGGAAAGGATGCACCCCCCAATGTATTGAAAGAAGAAGCAGCGACCAAGGCAGAGGTAGGATTGAGTGCCACCGAAGTAAACCTGGTGGGTAGATCTTCTTCTTGGAGGAGTAAATCTTGTAAATCAAGGGATTCAGCTGGATGATTATTTTGGGACGTGATAAATTCCTTAAAAGGTGGGCCAAGATCGGCAACAATCCTCTGTTGAAGGTCCTCATCGGGAATGACCTCTCCGGCTTTGGCCAAGGGATCAGAAAGAGAAATTGCTTGCTGAAAGTAATCGTCAATTGATGTATCGGATTTCTTTGACATGGCATTGAGTTCAGTTTTTAGCTTCTGAACATGGTTTCAAGATTTGACATTGAATCGTTTGTCCAGGAGGTTCGAAACGAAAGGGGTAGTCAAATAAGGGTTGATACGAGATAGGATTTTGGAGGAGACGGTGGCTTTAATCCAACCCAAGACAAGGTTCGAGGCTTTGTTGAAATAGGCAAACTCGGGGTTGTCACTACCATCCGTGAGTTTTTCTGGTGGGGACACAATTTTTTTAAGGGTTTCGATGAGGGTAGGTGTGGTAAGAACACTGGTAAACAATAAACGCCAGTTCATGTAATTATCGGAGGTGAGTTGACAGTGCCCAAAATAAGATTGAATGTTAAGGTTCCGTGGGAGAGGACTCCGAGCCTTTGAAGAAGAAGAGGCAGAGTTTGATTTGGGGGTGTGAGAAGACTCATTTGTGAGGGTAGTATCTTCCATGGCTCCTAAGAGCGACTAATACCATATAAGACACAAGAGTTTACATAGAAAAGAAAGAGAGAATCTAAGAAGAAGAACAAGAGTCTGGCTGCAGAGGAGAACTCAAAGCGTGAATCTTTTCATTATAGGGTAGGTTAAATATATACACCTAATATCCTATTGTTAAGCAAAACACTATATATACTGAAAATAGATAGCTATAAACTAAACATATCTATTATATTGTTACATGATTTAAAAATATTTGACACTAATCTTGAGTGATCTTCACCCAGATTGTAGGGCCTTTGATGTAATAACCGGCCTTGGGCCAATTGATTATTTTATTTTGTGAACTCTTTTATTATTTTGGGCTTAATTAATTAAGAGTAAAAAAATTAGATTTTTACTTTGGGCCCAAGTTATTTCAAACCCAATAGAGATTAGGAATCCTTTTATTTTAGGGAATGGAAAACCCTAGAATATATATAAACCTTTTATTCCCAACCTAATTATTATATCACAAAAAGAAAAGAACGGGGAGAGAAAGAGAGGCTGCGGCAGAGAGAGGAAAAGAGCCGCAAGAGAGAGAGAGAGAGATCGGGCAAGGAGAAGAAGAAGAAGAAGAAGAAGAAGAAGAGGAAGAAGAAGAAGAGAAAAAGGGAGGAAAGCGATTAAAGGTAAAGAAACCTACCATCTAAGCTTTGATTCTCCATTTAGCCACGTAGAAAAGTAGGAATCGGAATGGAAACCCTAACCCTAAAAGATGAATTAGGGTTTATAAGTGTTAGAACCCTAGTTTCTTAACTAAGTGTTTTGACAAATAATTAATGAACTTGAAAAGAATTATCAAGAAGTTAACTGGAAATCATCAAGTATTACAGGTCCACTATCTTCACTATCGAGATAACCAACCTTCAAGATAGCAGACCTTATCACTTTTGCCAAACTATACTTCCAGTCAAAGTCAAACCTGACTCAAACACTGTTCACATACTTTATGACAGTCAAAGATTAAATGACTGACATATGCATTTCCAAGATGTTGAAGACCGTTGGAACTCAAACGGATATAACATAAAAGCCTATAAAAGGAGCTCAACACTACTAAGGATAACATCACTGTCTTGGCCATATCCTATACAATTTGACTAAAGCTTCTAAGCAAACTCAATTTTAAAAGCACACTTGATATTTATAAATATGTGCTAAAATAGATAACCAAATATAGATCTCAAATAGCTAATTTAGAGCCATCTTAAGAGATCACCAAACCCTCACACTTGTGAAATCTTTTCTTTTCTTTTTCTGTACTTTGCAACAAGTACATAACTTAATTAGTGAGGCTAATTAGGTTTGAAAATTCTGAGGGAATTTTCTTGCAATTGATTGTAATTTCTTGACGAAGTATTATAGTGGATTGCTTCTTCACTGTTGAGGACAGTGAAGCGTGGATGTAGGAGAGTTGCTATACTCTGAACCACGTTACATCTTTGTGTTTGTGTCTCATTTACTCACACTTATTCACACACATATCACTTATCATTTACTCACTTATTTCTTCTATTTATTTCATTATTATTTCGCTGCATAACTCAACACACACACACTACACATCAAGATAGTCGACCTACTCTGCCAAGATAGTCGACCTCTTGTGAACTAACATCTACCTGTTTAAAGTGTATAAATAGAACAGGGACTTTCAATTGGTACCAGAGCTGGTTTCTAAAAGACTTAAGTGTCTTCAAGTTTAACATCTTGTGAAGGATCCAGAAGCACCAACATCATGCATCAACCCAGAAGAAACAATGAGAAATACATTCCACATGTTGATGACTGTGGATCTTTTGAAATATTCTCTTCCAAGATCAAAACATACCTTGATTCAAACAGTGTGTGGAACTGGTTTGTTCTTCATGAAGAAGTGAGAATACCCACCCAACCTGACACAAATGGAGGAGAGGACAAATACAAGACCCCAAACCTATGGATTGAAACTGAAAGACACTTAGTAACAGCTAATCAAAAAGTTAAAAACATTTTACAAAAAAGTGTTAATGACTCTTTGGCCCAAGAGATTGGGAAAGTTGAAACTGCTAAAGAAGCCTGGGATTTAATCAAAACCAAGTTCACTAAGCACACAAGTGTCAGAGCACAAAACCTATATAACCTTTTAAGGCAACTTGACAATTTTAAGTTTGCTACTGGTGAAAGAGTTAGTGCTGCCAAAGACAGATTTGAAGATCTACTTAGACTTGTGTCAGATCATGGCAATAAATTAGATCAACAAGATCTATGTCTAAAAATATTTTCAAGCCTCCCTCAAGAATATGAAAAAGTTGTTTTACCCATAAGAGAAGGTATTGAATGGCCAACTATGACTGTTGAACAATACTTTGGAAAATTGGAAGCATATGAACTTGAAGGGACTGTCAAACTACCCACCATTACATCATCTTTAGCTAATGCTCACACCATGGCTCTTGCTGCACAAGAAGCTCCTAAATCTTACTCACAACAGGACATTGACTCCCTAATCTGCAATGCTATTCAGAAAGTCAACCTATCCCGAAAACCAGAAGTCAAACCTATAACTCAAGAAGATATTCCTAGCTTGATCACCATAGCTGTTAAAAACGCTATGAGACATCAAAAAAGGATGTTTGACAAAAAAACTCAGCATCCTCCTCTAACCAAGTCCAAACTGAGAAGAAAGATGTCACATGTTATAACTGTGAAAAGTTAGGTCACTACTCTCAAGAGTGCCCTGAACCAAAGAAATCAAGAAACTTTTCAACTCAGAAGAAGCTTTCATATTCTAAAGACATTATACACAGTTCTAGGTGTAATTGCTTCAACTGTGCTAAAGCCAAACAAGTTGAAAAGAAGGAACATGTCATGATAGCAGACCTGTCAAAATTCAGTGATGATGAAAGTGACTCCTCAGACTCAGATAATGAGATGGAAGTCATGATATGTCTCATGGCAAATGATGAAGATGACTCAAAAAATGAAGAGGAACTTGAAGCTCTTGCAGCTGCAGAAGAACTAAGAGAGGTAAGTGATTTTAATTCTCATGACCTTGAAGGTCTTAAAAATTTGGCTTGTACTTTGTTTATTCAGAGAAAGAAAGAAGAAACTAGCCTTAGGGTCTTAATAACTGAAAACTTACAATTTTCTAAGGACCTAGATAGTCTTGAAACCAAAAATGCCCTCCTTGAAACACAAAACCTCTCCCTTCAAAACCATAACAAGCAGCAAGAAGATGAGATAGTAGACCTTCATGCTGATGTCTTCAATGCAAGAAACAATCACCTTCACATCAGCAGTCAACTGAAATATCTCAACCTCATAATAGAGGCCCTAAATGATGAAAACCAAGCATTCAAAACAAAAATTGAGTCTTGGAACAAGTCAAGTTCAGCAATGTCACACTTCCTTTATACAAAAAGGCATCCTTTTGACAAAACTGGACTAGGTGCAAATAACCCAACCTTGATTGAATACAAACTACCTGAAGGTGAAAGGAAACTGGAGAAAATGCTACTTGTCAAGATGGGAGACAAAACTATAAGAAAACCCATCTATCCTGTCCAAACAAAACAGGATGTATACAAGGCTCAAGAAAAAATGAAAGAGGTCAGCTATCATGATCAAGCATCCAGTAGCAACATTCAAATGACAAATCCTAACAACAAAAGTGATGTTCCAAGCCCTGAAAAGAAATTCCTGTCTTGGAAGAACAATCAAAATGGTCAGTACAACTACAGACAAAAGACCTATCAAGGACATTCTAGAAGACAACAGACCTATCAAGCATATCCAAGAAGACAACAGACCTATCAAAAAGGAAACAAAGGAAGAAAAAATCAAAACTATAGCTCTTCAAAGTTCCCTAAAGCCTATCCCTCACCCAAATCATATAATCCTCACCCTCATCACAACTACCATCACAAAAAATTCAGGATGACACCCTACATATACCAAATCCTATCCTACCTAAACTTATTCAACCAAAAATCTTTTGTCCCAAAGAACAATAGCCCTCCTAAGAAAATTGTAAAAGTGTGGGTCCCTAAGGCTGTCTAACCTCCTGGACCCTTAATTCAAAGGGGATCATGTTTATTTCTTTTTAATTGTTTTGTAGGAATTTAATAAAGGAATCTGGTACCTAGACAGTGGCTGCAGCAGGCATATGACCTTCAACAAACAATGGCTGCAGAACTTTATTTCAAAAGATGGACCTAATGTTGTTTTTAGAGACAACTCTCAAGCCAAAGTCAAAGGACATGGAGACTTGATCACAAAGAGCATTATCTTATCAAATGTCTCTTATGTGGAAGGTCTTAAGCACAACTTGATTAGCATCAGTCAGATCTGTGACAAAGGATTTCATGTTGTGTGCTCTCATAACCTGTGTCAAGTGAAGAATTCAAATGATGAAGTCATTCTTACTGGATTCAGAAAAGGAAATGTATACTGCATATCCCTTGAAGTGACTAAATCTTCTAATGCCATGTGTCTACTGTCTTATAATCAGTCTGATTTGGCATGGCTCTGGTATAAGAGATTAGCTCACTTGAACCTTAAAATCATAGCAAAACTTGCATCCTCCAAACTTGTTAAAGGACTTCCAAAGATATCCTTCAAAAAGGATAAACTGTGCAATGCTTGTCAGTATAGAAAGCAACAAAGGACTTCTTTTAAAGCCAAAAACAGATTGGATACAAAAAGGCCACTTGGAATTATTCATATAGATTTATTTGTACCAATCAGAACCAGAAGCCTTGGAGGAAAAAGGTATTCCCTAGTGATAGTTGATGACTTTACAAGATTTTCTTGGATCAATCTCTTGGAATCCAAATCAGAAACTCTTGGTCAACTAGTAAAATTGATAAATCAAGTTCAAAACCTCAAAAGCATCAAAGTGGTCAGAATAAGATCAGATCATGGTACTGAATTTGAGAACACTGGAGTTGAAGATTTTTGCAATCAGCAAGGGATTAGTCACAACTTTTCAGCCCCTAGAACCCCTCAACAAAATGGAGTGGTTGAAAGAAAGAATAGAACAATATGTGAAGCTGCAAGGACCATGTTATCTGAAAATAATCTTCCTAAGTATTTTTGGGGAGAAGCTGTTACTACTGCAGTCTATGTTCAGAACAAGACCCTGATTAACAAATTTCACTTAAAGACTCCCTATGAATTGTGGAATGAAAGAACTCCAACTATTTCTTACTTTCATGATTTTGGGAGTAAATGCTCCATTCACAACAATGAGAAGAATAATTTGGACAAATTTGAGTCTAAAAGTGATGAAGGCATATTCCTTGGTTATTCTGCAACCAGCAAGGCATATAGAGTTTATAATAGAAGAAGAATGGTGGTTGAAGAGTACATTCATGTAGATTTTGATGAATCTCGCAGTGCCTGGGATATAAAAATTGATGAGTTTGATGAAACTCTTGGAAATGTTGATTCTCCGCCTGAACCTTCACCCATTTTCTCCCAAAATTCCAAAAATGACCAACTCGACTATCTTCCTTATAATCTACCCAAAATCTCTCTTAAACCTTTTCCACCTTTCAGCAACCTCAAAATCAATGATAATCCTACTTTACCACAAGTTGCTAAGCATGGAACTGCTCTCACTAACCCTGTTCTCATCCCTGATAATAGTCCTACTGATGATAGTAGACCTACAAATGATAGTAGACCTACTACTGATGGTAGACCTATCACTGAAAATAGATCTAGGATAAACTGTGAACCTAGCTCATCCACTCAAGAACCATCAAATCATAATCCACCTAGATCCATTCCTATTTCCAGCATATACATTGATCTCCCCATTGCTAGAAACTACAACAATAATCACTCTGAGTCATTAATAATTGGTGATATTGCCAGTGGAGTCCAAACAAGGTCAAACATTGAAGATGAAGCCTTGTATAGTGCCTTCATATCACAGATGGAGCCAAAGAAGATCAATGAAGCTCTTCTTGATGCAGATTGGATAGAAGCAATGGAGGAAGAGCTTGAACAGTTTGAAAGGAACAAAGTTTGAAAACTTGTCCCTAAACCTAAAAATCAAACTATAATTGGGACTAGATGGGTGTTCAGAAACAAGATGAATGAAGATGGTACAGTCATAAGAAATAAAGCAAGATTGGTAGCTCAAGGCTATAGACAAGAAGAAGGTATTGACTATGATGAGACTTATGCTCCAGTTGCTAGACTTGAAGCAATTAGGCTTTTTCTTGCCTACTCATCATCCAAAAATATGACTGTATATCAGATGGATGTTAAAAGTGCATTTCTGAATGGGATTCTTTATGAAAAAGTATTTGTTGCACAACCTCCTATGTTTGAATCCCCAAAATTCCCAGATCATGTCTACAAACTGGATAAAGCCTTATATGGACTCAAACAAGCCCCTAGAGCTTGGTATGAGACCTTAGCCAACTTTCTACTTGAAAAGGGATTTACAAAAGGGCAAATTGATAAAACCTTGTTCATCAAAAAAACCAACCAAGATATCTTACTCATTCAAATTTATGTGGATGATATTATATTTGGTTCAACTAATGATGATCTATGCAAGGAATTTGGATCAACCATGCAAGAGAAATTTGAAATGAGCATGATAGGAGAGCTCACATTCTTTTTAGGACTGCAAGTCAAATAATTGCCCAATGGAATTTTTATAAATCAAGGAAAATATACTAGAGATATGCTGAAGAAATTTGATATGCAAAATGTATCCACAGCCAAAACTCCTCTATCAACAACTGCAAAATTACATGCAGATCCTGAAGGTCAGAGTGTGAATCAAACTTTGTATAGAAGTTTCATTGGATCTCTTCTCTATGTCACTGCTTCAAGACCTGACATCATGTTCAGTGTTTGCTTATGTGCAAGGTTTCAAGCAGGTCCTAAAGAATCACACTTAGCAGCAGTTAAAAGGATTTTAAGATATCTTAAAGGGACTCCTGACTTTGGGATTTGGTACCCTAAAGAATCTCCTATATCTCTCATTGGATATACTGACTCAGACTATGCTGGATGCAATTTGGATAGAAAATCCACCAGTGGTAGTTGTCACTTTTTAGGCTCAAGAATTGTAAGTTGGTGCAGCAAAAAGCAAACCTCAGTTGCTACATCAACTGCAGAAGCAGAATATGTTGCTGCTGGACTTTGTTGCTCATAAGTCCTTTATCTCAGAAATCAACTCAAAGACTTTGGAATTTTTCAAAATCATATTCCTATTTTCTGTGATAACACTAGTGCTATAGAAATGACTGAGAATCCAGTTCAGCACTCTAAAACAAAGCACATTGAAGTTAGGCACCATTTCATAAGGGATCATGTTGAAAAAGGTGATATATGCCTCTCTCGTGTGTGCACTGAGAATCAACTGGCTGACATTCTCACAAAAGCACTGGATGAACAAAGATTTGGTTATTTGAGAGCAAATATGGGAATACTGAATATGCCAAGCAAATAAAAAGGGAAATTTCATTAAACATAGTGGAGTACATAACAAAGAAAGGAGTAAAAACATCAAAAAGGTGCCATAAAGGGCTACCCTACTCTTACAAACTAAAAGGAGCTAAAAATGTGTCACCAGCTCCTTCTCTATCCAAGATAGTCGACCTCTCCACCAGGTCCACTATCTTCACTTCATCAGAAACTACTCCTCTGACCTCCATTCTCCAACAACAAAAGAACACTCTGCTGATGTCTCCACCTCCTCCTTCACTCCTCCTTGAGATATCCCAACAAATGGCTGACCAGACTCATCAGTTCTCTCTAACATGAGTCTACTATCCCATCTCTATGACTCAACTCCACGGGTAGACTGATTTGATGAAGGCCACACAATCCTAGGCCACCAATTCCTTACCTCTTGAGGTTTAGGAAAACTATCTAAAGGTGATGAGAAGCTGAAAGTTCCAGAAGAATTGTGGCTTTTACTAAAGACATATGCCTTATCTAACCTGAAGCTCCCATCTTCCCTCTCCCCTATTCTTAATAGACTATAGCAAGAAAATTACTTGCTTGAAAGTAGGGAAAATGAACTGTTCTTCGTGTAAGAACTGCCATCATAATTATCCCCTTGGCCTTCCCCTTTCTCCCCTTGCTTGCCAATCACCAAATCTGACTTCCTCTCTAACTTTAAAAGATCAAACAAGGATTTGTTAGGTCCTTTATCTTCCTCAATCTCTGACATCTTGGCTTTTCCTTTGCCAATGTCACATCTTTTCTCTATCTCCTCCCCTCTCTTTAACCTCTTTTTCTCCTCCTTGACAAACTCATCTCTGGCATATAGCCACATCTCTTTCTTGATGGACCTTTCCATCAATTCCACCTTCTTCATTGGATCATTTGGAAGAAGCTGATCCACCTCTTGATCACCAACTAAGTCTTCTTGTGACTGATATTCCCTAAACTCTCTCAAGAATCTCCCATCTACCTGCTCCTTCTCCTCTTCCCTCTCTCTAAACTTTAGCTTCTTCATAAGATCAGAAATCTTGCTTGGGCTAAAAAGATTTGTTAGTCTACCCATTCTTTTATTAGAAAATATGAAGGAAGAAGATCTACTATCTTACTATGAACTATCTATATCTGAGTATTTGATGTTGTGATGTATAAATTCACCAACAATGTTTCTTATATAGAGAGATTTCACATCATTTAATTCACCTCGAGAATGAATGTTGTAGATGCAATGATGATAGTAGACCTCAAAAGATGCATTCCAGAAAGGTTGATTTGATATGTTATTTAAATCGAGCCGCCTGTATATACTGGATTATAGTTGAATATTGGACTTAACCATGTCAATATTTATTAAGGGAATAAAGAATGTTTGCTCCGTTCACACTATGTCCTCTGCGTAAACACAAATAGAAGACATTTACTGTTTCAACAGTTACAATTGTGATGAGTCACCTACTTGTCCACATCACTTATAAATTTCCTTTAAAGGGCATGTCTTTTCACCTTTCTACAGTTGTCCCCCAACCCTTTAAAAGCCACCGTTTCACTTAAACCAATCATCCTTATAAAACCCCTCTTCTCCATTCAAACAAAAGTGACTGTTACATCCTCTGTTTCTTCTTCTCAAACCCTAGAAAAATGAATTCCTCATCTGCTCATGGCTATCGCATTAAAAAATCCTTTTACATTAATCCAGCTGGTGGATGGATTGGAGAGCTTCTCACAAATGCAAAACTGAAGACATTCATGGAGGCCAAGCATCCAATTCTTCCTCTGCTCTGCTCTCACATCTACGATAATGGAGTTTGGACAGAGCAATACAACATTCAATTTACTCTTCAAGGTACCTCCTACACCATATCCCCTAGTGATGTTGCTGCCACTTATGGCACTGTAAATGAACCCAACATGATTACAAACATTTGGGATTCCAACATCAATTACTCATCTCAAACTGCTACTATAGAAGGATGGCCTATTTACCATAATGATAAACCTGTCTATAAAAAGTTCCTATCTCCCCAATTTTCTACTCTAGCTGATGTAGTTATGAAAGGTTTGTGTGGAAAGACCTCTTCTCACCATGTCATGAGCCCTAGTGAGTGGAAACAATTGTTGTGTCTATTGCATACAGTTCAAACCACAAATTGGAGTTTTGTGTTGTTGTCTAACTTTAGACTTAGGTCTGGCCATCATCCCCTTAAAATCAAAACCAAATCCTCTACAAATCCTGGATTATTTAGGTTCATGAGTGGGATTTTGCTTCAAATTGGGAGAACAATGAGAGTTAGAGTACCTGCCCCCTATGATAGGCAAGCAACCCATCACAGATATAAGGTATTTAGCATTCATACCTTCTCATACAAACAACAGGGTAGGGTACAAGAACCTATTGAAGATCAACAAGATCCTATCCTTCAAGATGAAAATTCACCTTCTCATGTCTGATCAATCTCTGGCAGTGATATTGAAAGAGAGACCCTAGCTGAAATGGCCCAAAGATTTAAGGGAAAGGGCAGGAAAGACAAAGGACCCAAGATAGTAGACCTAGATGTTGACCCTACTGTGCATGAACCTTTAGCCAAAATCATTCCACCCTTGCTTCTTGAAGCACCCCCACCCTCTACTCCTAGTCCCAGCACCATCAAAACTCCCTCTCCCTCTACCAAAATTGCCTTTGTGTACAAAAGGTCCAAAGCCAAACCCAAACACTCACCCTCACCCTCACCGATTCCAGAAAAATCCAAAACCCAACCCTCCAGAAAATCCAAGAGACTACAAAAGGACAATGAACCCATTGAATTAGATGAGGTTCCCCTAGTCTCAGTCAGACCACTGAGTAAGAGAAGAAAAGTGATTATCCCTGAAGAAGAATCACCACCCCATTCTCCTTCTATCTCACCACCTGAACCATTTGATTTTGACCCAACTCATCAAAGTTCATCTACTGAGACCTTCAGTTCAGGAGCCCAAGAAGCAGTTGAAGCCTTTAAAACTCTAACTAAATCTCACAGCAAAAAGACCTCCTCTCCCCCAGCTCAAATTCCTATATCAGCAGGTCCTTTATCTTCATTATTTATGCCAACTCCTGGTCTCTTATCACAATTTGAAGAGGTATCTGTTGAAACTGATAGGGGGAATGATATTCTTGATAGAATTGAGCCTTTAGTTGAAAGAGAAAGGGGGAATGACAATATTGAAGATGTTCAGGAACAGACAGCTGACCTAGGTAGAACTGTGGCCATGATAGTTGACCTTGCTCAATCTATTCCTAATTCCCCAAAATCTATTCCTTCCACCCAATTAACCATTGAGAGACCTATTCAACCTTCTCCCTCTCTTCTTGTCTCATCTGGAAAGGGAAAAGAAATCTTGGTTGAGGAAAATCCTTTTGATAAAGAAGCCTACTCTGCCCTATCTGATATGGGTAAGATTGCCAAATTCCATGAACTTGAAGAACAGTTTGGATTTGATGTCACTTGGAAGAAACTTGGTCTGGACAAAGCTCCCTCTACTGGTCTCTCTTCCTCCTCCTCCCACTCTTCCAGAGTTGATGATACCTACCTTCATACAAACTCTTCTTTTGAAATCATCACTCCTGGTCCATATAATCCTTCATCTGACCCCTTCTTTTCAACCAACTTGATTCACCTGTACTATGCACCTCTCCCTTGGTTCATTTCTCATCCAGTGGACTTCTCTATCCCATCCATTCTCCCTCTTGGTCTTTCATTTGACCATCTTGAGTTTCCCCAAGAAATCCTTAGCTCAGCTATCTCTAATCAATATTGGACCTACTCAAAAGCCCAGCTAAAAATCACTGCTAGAGAGCTTGCTGGGAGAATATTCTTTGTGCACAATGAATGGAAAACATACATACTAGCCTTGAACCAATTCTACATCCATGAGACCCCTCTTGTTCCCTCAAGCCTTAATGAAGGCAAAATGGCTCAATGGGAAAAATTCTTCTCCCAATAGTTGTCTCCCAAGCTAAATGAAGGCCTACATATGCAATCTGGAGTTGTTTTAACCAAATGCATTGACCTCATCAAAGTGATTTATTGGAAGCTAGTCTGTGAGAAGTTGTTTGGCTTCTGTGCTATCAAGAGATTATTTGGTGGAATCCTTCCCAGTTCTACTATCTTCCCAAATGAACCATCACTTCAAGAGCCCTTTTATCAATATTCTTGCCCTCTCATACCTGATCCAATTGTGCCTGCATATTCATCCACATTTCCTGCTGCTACTCATGAAGACATCAATGCAGTTGGGAACTATGTGAGAGCTCAAATGAAGGGACTCAGACATGACTTGACCAAGTTGGTCCAAGAAACACTTGCTGGCAGGATAGTTGACCAAACTGAAGCCACCACCCTTCCAAGAAATTTCAGAGAGTTCACTCAACCTCAAGAAATCTTTACCCAAGATCAACCTTCATCAAGAGAACAATCTTTAACAAGACAGCTTCTAATTGGTCCTGCCCCCTCAGTTTCAAGAAATCTGGGAAAGAAGGAGCCTCTGCTAAAGAAGAGTCAACTGATCAACCATGGCATTCAGTATGATGATAGGATGAGTCTCACTTGGAACAACAAACTATACTACTTCAGGTTCAACAAAAAGCAACTCCAACTACTGAATCTTGAAAGAGAAAGACATCTAACTGCAGTAGACCTTGGAGAAGCACAACCTGAACCAGACGATCATAGTGATGACAGTATTGAAGCCTTATTTCACTAAGTTCTTCTCTCTTCTCAAAACCTTTTGTTATTCACAAAATTTTGTTTTATATGTTTTGGGATGTAAACTTAAAACCTTTGCATTTCTCATTGTGATCTAATTGTGTTATGTTTTAAGTTCTCTTTACAGATCTTATTTTACTTCTTATTCTTAATTATTTCCCAAAAAGGGGGAAATTGTTAGAACCCTAGTTTCTTAACTAAGTGTTTTGACAAATAATTAATGAACTTGAAAAGAATTATCAAGAATTTAACTGGAAATCATCAAGTATTACAGGTCCACTATCTTCACTATTGAGATAACCATCCTTCAAGATAGCAGACCATATCACTTTTGCCAAACTATACTTCCAGTCAAAGTCAAACCTGACTCAAACACTGTTCACATACTTTATGACAGTCAAAGATTAAATGACTGACATATGCATTTCCAAGATGTTGAAGACCGTTGGAACTCAAACGGATATAACATAAAAGCCTATAAAAGGAGCTCAACACTACTAATAATAACATCACTGTCTTGGTCATATCCTATACAATTTGACTAAAGCTTCTAAGCAAACTCAATTGTAAAAGCACACTTGATATTTATAAATCTGTGCTAAAATAGATAACCAAATATAGATCTCACATAGCTAATTTAGAGCCATCTTAAGAGATCACCAAACCCTCACACTTGTGAAATCTTTTCTTTTCTTTTTCTGTACTTTGCAAGAAGTACATAACTTAATTAGTGAGGCTAATTAGGTTTGAAAATTCTGAGGGAATTTTCTTGCAATTGATTGTAATTTCTTGACGAAGTATTATAGTGGACTGCTTCTTCACTGTTAAGGACAGTGAAGCGTGGATGTAGGAGAGTTGCTATACTCTGAACCACGTTACATCTTTGTGTTTGTGTCTCATTTACTCACACTTATTCACACACATATCACTTATCATTTACTCACTTATTTCTTCTATTTATTTCATTATTATTCCGCTGCATAACTCAACACACACACACTACACATCAAGATAGTCGACCTACTCTGCCAAGATAGTCAACCTCTTGTGAACTAACATCTACCTGTTTAAAGTGTATAAATAGAACAGGGACTTTCAATAAGATTGATATTTGAGAGGGGATTGGATTAGGGTTTATATGTGTCTGCATGTGTGTGTTGTGTGTGCGTGTGTAGTGGGCAGTGTGTGCGTAGTGTGCGTGTGTGTGTTGGGCAGTGTGTGTGTGTTGGGCAGTGTATGTGTGTGCCGTGTGTGTGTATGTGTGTGCGGCTGTGTGTGAGTGTGTGTATTTTATGTGTATGTGTGTGTGTTTTTAAAGGTGAAAACAGTGTGTGTTTGTGTGATGTGAATAGTAAACTGTGATTAGCGCGTGCTGTGAATAGTAACCTGTGATTAAGGCATGATGTGAATAGTAAACTGTGATTAGTGCGTGCTGTGAATAGTAACCTGTGAATAGTGTATGCTGTGAATAGTAAGCTGTGAATTGTGTTTTGTGGGAATAATGGAACTCTAAAGCATACTAATTGGGAATAGGAATAATGAAACGCTAGGGGTATTTTGGTAAACTAAAAAGGGTATTTTGGGAATACAAATAAAGGGTAGTACAAACCATAGAATGAATATCAACCTTAAAAAGGGGTTTAAGAAGATAAACTCATAAGGTTAAGAAAGTAAAAGAAAAGTATTTGGGGACGGAAGTAAATAGTATTACTTGTCCTAAGACTATTTTATGCATGATTGTAGATTCATGCACAAGGTTTTCTAAGTGGAATAACGCAAAGCCAAGGTAAAGGATTACGTTCCTTAAGTATTTGAGATTCATCCTTTAATGTAGGATTCTCATAATTCTTTCAAGACACTACAAGAAAAACAGCTTTTCGCGATTGCTTTTGGAGATGGCAAAAAAAGCAGTCGCGTTTGATCAGATAAGGAGATTGCCTTTGTGATTGCATTTAGTGCAATCGTATTAGGTGAGCGTGATGGCTAAGCAGTCTCGGATGCCATCGCCTATATGCTTTCCTTCCGGCGCCAACAATATAGTTTCGGGCGGGAATATGAAATTTTAGCACAATTGTTATTTTTAATAAAGGAGACGGATTTAGCCATAACGTTTACTAAAAATATTAAATAAAAAAAACGAATAATTGGATTTTTATGTTTTATTTAAAAGCAGATGATTTTGCAGTCGTGGAACAGGTTATATGATTTTTTTTAAAAGAGATAAAATAGAGGAGTCATAAAAGAAAACCCTTTTCATTCCTCTCTCTTTCACTCTCGTTTCTTCTCCTCTCAAAGCGACTATCTTCCTATTCCTTCAAGCGATTGTTCATCCAGGCGATTCCAAGGTACAAGGTGACTCTCTCTCTCTCTCTCTCTATCTCTCTCTCTCTCTCTCTCTCTCTCTCTCTCTCCATGTCGACTCTCTCCCTTAATTTCTCGTTTCCCAGTTTATTTTATTATAAACTAGGGTTTTGATTACTTACTAGGTTTCTTAATATACACAAATTGATAGTTTGATTTCTCACAAAATCACATCACACACAAAGCTAACTAGTGTTTTCAAAACCCCCCAATGTAGATCTCGGTTTTTTAATCTTTTCTTTGTTTTCAATTTTGGCTGTGAATATCTTGCTCTTTATCTATGAGAGAAGAAAAGGGGAGAACGTAGAAGAAAAAAGGAGCAGTTTTTTTGGGGGGTTGGCGGTTTTCAGAATTCGAATTGTGGAATTGGTGAGAGTGTGTGCATATGTGTATTTGTTGTTTGTGTGTACATGTCTATAGTTGTTAGTATTTGGTGGAATTCTGATATGGGCAAATATAATTCTATGTATTTGAGTGTGTAATTTGGAGTGTGTGTAACTAGTTCATCCATGAATATAAAAGTGTGTGCTGATTTTGTGTATTTTTGTTAGTAAATAATTGTATTGAGTTGTGGTTTATGTTTGGATTAATTGTTTTACAATTTGTTTTGAGATTTGATAAATGCTTTAGTTGGCTGTTCATATGCCATGGATGTTTATTTAAAAAAACACTACCTCTGTCCCAAAATTAATATCCAAACAATTCAAATTTAATCTTGGTCAAGGGTAAATTTGTTTTTTTTTGGATGTTCATTCTGACGGAGGGAGTGGGTTTATTTTCTTGGTATAAAGCTGCTCTACTTGTGAGGTATTAGAAGAAGCAATTTTTAAACAATTCAATTAGGTCCCTGTATTTTAATTAATTATAAATTTGATCCCTATGGTTATGGAAGTTTCCAGATTGGTTTCTGTAACCTTAAGAAAAATGCTTAAACTTGGTTGACGACATGAGTCCATCTTGTGATGTCATGAAAACAGAATTATCATGAAAGCAGAATTGTCTTAACTGCATTGTTTTTCTAGTTGGCCATTTTGAGAATATCATTTGGTTCTTAACTAAAGATTACATCAAATTGTTATGTTATGTACTACCTTCGTACAAAAGTGAATGTCCATTTTTGTTCTTGATCAAGAACAAAAATGAATACTCTCACCGTCCCATACTTATCGCTACTTTTTAGTTGACCATACTTGAACTTTGACTAACATTTTGCTAAAATATTAGTCAAAGTTTTAATATGGTCAACGAAAAGTAGCGATCAGTATGAGACGGAGGGAGTATTCATTTTGAGATGGAAGGTGTAAAAAATTTGTTTATTATATTATGACTTGTCTTGTAACTACATGTATGATGATGATATATATTCACGATCTTCAACGTTATCATGTTTTATTTCTGGAATTGAAAAGTTTACACATAAGATAGAGTTCTTATAGACGTTCTCAATTTTTTTTTTTTTTTGTTTTTCCAGCTTCTAGGCCTGTTTGAGATCCAAGGGAAAATACTTCAAGCAAGGAAAAGGTACACCTCATTGTTACTATGTGTTTCTCTCTCTTTTATGATTCAAAAATTCAAATTACATTAACTGATTTCCCTTGTTTTATTCATGGTCATGTTCTGCCTTGTTTTGACCTTTGATTATCTTCAACAATATTTCCATATTTGTTGTTTTAAAATTTGAAATTTATGTTTCACTAGATTTACTTGCCCGAGACCAAAAGGAACAAAAAGAAAACAAGTACTCCCTTCGTCCCAAAATAAATATCCACTTTTTTGTTATATGGCACATTAATGACAAAAAATTTAAAAATGATTTGACCACTCATTTTGGGAAGAGTAATATATTTTGTCAAGCAGCCTTTATTGTTGCAAGTGAAGTACTATATCATTTTGTATGTTTGTTTCTAAGAAGTCAATAAACTTGCGTTATATTTAGTATGAACATGCGGCATAACTATGGACATGTACCTTATATAGTTATTGTGAATATGAAAAAATCATTCCTAGATAAATGAATCAATCAATTAACTACGATTTTATTCTTGATAAAAGAATCAATTAGTTAATTACGGTTCTTATTCTTTTTGTACTTTCATTGATAAATTTGTCAAATATGATTTATAATTCTTTCAGGAATCATGTCTCATCGAGACTGGATGTATGTGAATTTGAAAGATAAGTCCAAACGTGCAATATTTATTAATGGGATCGAAGAGTTTCTGGACTTTGCATTTTCACACCCTGAGTGGGTAGAGGATGACATGATTCAATGTCCATCAACTAAATGTGATTTTAGTTGTTATAAAACATGAGAGTCTGTACGTATGTGTCTACTTTTACATGGGTTTGTTGCTGGCTATGAAAGGTGGAGAAGACACGGTGAATCTGACATTGAGATGGAGATTAATATTGAGGATGAGGGAAATAATGAGAGTTGGGTTAATGAAATGTTAATGGAAGCTGCAGGTCTAGATTACGAGCCCTCTAATGAGAATCCTAATGTTCATTCTAAAATGTTTTATAACTTGTTTGAGTCTGCTAATGAACTGTTGTGGAAGGGTTGTAAGTCTTATTCCACGCTTAGTGCCATAAGTCAAATTTTACACTTTAAATCTGAGTATGGCATACCCAATAAAGATGTCGATCAAATACTTATGTTTATAAAAGGTATGCTACCAGAGGATAACAAGCTACCTGATTCTTACTACAAGTGTAAGGCAATGATGAAGGGTCTCGGTCTTCCTTGTGAGAAGATACATGCATGCGAAAATGATTGTGTCTTATTTTGGAGAAATAATAAAGACTTGATAACATGTCCAGTGTGTGGTGAGCCTAGGTACAAAATGTTTGATGTTGCCATAAAGGAAAAACGTAAGCCTATTTTGAGAAAGGTCTTACGTTATTTCCCACTTATTCCTAGGCTTCAAAGACTTTACTTGTCATCAAAGACAGCAGAACATATAATGTTGAGGGTGAGCTTAGGCATCCGGCTGGTGGTGAGGCTTGGAAGGATTTTGATGAGAAGTATCCTTCCTTTGCTGCAGATGTTCGTAACATTAGACTTGGTTTGGCAACTGATGGGTTTAACCCATTTGGGCACTCGAGTAAGCCTCACTCAACATGGCCCGTGTTCATCGTCCCGTATAATCTCCCACCATGGATGTGTATGAAACAAGAATACATGTTTATGCCTTTGGTCATTCCTGGTCCTAAAAGCCCTGGTAGAGAACTTGATGTATATTTAGAGCCACTAATAGATGAGTTAAAGACATTATGGAATGTAGGGGTTGACACCTATGACATTTCACTTAAACAAAACTTCAACATGAGGGCTGCTCTAATGTAGACGATTAGCGAATTTCCAGCGTATGGTATGTTATCCGGGTGGAGTACACATGGAAGGAATTCATGTCCTTGTTGTTTAGATACTAGTATAGCTTTTAACCTTATAGAAGGTAGAAAGCCGTGCTACTTTGGGTGTCATCGTCGATGGTTGACTCCTAAACATAGCTGGCGGTCAGATAAGCATAAGTTTAACAATAAGGTAGAGCGAAAGATGGCACCCCAAAGACAAAGTGGAGATGAAATTTTGGCTTCTGTTACTGAATTTGATTCAATCACTTTAGGGAAAGGGAATAACAGTGATGAAAAAACTCGTGGGTTTGGGGTTGATCATAATTGGACCAAAAAAAGCATATTCTTTGAGTTGCCATATTGGAGCAAACTTTTGATTCGACATAACTTAGACTTGATGCATATTGAGAAGAATGTTTTTGATAACGTTTTTTATACTGTAATGAATGTTAAAGGGAGAACCAAAGACAACTTAAAATCCCGCAAAGATTTAAAAATTCTTGGCATTAGAGCTGAATTGCATCCAATTGAGAGGCATAACAGAAATCCGATATTGCCTAAAGCCAAGTACACATTGACGAATGAACAGAGCAGGCAAGTATATGAGTGGTTGCAATTGCTAAAAGTTCCAGATGGGTATGCTGGAAACATTTCACGGTGCGTTAACCCAAAAGAGTGCAAAATATCTGGGCTTAAGACACATGATTGTCATGTTTTAATGGAGAGATTCATGCCAATTGCCTTCCGTGAATTCTTGCCCAAGGATGTTTGGGAACCTTTGAATGCATTGAGCCAATTTTTTCGGGATATATGCTCAAAGGTATATAAAGAAGAGGAGTTAGATAAGCTTGAATCAGGTATAATTGAAACATTATGTAAGCTTGAGATGATTTTTCCTCCTTCTTTCTTTGATTCTATGGAGCACCTACCAATTCACTTGGCATATGAGGCCAAATTAGGAGGTCCGGTTCAGTATCGTTGGATGTATCCCTTTGAGAGGTAATACCAATTTTTTACCTTCTTTTGTTTTTTCCCTAACAAGAAAACCAATTTAAAATATTATCTTACTTAACTTAGGATTTTTTTTAAATATAAAGGTGCATGCAATACCTTAAAAAGAAGGTGCGCAATAAAGCTCGCCCGGAAGAATCCATTGCAGAAGCATACTGGATTGAAGAAATTGTCAATTTTTGTTCACATTATTTTGACTCAAGTATTAATACCAAGTTCAATAGAACTGATCGAAATGATGACGGGGGTCAACAAGAATACGAAGGAGAACTACCAGTTTTTGCACCAAGTGGTCGTGCCTTAGGCAAGGGAAAACATAGTTGGTTGACATGTGAAGAACTTAGGGCTATAGCCTTATACATCTTGCTCAACTGTGATTATGAGAAAGCTTATGATAAAATAAAGTAAGTATAAATTGCGTAAGACTTATATATTTTGGCCCTAGTGGTCGTCCTTTTTGCAACACAACTAAGAACTAAAATTCATTAATTTAATCAATATTTTAAAATATTTGTTGTTTTTCAATCTTATTTCAGTGAACATAGGACTTTAGTGAAAGAGCATAGTTGAAACCGAGAATAGTAAATATGGAAGAAACTAAATTTAGTTTATTTCTTCTTGTGTTTGCCGATACATACCCATACAATATATACAAGACCTTTTCTTGGAGACTAAGTCTAAATCCCTACAAAATAGCTAAGAGATATTTCCTACCTATTTACATCTTTATCAAGAAGGAAACTAGCTAAATAAGGATACATACAAGATATGCCGAGATCCTCAAGATCTCGTCATTATCTCAACACCCCCCCTCAAGTTGGAGCGTGTAAATCACAAACGGCCAACTTGCCTAGAAGATGTAGAAATTGCCGACTGGCCAATGCCTTAGCAAGAAGATCAGCCAACTGTGAGGACGTATGAACATAGGCAGTTGTGATCACACTTGACTGAACAGCATCGCGAACAAGATGACAGTCAACTTCAATATGCTTGGTTCGCTCATGATGGACAGGATTTTGAGCCATATGTAACGCAGATTGACTGTCACTTAGAACAGTCATAGGAGCCGAATGTGTAATGCCAAAAGAAGCAAGTAAACTACGAAGCCATTTCAATTCACACGTAGCACTTGCCATAGAACGATATTCTGCTTCGGCCAATGATCGCGAAATGGTAGTCTGCTTTTTGGTTTTCCAAGAGATCGGAGAGTGTCCCAAGAAAACAAAATAAGCTGTAAGTGATCGCCGAGTAAGAGGACAACTCGCCCAATCAGAGTCGCAGTAAGCCCGAAGATGTAAAGCAGAATCGGATCGTAACAAAAGTCCTTGTCCTGGACGGGTTTTGAGATACCGAACAACACGTAGGGCAGCCGTCCAATGAGCCCTCTTAAGCCGAGTCATGAACTGTGCAAGAGTATGCACACTGTAGGATAGCTCTGGGCGAGTAATAGTAAGATAGATAAGTCGGCCCATAAGTCGCCTATAAGCCTCAGGATCTCGTAAATCATCATCTTCAGTCAAATCTAAACGGTGATTCTGTTCAATAGGAGTAATGGCTGGACGTGCTCCAAGAAGACCGGCCTCGGAAAGTATATCAAGCGCATACTTGCGCTGAGACAGAAAAATACCATCCGGATGTGTCGCCACCTCAAGTCCCAAAAAATATTTAAGACGCCCAAGATCTTTCATATGAAAGCAACTACTCAAATATCCCTTGAAGCGACTAATGGCAACCGGATCATTCCCATCAATAACTAAGTCATCAACATAAACAAGAACATGTAACTCAACAGCGGAAGTCTTGAAAGAGAACAGAGAATAGTCGGAACATGATTGGACAAACCCATATTTCTTCAATGCCATAGAAAGCTTGGCAAACCAACAGCGAGGAGCTTGCCTAAGACCGTATAATGATTTCTTAAGTTTACAAACCTTCCCAGAAGACGAGTCCGCATGTCCCAAGGGAACCTTCATATACACATATTCACTAAGATCACCATGTAGAAAGGCATTGTGAACATCCATTTGATGAAGTTCCCATCCTTTAACCGCAGCAATGCTAAGAAACACTCGTACCGTAACCATTTTGATGGTGGGTGCAAATGTTTCCTTGAAGTCAACACCTTCAACTTGTCTATTGCCCAAGATCACCAACCGAGCTTTACAACGCTCAATTGTCCCATCAGCATGGTACTTGATTTTATAAACCCATTTGTTACCAATCACCTTCTTATCAAGAGGAGCATCCACCAACTCCCATGTTCCATTCTGATCAAGAGCATCAAGTTCTTTAGTCATAGCCTCTCGCCATTGAGGAAGCTTAACCACTTCAGAAAAATGTTTGGGCTTAACACCTGAGTCAATAGCAGCAAAAAAATAACGATGTGCAGACGAGAATTTAGTGCAATTGACAAAGTGTGATAAGGGATATCGAGTACCTGAAGATTTGGATTGAGGAGATGGACGGGACGGGGGTGTAGCTTGAGTAATATGCGCCTGTGATTGTTCCAACTCATATTCAGAAGATGCATATCGGGTAGAAGGGACCCTAACTCTCTGACCACGGCCCAAATTTTCTGTCTCAATCAATTCGATCACTTGTTCATCGGCAGGCTGTTCATCGGCAAGATGTTCATTGGCAAGATGGTCATCGGCAAGATGTTCATCGGCAGAGATGTTCATCGGCAGGCTGCTCTGCCACTTGTTCGGTCACCTGTGCCGTCAACTCCCCAGTCACATGTACATCTTCTTCACAATCCTCCATATTATTCGAAGGACAAAGAAAAATATCAGAATCCGTATATGCTCCATCTTGATCAGCCTGACCGCGAGCAAAAGGGAACTCCTTTTCCACAAAAATAACATCCTGAGAAACGAGCAACTTATTTTCATCAAGATCATATACATACCATCCTTTCTTACCAAGAGGTTATCCCAAGAACACACAACGCCGACTGCGACTTGCAAACTTATCATTATCACGCCGCGAATAATGGACATGACATAGAGACCCAAACACCCGAATATGAGAGTAAGAAGGAGGTTTCCCAAAAATAATTTCATAAGGGGTTTTCCCGTTTAACAACTTTGAGGGGGTTCGATTAATTAAATGCCCAGCCGCCAACACACACTCCCCCCAAAACTTGATAGGTAACTTGGCTTGAAACATTAAAGCACGAGACACATTTAGAATATGTCTATGCTTTCTTTCCACCCTACCATTTTGTTGGGATGTACGAACACAAGTAGTGTGATGTTCAATCCCATGTTCAAGAAAATATTTTTCCAAACAAGTAAATTCCGTCCCATTGTCACTTCGAATTTTCTTAACTCGTTTATTAAATTGTCGCTCTACCATGGCAAGAAATTTTTTCAAAATTTGGGAAACATCACCCTTGGACTTGACCAAATAAACCCACACCACACGGGAACAATCATCCACAATAGTTAAAAAATAAACAACACCACACAAAGCAGGTATCCGATAATCACCCCAAATACCACAATGAATTAAATCAAAAATCTCATTAGAATTGCTTTCACTAAGGGAAAATTTGTCCCTACTTTGTTTAGCCATGCAACAAATTTCACAAACGTCTTTACTAATACTATTGCGATTAATAAAAGGTAACAAACCCACTACTTTGCTTGAAGGATGCCCGAGTCGCTGATGCCACAACTGAAAACTGCTAGATTCTCTAATGTTGCACACTTGCGTTGTCGGTGACCTCCTCAAGTAGTACAACCCCCCGTCCAGTTCACCCGCTCCAATCAAAATCTTCAAGACCCGGTCCTGTACAACACATTGTTTGTCAGAAAAGTGAACCAAATAATTAGAATCTCGAAGCAATTGAGAGACAGATAAGAGATTGCAGTTAAAAGTTGGGGCATATAGAACATTTTTCAAAACAAGATTCGGGGCAATCTCAACGTTGCCTTCTTTCGTGGCTTTCATATATCTCCCATTAGGCAGACCAATATGATCCGCCTCAATATCATGAACATTACTGAGCAAAGAGATGTTCCCTGTTATGTGTCGGTTGGCTCCACTATCGACAAGCCAACGTTTATTCATCTTACCAGTTGCCTTACCAGTTGTGCTGCTAGTTGTGCTGACAGTTGTCAGCACCTGTGTCTGCATAAAATTCTTGAAGTTGTTCCATTGATTTGCTGTGAATCCCAGTACTCTAGCCTGATCTGGAACTCCTTCGATACTGACCTCTGCATTGTTGGACCTTGTGCTCGGCTTCCCTTGATCTCTCCTCCCCGAAGAATATTGGCTTCCACCTCTTCCTCTTGCTGGCTTCCCACGCTGGTCTTCCCACCATTCTAGGTATCCTATCAGCCTGAAGCACGAATTTGCACTGTGTCCTTTCTTATAGCAGTGAGAGCAAGTGACATTGCTCATATCCTTCTTCTCTGGCAAGCCACCTGTCGAGCCATCTCTTCTCACAACTGGTCTGTCAACTGCCCTGTCAACTTTACGAGCAACAAAACTTGCTGGAGTTGGAAGTTCTCCAGATCCGCCCCCCAGCACCTGTTCCTCTCTTATAGCATTAGAGTAGGCCTTATTCACAGAAGGTAGTGGCTCCGTATTGATAATAGAGGTCTTCACGTTCTCAAACTTTGGAGTTTCTAACCCCATGACGAATTGATGAACCCGTTCCTCCTCACGCCTTTTTACTAACACCACCCCAATATCACACTTGCAGCCCGTGCTGGAGCATATTGGCAATGTCTCAAAATCATTAAGAGCATCCCACAACTTCTTGATGCGTCCATAGTAAGAAGCTACGCTCTCGTTCTTCCCTTGTCTACAATTTGCTATGTCTGCCTTCAATTGTTGTGTCTTCGGTCCATTCCCCATCGAGAACCGTTCCTTTAAATCATCCCACAAAACCTTTGCTTCATCCACATAAGTGATAGTGGAGCGAAGGGTCGGCTCTATTGTGTTAAAGATCCATGAAACAATCATGGAGTTCACCGTCCACCATTGATCCGCATCGTCAGGACGCGGGATTCTGCCATCAATGAATCATGTTTTTGTCTTCGCTCGAAGCGATCCTTTGAAAACACGTGCCCATTCCTCATAATTTTCACCCTTTAATTGAACATGGGTGATAATCATCCCCGGATTATCGCTTGAAGAGAGAAAATAAGGAGATCTCTTTTCTTCCTTAATCATCTTTCCTTTTTCGGAGTTCTCGCCGGATTTCTGCTCATCGCCGCCGGCTATAATCTTTGATCAAAACCGGGCTCTGGTGCCAAGTTGAAACCGAGAATAGTAAATATGGAAGAAACTAAATTTAGTTTATTTCTTCTTGTGTTTGCCGATACATACCCATACAATATATACAAGACCTTTTCTTGGAGACTAAGTCTAAATCCCTACAAAATAGCTAAGAGATATTTCCTACCTATTTACATCTTTATCAAGAAGGAAACTAGCTAAATAAGGATACATACAAGATATGCCGAGATCCTCAAGATCTCGTCATTATCTCAACAAGCATCATTCAAGTATGTCAGAATCACAAGTAGATCAAGAACACTACTCCACCCTAGTTGAATGGTTTCAGCAGCAGTTTAAGAATGACAATGATATCCATTTGAAAATATTAGCAGAGGGGCCCCATAGAAATGTGATTAGTTATAATGGCTTTAATGTTAATGGGTTTCGCTTTCATACAAAGAAACCGGAGCAAAGAAAGACAACTCAAAATAGTGGAGTTTTAGTCAAAGGAAGTAATTATGGAAATGATGAGGAAGACTATTATGGACACTTGGTGGAAGTCATTGAAGTAGGTTACTATGGTCAGAACATAGTTTTCATGTTTAAATGTGAATGGTATGATACAAAAAAGGGGGTTGAAGTTGGTAAGTATGGATTTACCAAGGTGAATACGAAATCAAGACTAAGGTCATTTGAGCCTTTTATGATTGCATCTCAGGTTGCACAAGTGTTCTATGCAAGTCCTGTGTAAAAAAAGGAAGGCTGGTGAACTGTCATTTTGACTAAAGCAAGGAACACGTTTGATGTTGTGGAAAATGAGAAAGATGAAGATGCAAACACATATCAAGAGAATGAGATACTTAATGTAAATTCATGTGAGTTTGACCCCGAGGGTGATAATCTTACACTCCACGATGACACTCACCCAGGATTTGAAGTTGAACCTGATAATGACAATGAAGGTGTTCTTGATGATGATGATGAGTTCCTCAATGATGATGATGATGATTCCCTCAACGATGATAATAATGAGGAGGATATCTCAAGTGAAGATTATGATTTTCGTAATGAGAACAATGATACCACTGATGATGATGGTGATGATGATGATTGTGAAAATTACTAGTACGAATCATTTTTTAACATACATATAAATATTTTAGTATCTAATTGTTAATTTGTGATAAATACATTCACTATTTTAGTGCTCTTTATTGAATTGTTTTTTTTCTTTTCTTTCTCAGGTATTGTAATGAGGGGTAGAGGTGGAAAACAATCATATGGTAAGGGTTCGATGAGTAACAACATGCCTGTTGCTGCAGCTGGTAATGTTGCTGCAGCTGGTAATGTTTCTTTTATATTGTTGTTGACTATTATGTCTTATTTATAAATTATAAATTTAGTACTAGTGTAAGTACCCCAATCTGAAACCGACCTATCTTAGAGGTAGCATTAGCACCGTTTCAGGGATAAGCTGATAGGCCAGGACCTCCCTAGGATAAACTATAAATTCCAGGACTACGTTGGTATAAAATCGGAAAAATCCAGAAGCTCGCCAGGCTGAGCCGTACGGATGATTTGGGAACTAGAGGGGCCTAGACGTACGGTTGGTTTGGGCGCCCTCAGTCCCTATAAATAGAACCCCTTGCTGATCATTTCAGGGGGGGGAGAAATACACATTAGAAAAGTCACTCTGCTGGAATTGCCACAGAGAAAGAGTGAGAGTGATCACATACAAAAAAGGAGAGAAGAAAGGAAGATTGGCCTTAACCATCATAGGTAAAGCCACCTCCCCCATACTTTCTCTTCATCTTACTCCTATTTTCTTTCTTGTATCTTGGTTATACATGTATTTACTATTCATTCATGCAAAGACTTGTCCATTTCAAGCACCTTTTGTTTCTTGCAAGACTTGTCCATTATCAAGCACTATATATATCTATCTATTACATTACTATCTTGTCCAAGCTATGAGAAGTTCAAAGGTGCCCTCCATACCTTGTATGGAAGAGGTTCTAAACCTAGACACTCATAGACTTGTTGATTGTCATTTATATTCTTTATTTATTTAAATGTTGTGCTTGTTTGGCCATGATAATCATGAGGATGGTGGAACCTTAGTGTCCATCATTTTCCTCTTTGATTTAGCCTCAAAATCCCACTTTTGGGTCATAAAGATCCAATGTTTATGTGTTATTTTGACTCTTGGAAGGATTTTAAGTCATAAGATGTCATCTTGGTGATAAAGTTCCAATCTTTATTCACCAAATGACCAACTTTGGTCCAAAGGGGACATTCATCAACTCTCTTGATTTTCTCCTATGATTGCTCATGATCACACCCAAATACTTGTCTTTGGGGACCAAGTGATGATCATTTAGCATAGGAATAATGTTCTAAAACTTGTAAAATGATTTCTTGCAAACTGGGATCACAAACAGTTTGTTCAGCTTCAGACAGAATACCCTGTTTCTGTTCTGAACTGAACTGTTCATGAGCAAACTGTAAAACCCCAGGATTGTCTCCTCCAGCCGTACGGCTACTTTAGGTAGAAGGGCAAAATTGTTTGTTTTGCCCTCTGACCTTTATCTTATCACTCAAGGCCCCCTTTTCAGCCGAGTTTCTCAAATAAAATCAATAACAGAATGTTTTCCGTTAAATACACACACACACATATGCACATTTTAACTAACTTAGGGAGACTCGGCTTTGTCCGAGGCAACTTGAGAAGACGTAAAAACTCCTCCCAAGTTGTAACCTGACCTCCGAACCTTTGAACTCAAACCTTTGTCATTTTGTTGGGCTTAAAATTAACAAAATGTGGCGACTCCGTTAAATTTGACCGGTTCCCGTGTTTGGCATTTTGTCCTCGTGCGAACCTCGCGTGTTCCCCCCCGAGGATGGGATCCTTACAGTGGCGACTCCGCTGGGGAATAGAGTGCTTTCGGACCTCTTTCTAGAAGGTTCGGGGACATTCTTGTGTGGGTCAAACTCCCGTTCCCGTTAGTTGACTTCTTGCATATTTGTGTGTGTTTGCTGTTTCTGTTTGAGCTGTTTTGAGTACATGCGTTCTGGAAACACAATAAACTGGGGCTTGATGATCAGAAGTTGGAGAAACTGAGAAAAAAATCTTCACCCTCTTGCTTTAGCCGTACGGCTACTTTGGGTAGAGACCAGAATGTTCCAATTAATAGTTTGGTGCAGGGCTGCAACATTCTGGGTGCCCCCTCTGCTTCTGCTTGTCCAGGTTCCAAATTTACAGTCTTACTTGTGCACATTACCTTCATTCTTTTGGCCAAAACTTGGTTCTAAAAGGTAATAAAACTTGGTTATGCATGATCTTTTGTCAATAAAATGGTTTCCAAAACCTCGTCGTGCATAACCCCTTTTTTTTGTAAGGGTTTTCTTGAGTCTCCTCGTTGTGCACAAATTTCTTTGTATAAAAGGGTTTCAATGTAAAATATTTCTTTTGCAAAAGTTTGATTCAAAATTCTTTCTTGTGCACAACTTGGTACATGTACAAGTTTTGGTCTTTGTTTGCTTATATTCTTTGATTTGTTGTGTATAGATTGCTCAATTCATGCTTGTTCATACTTGTTCATATCTTGCTTATGCCATGCTCATGATATCGAAAAACGAATTGAAAATCTCTCTTTTTACTCAAAAAAAAAAAGAAGGAGCATAGAATGACTTCACACTACGCGCACTTGACCGTGCACGTTCCAAATACCCTTTAAACCCGGGGTGGATGCCACGATGCAGCTCGTTGGGCGCTCTTGTTCCCTTCGATGCGCGCACGGGTCCATCCCACCTTCCCTTCCGAACCGAGTCAACCACACTTGTCCGTGACACACAAATACCGTGACTATGGTTGGTTTTTGGTCTAGTTCACGTCACCACATCCTTGATACGTGCTCAAAGCTAATTGTGGCCAAATTAATGCCCGAGTTGTGACTCCTTGATGAAACGCAAGCGTGGCCTAACCAGCCTCCAACTCGTGCGTTAGTGACGACCGCAATTAGCAAGGGCCATGTACTAAGGATAGGGTGACACTGTGTCGTTAAGCCCTAATGAACGAGTTATTTTAATCATCCTTAAGCCCATGGTTAAGGATTGAGATGCCTCATTCAAAATGAGGTCATGTCGGAACGTCGGTGTAGCCTTCGGAGAAAAGTCTTGATTCCGACTGGGGCTTAACCATGATTAGGATGACCCGCATATTGGGAACCTTACGATGCACTAGACCCTAGGTTCACTTCTTTTGATCGGTGGAAGCCGCGTGCCCTATAGGACCCTCGCCCGGGATAGTCCGTCCTTGGGAGCGTGCAATACAGGTGAAAAACGAGGGGTCTATAGGCGTAGTAATGGCCTCCACTGATCCAGGGTTATAGATTAGTTGCGAAAAAGAAGAGCGATCTTTTCCAACCAGTTAGGAATAAATCAGTTTTAAGTAAACTTGAACATAATTAATCAATAATAATAAACTTTCATGTTGCATGAGCCTAAAGCCTGTCTGCCCTTAAACACCGACCCGAGTCCATACCTGAGTCTGAAATAAACCTCCTTCTCCGCAGCGCATAAAAAGTGGGTCAGAGTTCCGGGTCATCGCCTGATTAGTGCCGAGTCGGACAGTTCATCGACAGCTTCATTGAGGTTTTTCCAAATGACTAGCCCGGCAGGAAGTAGTAGTGGGGGTGACAATGCCACAGATCCGAACGGTCTTAGCAGGGAAGAGTTGGTACAGGCTTTAGAGGCCGCCAGGGCCCGGGAAGAGAATGACAGAAAACGCCTCGAGGATGTGCAGAACAGGGTTACGGAGATCATGAGACAGAAAGGGATAGCCATTGTGTTTGAAAATGACGGAGGCTTTGTGGAAATCACTGACGAGGAAGGAATTGAGAATGCGCCGCCTCAAGGGTACAGCCGGGTCCCGCCCCCTCAAACTTACCCAAATGTGGGGACCTCACGTCCCGCATCCCAAACCACCACTCATCAAAATGTGCCCATCACTCATGTTCTCCTTGTCCCACCGGGTGTCGCTTCCATGTACTCACCGGGGTTCAATCTATATGACACGGTCCCAAACAGTCAAGCACCCTTGGCCCCAGCTACTGCCGGCTTGCCACCTCCGGCCCTGCCAACCATCTCCAGAGAAGTGCCTTACCTACTCTACTACCCGATGGCCCAAACATCCAAAACTACCCCACCATATATCCCAACAAGCAACCTGGCGCCAGGGTATGTCTACACCCACTTGCCACCTACAAATCCTCCTCCGATAGTTCCCTCCACCACTTCACCTCCCAACGCAGTACCATTGACAAGTCAAATCATGGGATCCGTTAACTCCAATCCCCATATGGACCCTCAAGTGGGATGGATAGTCGAGAAGCTGAAACAAATGTAGGAAAGGTTCGAGGGAATAAACGAGAGGAAGTTCACCTCGGGAGTCACGGACCCCGATAAGGTCGTCCCCCTCCCTCATCGGTTCAAAATGCCGGAAATTGACAAATTTGACGGGACCGTCTGTCCCCAGACTCACCTCAATGCCTACACCTTGGCAATGAGGGCGAAGGGTTGCACCGTGCAGCAAATGGCTGATCACTTTCAGTTGTCCTTAAGGGGGAAATGCACTCAAATGGTTCTTCAACTTAAAGGATTGTTGGTCCCAAAGGGCAACAAGGGTATGAAAAATAGCTAGAGGGGGGGGGGTGAATAGCTGTTTTAAAATTCTTTTCGTACCCTTGAAAAACTCAATTGCAAATGCGCACTTTATCAAGTAAGCGTTATGAGATGCGCCTAAGTGAGTGAGTGAAATGCACAGCGGAATTTAGTTAATGAAAATAGGCGCAAAGTGATAAAGGGAGCGCAACACACACACTAAGTATTTTGGCTCAAAGTGAGTGAAATAAAGAACTAAGGCAAATGATATATCAAACACAACACAATTCAGTTCAATCAATCTACAATGAGTAAACAAGCAAATAGTGAGTGAAAATAATAACTTGAAAGAAATAACAAGATAATAACACAAGCTATTTGGAGAGGTTCGATCAATGAAAGATCTACGTCCTCTACCAAGATGGTTAGTCTTGGATTTCTAATCGAGATCTTATATAATGAGTGAGTGTTACAAATTACAATGTTTGAGCTTATACACTAACTCAAGATCTATTACTATGAAAGAACAAATCCAAAACAATAACCGGTGTATCTCTAAAAGATGAATCTAAATGATTAATCTTAAAGAGGTGCGTGTGTGTTCTTAGTATCAAGGCTCTTTAGATCTTTGAGATGGAGAGCACAAGAAACTAAAGTGTTAAGGCTTGAAGATCTGGGCTAAGGATGAAGGTATGAAGATGTTCTTGAGAAATCTGGAAAAACGAAGGCAATCTTCAAATCTTCAACAAATGCTTAGAGAGAGAAATTCTTGAAATTCTTAGCAAAACTCAGCAACTTCAAAATGTTGAAGTTATGGGGTATTTATAGTGAACTTCAAAAAACTAGCCGTTGGAAATCCTTGTGGATAAGATGAGCTGTCGCTCGTTGATTGGAGCATGCATATATTATGGCCATTTTGACACTCAACATAAAAGTGACCGTTATGGACGCGTGTCAACAGATTAGGCGCATATGCGTCTTTTAACCACCGTTGGATCATTGGCGTATTTTGAATTCTCTTCAAGTCTTCGAGTCTTCAATAAATCACTGAGTGTTGAATAAATACTTTGAGGCGCGTTTGAGCCAAGAGGCGCATTGAGCCAAGAGGCGCACAGTAAGCGTGCGCTTAAATCAAGGGGCGCATAGGCGCGTAACAGCTTATGAAGAAATCCCTATGCGCGCGCTCTAAATGGCGCATGGCGCGAATGTAGAAGGCGCGTGGCGCGTGGCGCGTGGAGGCGCATAAGCGCGGCTCAAACTCACTGAGTGATTTTTCTTGAAACTTGATCTTCTTGCCCTATTTCTAAGCCTATTCTATAACAATGGACAACCTAAAAAATGAAGTATAAATACTTCTTACATGTGGGTCTAAAGTCCATGAAATAAAACTTAGGTGATGGATCAATCAAATCTAATAAGTCCTATTATATAAAAACTGAGATATGAGTGGGCATACCCAACAATCTCCCCCTATTTGATTGATGCCATTACCTACTATATCAAGGAGAAACATTATACTTGATAAAAACATGTCCAAATGAATGAAATTGGTAATTCATGTCTCAAGTTAATGTACACACTAGTCCAAAATATAGATTCCTAATCTATTCCAATAAGAATAAAGAGTTACATATGGAAAGATAGAAACAACAGTTTAACACATTCAAGATGATATATGATTTTTAGTTTTGAAATGTGTTTAAACCAAGTTTAAACTTAATGCATGAAAGTATGAAACAATTCAATATGATGCATTATGAATTTAAACAATATTCATTGTTCTACAAACAAGGAGTTTGAGTGAACAAGGTTTGATAATAAGTGATGCATTGTTCTCATTAAAACTTGGGGTGTAAGAGTTACAAATTACAAGTTTTGAATAGAACAAAAACAAAAAGGTGCTAAAACAAGTAAGCACAATCACTATCACAAAAGAGATGATTCTATTACAAAAAGGTTCTAAAAAATTTACAAACAAAAATAATAGAAACTAAGGGTTGGGAGGCGCATCATCTTCCTTCAAACCATCAACGATCTCTGAAACAGAGCGCTGAATTTGCTTTGCGAGCTGATGACTACGGTTCGCTAACCCTTGAGTGTCCGTGACACTGGAGTGAGTAGCAGTGATACCGTCTCTAATATAGCTCAAATGATTCACATTGATGTTTTGGTATTCATCAATGGATCGCTGAGTGATCTGCTGCTGCTGTGAAATATTTTCTTCAATGATTTGAATGTGAGCTTCAATGGCATTTTGTGCCGTGATAATATCTGAAGAAATATGTTCGGCGCGTCTGTCAGAGCTTGAGTGAGCAGCAGTGAAATGAGTGACGACCAACTCTTTCAGAACATCCAACTTAGATACAAGCACATTCATATTTGATTGAGACGCAGCAGATTGAGGTATGAACGGAGGCGCAGAAGCGGTGGTTTGCGCCTGATCTGTATGAGCTTGAACCTGAGTCTGCGCCGGAGGAGGAGAAGGAGCAGAAAGTTTGTCCTTGAGAGAGTTCATCTCCCCCTTAATGGCAGCGATCTCTTCGGATTGATCAGTGAGTAAGGAAGTAAGAAGCTCAAATTGAGACTTTATATGAGCCTGTCCTTGCTCTAAGTTTGCTTGCCCCTGCTGTAAAGAATGAAGAATTGAAAGTACCTCGCTCAAATCAGGAGCAGATGGAGGAGGCGCAGGGGTAGAGAGTGGCGCATCATCTTGAAGGGGCGCAGAATCTTGAGGGGGCGCAGAAGGAGATGGAGGCGCAAGAGGAGGTGAATGAGTAGGAGACTCAAATTCATCTTCAGATTCCACATCAACAGTTTCAACAACAACTGTTTCAACATCAATAGTTGCTGTTGTGATCTGATCAGGTCCAGGTGGAGGCGCAACAGGAGAAGGAGTGCGCTGAGGGATGGTTTCTTGCTCCCCCTGAACTGGTTCCTCAATGTCTGAAATGTCATCGCCGAAGAAATCAGAGAGGAGTTGTACCCTTGACACTTTGGTTGGTTGAAATTTGAATGAGGGCGCACGAGGAGTGGGGGCGCGTTGAGAAGGAGCGCGCTGGGAAGGCGCGGAAACAGAAGGCCCTTTCTCAATATCTGCGCTTGATCCGGCGCCTTTCATGCGCTCTAACTTTTCTGACTCAGCAGCTTGTTTGGCTAGAAAGTCTTCATCTCTTTTTCGTTGAGCCTCAAGCCTGCTGGCTTCCTGCGCTAGCCTCAGATCTCGCTCATCATCAGTTTCAAATCTAGTGCGTTTGACAGGCGCAGGAGTAGGGTCATCAACTACCCGTTTGCCTTTGCTTTTATCTGCGCCTGGCACTGGATCTGCGCTTTGTCTAGCGCTTGCCTTTACTGCGCTCTTTAATAATGGTGCGCCTTTAAGGACTGGCGCATCATCGGACTCTGTGTCTTCATCCACTAAGCCTTCAACAGTCTTGATCTGGATTCCTTTTGCGCGCTTTGTGGGCTTCTTCCTGCGCTTCTTGAGGTCCAAACTAGCTTTACCAAACATTGGAACATCGTTGATCTTGTACTCTGGATTCTCATTCAAAAACTTAACTAACTCAGGGTAAGTTAGAAAAAGTTTTGTGAGAATAAGGCAGTGTGAGCGGAATCGGGTCTTTCCATCACTTTTGTTCTTCACAAATTTATCAATTTGCTCACGCAGAGTCTTGAACAGAATGTGAGGCCAGTGAAGCTTCTCCTTGGCCATGATGGCAGCTGTGTATTCCCATTGCTCAACCGTGAATCGGTTCACGTTCCCAGTTTTGAACACAATTGAAGTTCCCACCAAGTGAGCGATGTGAGTCAAGAGTTCTCCACCGTCTCGAATTTCAGTGTTTTTGATATTGTTTTGAAGCGTTGGAATATTTAGAAGTGAGGCAGCCATCTTGTTCTGATCATCAACAGAGTAAGTCATCGGGCGCCCAATAATGCGATCTTCACCGGTAGATGGAAAACCAAGCAAGTGTCGAATCACAGATGAAGAAATATGAACGTCAACATTTTGAACACGCGCCTCAATCCGGTAGTGGGTGCGCCCATTTACGTCAATTTCCACTAGAACAGCAGTGGAAAAGAACTCATCCACGAGGAGCGCAGAGAAGAAATCTTGGTCCATGGTGAATAAAGGGAGCAGACCAGCAACGCGCAGAGTTTCTATGATTTCTCGTCCCATTACTTCACCAGACAACTCTAATAGATCAAGAGTTTCTTCTAATTTGAAATTTGCAAGGTCCTGGTACTTGTGTATTTAATACGTTCAATCATTGAAATTAATTTTGAGAATTGATTGAGCCGCAATAGTTAATGCGCGCACGAAGGGGCGCATTACTTCAGCAAGGCGCATACTCATCTAGGCGCATTATTCATCAAGGCGCATTACACATCAAGGCGCGCAAGGATGGTTGAGGGCGCGCATGGATTGATAGGCGCGCAGATATTGTGCGCGCAGAAAACGAGAGATGGGCGCGCAGTAGTAGGGCGCATAGATGGCGCGTAGTTTCCTTGAAACTTTTGAAAAATTGATTTAATCATTTGTACCTAATATACTCATAACTCAACACAACATAAAATCATTAGTATTGACAAAACTATATTGAATTTAGTTGAGTTCAAGCATACCCATTTCACCTCTCAAAAACATGAACCGTTTCGCGTCGAGTGCTTTCGTTAGAATGTCGGCGATTTGATAGTCGGTTCCCACGTGTTCCAAATGAATATTGCCTTTCTCCACGTGGTCTTTGAGGAAGTGATATTTGATGTTGATGTGCTTGGTCTTTGAGTGCATGACAGGATTTTCAGAAACCGCAATTGTTGATGTATTGTCGCAGTAGATGGGACAATTTTCTTCGATGATATCATAGTCCACCAATTGCTGCTTCATCCAGAGTATTTGACAACAACAACTTCCCGCAGCGATATATTCGGCTTCGGTTGTTGAGACAGATACTGAAGCTTGTTTCTTACTCGCCCATGACACAAGTCTATATCCGAGGAAATGACAAGTGCCACTTGTGCTTTTCCTATCAATTGTGCATGCTGCATAATCCGCATCTGAATAACCTACAAGTTTAAAGTTCGAATCTTTGGTGTACCAAAGTCCAAGGTTAACAGTGCCAGAGAGATATCTTATAATACGTTTCACAGCAATTAAGTGTGCTTCTCTAGGGTCGGATTGATAACGAGCACAAACACAAACACTAAACATAATATCGGGCCTACTAGCAGTAAGATAAAGGAGTGAGCCAATCATACCTCGATAGAGCGTTTGATCAACACGTTTACCTTTTAGATCTTTGTCGAGTTTGTTGCCGGTGGCCATTGGAGTATCGTATGATTTAGCGTTCTCAAGTCCAAACTTCTTGATTAAGTCCTTTGTGTATTTGGATTGGTTGATAAAAATGCCTTCACTCATTTGCTTGATTTGAAGCCCGAGGAAGAATGTGAGTTCTCCCATCATGCTCATTTCAAACTTGCTCTTCATTAGTTTCTCAAAACGCTTGCACAACAATTCATTAGTAGAACCAAATATAATATCATCAACATAAATTTGAACAAGTAATTTATGACCATTATGTTTGGCAATGAAAAGAGTTGTATCGATTTTACCGCGAGTGAAGCCTTTTTCGATGAGAAACTTTGATAGTGTATCATACCATGCTCTTGGTGCTTGTTTGAGTCCATACAAAGCTTTCTGGAGTTTGTACACATGATTTGGAAATTGTGAATCTTCAAACCCAGGTGGTTGAGCAACATAGACTTGTTCTTGGAGTTCACCATTTAGAAATGCGCTCTTCACATCCATTTGATATAACTTGAAGTTCTTGTGAGCGGCGTAAGCTAGAAATAATCTGATAGCTTCAAGTCTTGCTACGGGCGCAAAAGTTTCATCGTAGTCAATTCCTTCTTCTTGCCTATAGCCTTGTGCAACCAATCTTGCTTTGTTTCTCGTGATGGTTCCATTCTCGTCCATCTTGTTCCTGAACACCCATTTCGTACCAATCACTCCATGATCATTTGGTCTTGGAACTAGAGTCCAAACCTTACATCGTTCAAATTGATTGAGTTCTTCTTGCATTGCAACAACCCAATTAGGATCTTGGAGCGCTTTATCAGCCTTCTTCGGTTCAATTTGAGAGATAAAAGCAGTGTAAGCATCAAAGTTTGTAGCTCTCCTTGTACGAACACCAACTTGTAGATCACCGATAATATTAGCAATTGGGTGACCTCTAACTTCACGAATTTCAGGAGGTAAGTTAGGTTGAGTTGTAGAAACTTGAAGGTCTTCAATTGGTACATCTTCACCAGATTCAAAGTCATTGAAATTTGGGGGTTGAACTGGCTCAGAATTGAAATTTGGGTTTACACCAGATGCAGCAGTAGAAATAGGCGCGTAAGAGGAATCATGAGGCGCATCATTTGAGTGAGGCGCAATAGATGATTCATCAGGCGCATAATGCATTGAATTAGGCGCATTTGATGTAGATGGATTTCCTTGTGTTGATAGATTCTGATCTTGAGTGGGCGCAATATAAATAGGAGCACCTGTATCATTTAGCTCAATAGAATCATCAGCAACATTTGGAGCCAAATGTGGCTCAAGGAGAGAATGTTCATCAAAAGTAACATGTACAGATTCAACTATCACTAATGTAGTTCTATTGAAAACACGAAAAGCTTTAGAGTGTTTGGCATACCCAACAAAAATACCTTCGTCGGCTTTGGCATCGAATTTACCTCTATGTTCGTTTCCGTTGTAGAGGATATAACATTTGCAACCAAAGATCTTGAAGAATGCAATGTTGGGAGTTCTACCACGCCAAAGTTCATACGGAGTCTTGTTGTGAAGTTTGTTGATGAGGGAACGATTTTGAGTAAAACATGCAGTGTTGATAGCTTCTTCCCAAAAGTACTTAGGCAATTTAGCTTCAGCTATCATCGTCTTTCCCGCTTCAATCAACGTTCTATTCTTTCGTTCAACAACGCCATTTTGTTGAGGGACTCCGGCGGTTGAAAAGTTGTGATCTATCCCATGATCTTCACAATATCGAGCAACACCGTTGTTCTTGAATTCTGTTCCATTGTCGGATCGAACACTAACGATGTCATCTTCTTTTTGGGTTTGGAGCAGTCGGAATAAGGTAGTGAGAATATCATAACAATCATCTTTTGTAATCATCATCTCTACCTATGTATATCTTGAATAATCATCCACCACAACTAGAGTATACTTGTTTCTTCTAATGCTTGCGGTGGAAACTGGTCCAAATAGATCAATGTGAAGCAGTTGCAAACATCTTGTAGTTGAAGGATTAGACTTGCTTGAGAATGACTGCTTCGGTTGTTTGCCAAGTTGACATGCGGCGCACTTTTTGTCATGATGATCAGCAACTTTGGGAAGTCCTTTGACAAGATTATTCCTGCTGAGTTTAGATAGATACTTGAAGTTCAAGTGACTTAAGCGCTTGTGCCACAGCCAACTATTTTCGTTCACACTTTTTGCTACAAAACAAAGATTAGTACTAGAGTTCATACTATGGAAATCAATAATATAAATATTTGTCTTACGATATCCCGTGAGTAAGATAGCTCCAGTTTTGCCATTCTTGATAAGACATTGCGTTGAAGTGAAATGGCATTCTAATCCTTTGTCGCAGAATTGAGATATGGATAATAAGTTGTGCTTGAGCCCTTCGACGAGTGAGACTCTTTCAATGCACACTTTGTCTTTCTTGAGCTTTCCATATGCTACAACTTGACCTTTGTTATTATCGCCAAATGTTACGGAGGGACCTCTTTCTTCATGGACATCTTCTAATAAAGATTCATCTCCAGTCATGTGTCTTGAACACCCACTATCGAGAATCCATTCATAATTTCTAGCTTTTGAAGATCCAGCCATGAAACAAAGAACCTGAAATGTAGACATTTAAGCAGGTCCCCTTTATTCCTTTTGGGTCCTAGGGTTAGCAACTTTTGACAACCCACTCTTGCTTGACCTTAGGATTTTTACGTACTTTGGCATTGGGAGTGAATCGCAAAAGGCATTCCACGGCCTTGTGTCCTGAACAATCACAAATGGAACAATGATGAAAGCCACCAATCACGTGAGTTTTCACAAACTCTTTACTTTTCTTGGGGATGGCATTCTTCTTTGGGTCAGATGAGTTAGACTTAACAAAATCTTTCTTTTGAAATTTTGGAGCGCTTTTTCTCGGAGGGCGCATAGGGCTAGGAGGCGCACGGCAATGAGGCACGTGGCTCTTAGGCGCATAATGAGCACTCAGAGAAGGAGCGCGCCTATTTTCAAGAATGATTTTGCTAGAAGATGGTTCATCTGTAGCTATATCTTTCACATTAGCTTTCCCAAATTGCTTCGTTGGGTAGACATAATGGAATGTTTGTCTCTTGACTTTTTCCTGTCCTTTACCCATTGAATTAGAGTGTTTTTCCTTGGGAATTTCAAAAGTTTGTTGGTTGGTAAATTCACTTTCTCTTTCAGCACAGACATCACATTTAAAGTTTTCACTAGTTGATGAGAATCCCAAGCCACTTTTATCACCACTGACTTTTTGGGACTCAAATATATTCTCCATAGTGACACGAGAATTGGACCACTCATTTGTAATCTTTTTAAGATCAGTAATTTGAGCAACCAATTCATCGTTTTGAACTTTAAGAAGTGAGTTCTGTTCTGTTAGAAAAGTGTTTTTAACAGTAAGAGGAGTCATGCTCTTTATCTGCTCCTTAAGGAGGGTGAGTTCAGATTTAAGTAGAGATTTCTCGGTCTTAAGCTGGGAAATTTCATCACATGATAGTGCTAAAGCTTCCTTCATACTATCAAATCTAGTGATTACCTTTTCAGCCTTCTTGAACAATTTTTCTTGTTCAGCAATCACTTCATCATCATTGATTTTGGAGATTGGAGCAGTTGGTTCAACCTGTGGTCTAATGTATGCTCCTTTTCTCAATTTGTTCCTTGCTCCAAGATCACATCGTGAGAATAGCAATCCACCATCGTTTTGAGCCGGAGTGAGAAATCCTTGTTCAACGAGCTCGCTGATGGTTGGTCCTTTCTTCTTTTTCACTTCTTGAAAACCTGCAGATTTCTTGATAGGTTTATTCAAGGCATTCATATCGGGAACATCCTTGGAGAAGTCATCATCAGAATCATAAGCATCAACTTCATCATCATTTGCCATCAAACAAACGAGTCCATCATCGGAATCTTCATCGCTCTCATCGGAGTCTGTTTCAATCCAAGTGTTGTGCTCATTTGCTGGTGCTTCTTCTTCAGCAACCATTCCCTTGTGTTGAGTGAACTTGGGAGTGAATTTGGGAGTATGGCTGCTCTTCTTCTGCATATATTCAAATTTAGGGATCGGGCAGCTTGATGCAAAATGTCCGGGTTTCCTGCAATTAAAACAAACAAGATCTTCTTTCCTTTTTGAATCACTGCTCCTTGAAAACTTTTGAGGAGCTTTGCTGGTAGATCCTTGAAATTTGTTGGTTGAGCCGGGTCTAGAGAATTTTCTGAATTTTTGAAATTTCTTCACAAATAAAGCGAAGTCTTCATCATCCATGTCTAATAGCTCAGAAGTAGAAATTTTGGGATCGGAGCTTTTCTCATCTTGTACAGGCGCAGGTGTAGGCGCAGGTGTAGGTGCAGCTTCTCTGTGCGCCATCATAGCCATAGATTTTGACTTTCCTTCAGTTTCGCTGATTCGTTGAAGTTTGAGTTCGTAAACTTTGAGATTTGCATATAGGTTCCTTAAAGTCCAAACATCTAAGGTTCCAGCGTCTTCGAGAGCGCTAGATTTATGTAGGTATCTTGATCCAAAAGCTTGTAGAAAATTTACATTCAAATCTTTGTTGGTAAACTTCATGCCAAGTGAAATACATAGATTGATAATTTCACAGTAGCGTTCATAAGTTTGCCTTAAGTTTTCACCGGGGAGTTGAGAGAAATTGTTGAACCTCTTTTGAACTTCGTATTTCTTGTTCTCCTTGCAGACGGTGTCTCCTTCAATATGCTCTTCAATAGCATCCCATAGCTCATTTGCAGTAGCACAATGCATGACTTGTTGTTTCATAGCCGTGCTTAGAGTGCTTAGAAGAATGTTTCTTGCTTTGCCATCATTTGCAACTCTTCTAATTTCTTCCTCGGTCCATTCTTCCCTTGGTTTGAGAACTGTAGGTTGGGCAGCGTTGGTGCGTGGATTTGGATTCGCCTTCATCGGAATATAAGGTCCATAAACGACGGTGTCATGGAGCCTTTCATCGATTGAGTTGAGATGAGTCAATATGCTGAATTTCCACACGTCAAAGTGATCTTCATCAAAGACCGGAACGTGAGTGTAGTTTGCAGTTGCCATAGGTTTTGAGTTTGCCATTTAGAATCGGCACCCAAGCTGTTAAGCTTGAAAAACGAAAAATGTTTTATAAAGGTGTTTGCTCTGATACCACTTGTTGGTCCCAAAGGGCAACAAGGGTATGAAAAATAGCTAGAGGGGGGGGGGTGAATAGCTGTTTTAAAATTCTTTTCGTACCCTTGAAAAACTCAATTGCAAATGCGCACTTTATCAAGTAAGCGTTATGAGATGCGCCTAAGTGAGTGAGTGAAATGCACAGCGGAATTTAGTTAATGAAAATAGGCGCAAAGTGATAAAGGGAGCGCAACACACACACTAAGTATTTTGGCTCAAAGTGAGTGAAATAAAGAACTAAGGCAAATGATATATCAAACACAACACAATTCAGTTCAATCAATCTACAATGAGTAAACAAGCAAATAGTGAGTGAAAATAATAACTTGAAAGAAATAACAAGATAATAACACAAGCTATTTGGAGAGGTTCGATCAATGAAAGATCTACGTCCTCTACCAAGATGGTTAGTCTTGGATTTCTAATCGAGATCTTATATAATGAGTGAGTGTTACAAATTACAATGTTTGAGCTTATACACTAACTCAAGATCTATTACTATGAAAGAACAAATCCAAAACAATAACCGGTGTATCTCTAAAAGATGAATCTAAATGATTAATCTTAAAGAGGTGCGTGTGTGTTCTTAGTATCAAGGCTCTTTAGATCTTTGAGATGGAGAGCACAGAAACTAAAGTGTTAAGGCTTGAAGATCTGGGCTAAGGATGAAGGTATGAAGATGTTCTTGAGAAATCTGGAAAAACGAAGGCAATCTTCAAATCTTCAACAAATGCTTAGAGAGAGAAATTCTTGAAATTCTTAGCAAAACTCAGCAACTTCAAAATGTTGAAGTTATGGGGTATTTATAGTGAACTTCAAAAAACTAGCCGTTGGAAATCCTTGTGGATAAGATGAGCTGTCGCTCGTTGATTGGAGCATGCATATATTATGGCCATTTTGACACTCAACATAAAAGTGACCGTTATGGACGCGTGTCAACAGATTAGGCGCATATGCGTCTTTTAACCACCGTTGGATCATTGGCGTATTTTGAATTCTCTTCAAGTCTTCGAGTCTTCAATAAATCACTGAGTGTTGAATAAATACTTTGAGACGCGTTTGAGCCAAGAGGCGCATTGAGCCAAGAGGCGCACAGTAAGCGTGCGCTTAAATCAAGGGGCGCATAGGCGCGTAACAGCTTATGAAGAAATCCCTATGCGCGCGCTCTAAATGGCGCATGGCGCGAATGTAGAAGGCGCGTGGCGCGTGGCGCGTGGAGGCGCATAAGCGCGGCTCAAACTCACTGAGTGATTTTTCTTGAAACTTGATCTTCTTGCCCTATTTCTAAGCCTATTCTATAACAATGGACAACCTAAAAAATGAAGTATAAATACTTCTTACATGTGGGTCTAAAGTCCATGAAATAAAACTTAGGTGATGGATCAATCAAATCTAATAAGTCCTATTATATAAAAACTGAGATATGAGTGGGCATACCCAACAAGGATGAGTCTCGAACCACATGGGACCGGATTAAGGGAGCATTCCTCACCAAGTACTGTTCTAACTTGGAGTGGGAAACCAATCGCACCGATTTGCAAAGCACACTGCAAAAGACCGAAGAGCCGATCAGTGAGTTTTACAAAAGATGGAACTACAAATTGGGAGAAATTTCCAATCTTCCCACCGAGGATGAACAGTTGGATATATTTCAGTCATGCTTGAAACCCCAACTGCGAGCTTTGATCAGCCATCACTTCTACCCCAATCTCCGGGCCATGGTAACCGCATGATCCAAATTTGAGAAGGCTCTCAATGAACAGTCTCCGGCCCAAAATAGCGGAAACTCCTATAGGTACCACCCTCCGACCACCGGTAAAGGGAAAGAAACCCTGGGAACGGTTAACAACATCCAAGAAGGAAGCTCAAGGCAAGCCTCTCAAAAGGGTGGGACTGCAAAAAGGCGTCAGTATGTAAGGTTTGAGGATTTCGGAATGCCTATAAGTAAGGTGTTCGAAGGGTTAGTCAAGCAAGGCCTTGTAAAACCTTTGGTCAACTATCAGCCAAGGAATCCCGTCCCGAGAAACCATTTGACCAAAACAAAAGATGCGCCTTCCACAATTATCATGGCCACAATACCGATGATTGCGCCATAATAAAACGCATCATCCTCGACCTCATCGACAAAGGAAAGTGTGATTAATAACCCTTTCCCCAACAACCAAGGCATTAATATGATTGAGTTCGAGGAGCCTACACCTGTGAACCTTTTGGAATTCAATGTCCCAATGGCTCAGATTGGGGAAGAATGGAAGGAAGCCTTATGGGCATGTGTGCAAGAGGGAGATATGAGATGCCCATCCGAATTTATGATCGCCAATGTGATGAGTGCAAGGGTACCCCACCAAAATGCCGATGAATTGGTCGTAATAACACTCACCGAACATGATTTAACGTTTGAACAATGTATGGAGGAGATGGAAAAGTCCATTAGGAGTACATTGGACAGCGAAAGCCAAGGCTCGAATGGGGATGGCCTTTCCCATGATGATTGTTTCCATATCATTGAGGCATGTAGTTCATCTACGGGCAAGAGGACAATTAAACGAAATGGGTCGGAGGTAGCAAAGATCCCAGAAACGATTGATTATCTCACCCAAATGAAAGAAGCCGTTCGTTCTCTACCTCACAAGGAGCTCCGGATCCTATGTGAAAGTGATGATGACAAAGTATCCTCAAATATGGCTCCTTGTGTTTTCCCCCCGAAATTGGGGAAAGAGGAATTTCCAGCCTTGGATGATTTCTTAGCCTTGCCACCACTATCTCCGCCACCGCCGCTGTTTGACGGGTCAGCATTCCCAGACGATTATTGTTGCATGCTCACCCTGGAAAAGCTTCGTGAAACTGTGGGAGCCGGAAAGAGCCAGAACCACCACCCTATCTCCCTAGGGAAAATTTGTGGGTCAACATCCACCCCAAAACGAATGGTCATGGTAAATGAGTTAAGGAGGGAGGCATGGCCGTACGGTACCCAAAACCCTCCGCCTATCGGAGATGAGATGATAAAAGTCAATGACCCCTTGGAAGTGAGTGTATTAACTCAATCAGGGCAAGTGCACACGGAGAACCCTAAAAAACCTCCACCACCGGAACACCGAGCACCTCCCCTTCTTGTTGACGAGGCAAAACCCCCAGGTTCCGAAGAAGAGGATCCCATCTTAGCCCAACTTGAGAGGACACAAGCTAACATATCTTTGTGGTCCCTCCTTACTTCCTCCTACCCTCATAAGCTCAAGTTGGAGGAATGCTTGGCCCACACTATGGTACCCACCACAGCTACCCCCGAGGAGGCCGTACAAATGATCGGAAGTGTTCAGTATGGAAATATCATCACATTCACAGATTTGGATTTTCTGAAGTTTGGGGCTAGCCATAACGAGGCCCTTTACATTACGGTACAATTGGACGATCGCCGCCTCCCCCGGGTTCTGGTCGATAACGGCTCCGCCATGAATGTCCTCCCCGCCAAGATGATGGACCTACTTAGCCTTGAGACCACCGACCTAAAGGCTTCCGTGATCACTGTCAAGGCTTATGATTCCACAGCCCGCTCAGTCTTAGGGGTGGCCACTTTGAAGCTTTGGTTTGGGAAACAAATGATGCCGACCGACTTCCAAGTGCTCGACATCCCCATATCCTTCACTGGCTTATTGGGACGCCCGTGGCTCCACAAAGTCAACGGGGTCGCCTCCACTCTCCATCAATGTGTGAAATACGTGCGAGGGGGTAACTTGACAACTATATATGGGGACAGCGTGACCACAGAAGGAACCAACACCAATGGGATTCCTGTGTTAGAAATTAAGCATGAGGGAAGCGGCATGGCTTTGACTGGATTCACAGAAGTACCACCCAAAACCTACATTTGTTGTGTAGATCTCACGCTCACCAAGGATAAGATTCCTTCTGCGATGAGAATGATGCGTCTGATGCGCTACCTCCCGGGGCTCGGACTAGGAAGGAAGCTCCAAGGGACTCACAAGATCGTTGAGATCAAAGAGCAAAACACGCTTCATGGCTTGGGATACAAACCTACCCCCGGAGACCTCAGGATGGATAAGGAAGTGGCTCGGAAGAAAAGCCAAGCCAGGGCTCAAGGGACTCCGTTTAAAACCCCCAACATTCGTCCTTATACCTTTGATATGAGCCGTTACTTTGTAAAGGGGGGAGTTCAAGTCGAACCCCCAGAGCCAAGAGAGCCGATGATGACCAATTGGGATAAGTTGCAAGAGGATCTCAAAAGGTTCCGAAGGGTGGTGGCAAACCCCGTGAGGAGGGCATTTCTGGATACGCCCAAGATAAAGATACTACTATCAGCCATGAATACACCTTCAAGGGGGTGTCCGAAATGGTAAAAGAATTTGAAACCTTGTCTGTGACGGGAGCTAGCAAGGAAAGGGGATCCGTCTGGGGACAAAATGGCAAATACAAGTTTGAGGAGGAAGTTCATAAGGGCGCCGCCGAGGATGCTATGGGCAATGAGTGGAGCGGTGTGGTAATGCAAAGAATGTTCGGAGAAGACATGGTTGTGCCTGACCTAATTGACTTCGAAAAGGAAATGATTGCCGTGATTGAAGATGGACCTCTTGCAACCTTTGACCCACACACTCTTGCAAAGCCGACGTACATGCCTCTGAAAAATTGGGTAACCTTCTCTGGACCGGTGGCGAGCAAAGAAGAAATGATCGTGAAACTTGGACTGGTCCCTCATCCCCTAGAGTCAAATGTCATAGGGTCCAATGTAGTTGAGTCTCCCCAATCTCTTGTCTTTGAATTCGAGTCTGTCTCCTCCGAGGGCCTCACGCCCGAGGATTATGAACTTGTAGACAACGTTGTATTCCCGTTTGCATTGAATGAAATGATAGATCTTTCCGAGTATCCCCTCATTGCCAACTTATTAGATGATAAATTAACTAATAATCTGAAAATGGTTAATAATGAATCACTTAATAATGCAGACGCACTAAACAATCCAAACATTAAACAATCATCAAAGCAGGTTGTTGATCAAGAGGAAAACCGTGCCCAAGCTGCCGAAGAGGTTTTGACTAAGGTGAATTTGGGAACCGAAAGTGAGCCAAAGGAGACACAGGTTGGGGAATACTTCAAAGGGGCCGAAAGGGAAGCTTTGGTTGAGCTACTCAAAGAGTATGTAGATGTGTTTGAGTGGTCTTATAAGGATATGCCAGGGTTGGATGCTTCGATCGTGGAACACAGGATCCCCGTAGACCCCGAGGTGAAACCCGTTAAGCAAAAGCTTCGGCGAATCAAACCAGAATGGTCCCTACAGGTCAAAGAAGAGATTGAAAAGTTGCTTCGGGTCGGCTTTATAAGAGTGATAGAATACCCCTCATGGCTCTCCAATATAGTAACGGTCACAAAGGCCAACGGAAAGGTTCGATGCTGCGTCGACTTCAGGGATCTCAACAAAGTGAGTCCCAAAGATGACTTTCCCCTCCCAAGCATCGACATGCTTATGGATACAACCTCTAGCTTTGAGGTTAAGTCTTTTGTGGATGGCTTCGCCGGGTATAACCAGATTAAGATGGCAGAGGAGGACCAGGAAAAAACTGCCTTCACCACCCCATGGGGAACCTTTTGCTATACCGTGATGCCTTTCGGGTTGCGAAACGCTGGGGCTACCTACCAAAGAGCTGCGATCGCACTCTTCCACGACATGATCCATAAGGAAATAGAAGTATATGTCGATGACATGATCGTGCATTCTAAGGGTTCTGACGGGCAACATTTGATAGACTTGAGAAAGTTCTTTGACAGGCTTAGGAAGCACTCCATGAGACTTAATCCAGCCAAGTGCACTTTTGGGGTTTCTCGTGGCAAGGTTTTGGGATACATGGTCACCGAACGGGGCATTGAAATTGATCCTCAAAAGGTCAAGGCAATTGTAGAAATGAGGCCGCCTCGCACCCAAACAGAGGTAAAAGCCTTCATGGGAAAGTTGCAATACATCAGCTGCTTCATAAACCAACTCACTCCCATTTGTGAGCCTATCTTCAAACTGCTAAGAAAGAATGCCGAGATCAAATGGAACGGGGAGTGCCAAAAGGCCTTCGACAAGATTAAGGCCTACCTCGTCCAACCGCCAATCCTATGCCCTCCGCACAAGGACAAGCCACTCTTGCTTTACCTAACGGTGACTGATGCGTCGATAGGAGCAATGTTGGCCCAAGAGAAGAAAGATTCAAAGGTGGAAAATGCCATCTACTTTGTGAGCCGTAAGCTACAAGGAAGCGAGCTCAACTACTCCCCAATTGAGAAGACTTGCGCAGGATTGGTATGGGTCGTGAGAAAGTTAAAACATTACATGCAGGCTCATCCGATACAACTTATTTCCAAAATAGACCCCATCAAATGCTTATTGGAAAAGCCATCTTTGTCTATGAGGCTTGCCAAATGGTCCTTCTTCTTAGCCGAATACGATATCAGTTATGTGTCGAGAAAGGCAGTCAAAGGAAGGGTTTTGGCAGAACACTTGGCAGATTTCCCTAGTAATGAAGAAAGGGGGCCCGAACCAAAATTCCCAGATGAAGGAATCTTTACCCTCGAGGGAGGAAATAGGTGGCAATTGTTCTTCGACGGAGCTGCCAATAAAAAGGAAACGGTGTAGGATTGCTCTTGGTGAATCCAAAAGACGAGCACACCCCCATCGCCATCAAATTGAACTTCGATGTCACCAACAATGCCGCAGAATATGAGGCATGCACAGCCGTTTTGGAGGCAGCTCTGGAGAGGAATGTTAAGGAGATGGAAGTATACGGCGATTCGGCCTTGATTATCAACCAAGTCTCGAACAAATGGAAAACACTGGATCCCGGTTTGCGAAAATATCATGCCTATATAGAAGAGCTCATAGCACAATTCCAAGAGGTCAGCTTCCATTACCTGCCGAGGGATCGGAACCGTTTCGCCGACGCCCTGGCAACTTTGGCTTCATTGGTAGAAATCCCCGAGGGAAAATTGATAAAACCATTCCGGGTCGGGAAAAAGGAAAGCCCAGCATACTGCTTCGAAATCGGAGCAATCCCGGAAGAGGTAAAGGAGCCATGGTACAACCAGATTTACCAATTCCTCAAAGAAGGGGAAGCTTCCTTCATGAATGAAAAATCAGAGTATTTGCACGGGATCAAAGCCAAAGGTATGACGGCACTCAAGCGGTTGGCATCCAATTACGTCATCCTGGGGGACATCCTATACAAAAAACGCCATCAGGGCCTCCTCCTTAGATGCATAAGTGGAAAAAGGGCAAAAGAACTCATGCAAGAAGTTCATGGTGGAGTGTGTGGTCCTCATATGAACGCAAGGGCATTAATGCAAACCATTCTGCGGATGGGTTACTTCTAGATCTCAATGGAAACAGATTGCATGCAATTCGTAAGGAGGTGTGATAAATGTCAGCGTTTCTCCAACCTCAACCACCTACCGCCTCATTATCTCTACTGCATGACTACACCATGGCCCTTCTCAACATGGGGCATTGATGTTATCGGGAAAATCTCCCCGTCTGGTAGTAATGGTCACGAGTTCGTTTTGGTAGCCGTGGATTACTTCACAAAGTGGGTAGAGGCTAAGTCATACCGGGTCCTCACCTCCAAGAAGGTGGCGGGATTTATCAAAGAGAATATCATGTGCCGGTACAGAGTCCCGAACGAGGTCATTACCGACAATGGCTCGCACTTCGAGGGTGAATGCGATCGATTATTGGGAGAATTCCGAGTTACTCGTCACAAATCCTCCCCATACATACCCCAGACCAATGGCGCGGTAGAAGCCGCCAATAAAACGCTTGAGAGGATCATTAGAAAGATGGCAACACGGGGAAGAGATTGGCCCGAAAAGCTACACCTAGCTTTGTGGGGCTACCGAACTTCGGTCAGAACAGCCACAGGAGAAACTCCCTTTGCTTTGACGTACGGAATGGAAGCCATGCTCCCCGCAGAATTGGAAGTACCGTCACTAAGAATTTTGTTGGAAAATAAGATCCACGAGGTCGATTGGCTTCGAAGCCGACATGATGAGCTGGCCTTGTTGGACGAACGTCGCCTGAGGGCCATGGAACACATCCGTGCCTACCAAGGAAGAATGGCGCGAGCTTTTGATAAGAAGGTAAAGCCCCGAGAGATTTGGGCAGGAGATTTAGTCCTTAAGGAAAAACCCCCGGGGAGGTCTAATCCCAATGGAAAATGGGAACCCGTGTGGATTGGTCCCTTTGTGGTGCAAGAAGTCTTTTCAGGGGGGGCAATGAGGCTCGCAGACTTGGACGGCAACCCCTTTATGCACCCAGTCAATGGTGATAAGCTCCGTCGTTACTTTGTTTGAAAAAAAAAAAAAAAAAGGGTGCTAAAAGAATATACCCACCTAGATTGAAAACCCATTCGGGTGGTCTAGAGAAAAAACAGGGTCGCATCCTAAAATTTGTGAAGGAAATGAACTACGATGACCTGAGCCCCTTAGATTTTCATTTGTAAAAGGGGAACGTAGGCAGCCAATCTTTGGTCCGGTCTAAAAATAAATAAAAATAAAATTTGGATTTGAGCAAGAGCTCCATGAGAACGCAAATTGGCTTCATAAGTAACCATTTTCATTACAGTTAAAACACTTCTTTGATGAGTTCAAGCACGGTCTACTCTCGACCCAACTAACATGCTTAAGACATAATTAAAATACCTAAGATAAACTAATGTGTCTGCAATGGCAATGGGTGGATACATGGAAATCACTGTCCTTCGTCCCTCCACTTCTTCTTTTGACTTCTCCGGGTCTTCTTTTTCTTCACCTCAAAAAGGTCAATTCCCCCTTTTCCATGATCAGAGGCTCTTCCAGCATCATCTACGAGCCCGGTCGCCCTCAAAGCCGCATTGGCGGCAGCCCGAGCCTGAAGATCCTCCATTCGTGCCCCCGCCTTAGGCATCGCGACCATCCTCCTGTCTGCCAAAACTCTATAGTCCTCAACAACGTCTCCAGTAATGTTATGGCCACTCGCCACAGCTTCGGTCTCCCTTAGGATCCTGCTAGGACCATAAGTCTCACCAAGAATAGCCTCACGCCTCTCCTCAATGAGCCTCTGAGTCTGTCCCATGGTCTGTTCATACCAGTCCAAGTACACCGTGGTCAAAACCATGCTAGCCGCTCGCCCAAGAAGAGACCGAGCTGGAAAGAGGGAATAAGTCCACGACCGGGACAAAAGTGAGACGGTGGAGGAATCCCACATAGACAGAGATGAAAGCCTCAGGTGCTCCGGGTTGACATCCGACCACTCCAACAGTGGAGTCTGCGGTAACCCAAACTGACGACGGACCAAAGAAGGGATATAATGAGACGAACCCAAGAGCCCTGGCACCCGAACAAAGGGGGATTATCTTGATACTCCCGCACCGAGCCAATACGCCAATGGGGAACTAGCCAGCGTATCTCGGCAGTCGTGAGGCGAGCCATGTAAGCCTCCCAATCACTCTGAACTAGGTCCAAGATAATGCCTCTCAAAGAGTAAGACCAAGGATGGTGAGAGATAGGAGCCTCCGGAATGGCCATCAACCTCTCCCTCAACCACAAAGTAAGCAAGGCAGGGCTACCGCTGCGCATGAAACCATCCCCCAAAGCCAAGCGGTCCATACCGTGAAGGGTCTCACCCAAGATCAAGGGGACTATATCCTTCCCCGCGCGGCACTCCTCGAGGACACTCAATAAAACCCGATGGCAGGTGCCCTTGGAACTGACCATGTAGAAAAAGGCAAGGACGCATAAACCAAAGGCATTCCAAGAAGCCTCATCCGTGTGATCCATGAACTTCTTAGGGACATCCGAAATATCAATAAAAGTGTGATCAAGGACCATGCATTGGGCCTCTTCCAAAGAAATACCAAGAAGAGAAACCAACCTCTCAACACACATGGTGTCATCGACCGAAGGAAGAGCTATGACCTCCGTGTCCACGCCACCCACCAAAGCCTTGAAATCCTCATAAGTAGGAGTGATCTCGTTGTAGGAGAAACAATAGACATGCCTCCTAACATCCCAAAAGGACGCAGCGGCCCTCAATAGCTCAAGATCCGGAATGAATTCCTTGAGAGACCAAAGGGATTGAAGGCCAAACATGGATTGGAAAGTTCCCTTGTGATTCCTCATGTGGGACCGCATACAAAGCCTAATGTTACCCTTGAAACATTCTTGATGAATTTTGGACAATTTTGGTGGTTTCTCCATGAGAAAGGGTTCCATGGAAGAAGGAGCTCTCGAAATGAAGAAAGACGAACTGATTGATGAACTTAGGACTCTGGCACTTAAATAGATGACCAGGCCTGGAACAAAATTAAATAAAAAAGGAGTACTTCCTTCTCGAGCCGTACGGCTACTTTAGCCCTGTCAGAATTGATGATTTCTTGTTGAGAGTTAGCTTTGTGGTCCAACCCATTTAAAGCCCCTTCCCAACCAATGTCATAAATACAACCGAAAAATGCCCTCCTTGGCTCATGCAACTGGAATTGAACCTAGAAAATTTAGGTTCCCGAAATCAAACATTCGGCAGTCCCAGCGACGTAAGCCCAGCTTTGTGAAATCAAACATTCGGCAGTCCTAGCGATGTAAGCCCAGCTTTGTGAAAAAATTGGCCGTCCCTGACGTAAGCCCAGTTAAATGTCAAAATTTGGCCATCCTTGACGTAATCCCAGTTAAGTTGTTTGTCAAAATTTGGCCGTCCCCGACGTAAGCCCAGTTAAATGTCCAAATTTGGCCGTCCTTGACGTAAGCCCAGTTAAATGTATGACGTAAGCCCAGTTAAATGTCCAAATTTGGTCGTCGCTGACGTAAGCCCAGTTAAATGTCCAAAATTGGCCGTCCCTGACGTAAGCCCATTTAATTGTCCAAAATTGGCCGTCCCTGACATAAGCCCAGTTAAATGTCCAAATTGGCCGTCCCTGACGTAAGCCCAGTTAAATGTCCAAATTTGGCCGTCCCCGACGTAAGCCCAGTTAAATGTCCAAATTTGGCCGTCCTTGACGTAAGCCCAGTTAAGTTGTTTGTTAAATGTTTGGCCATCCCCGACGTAAGCCCAGTTAAATATCCAAAATTGGCCGTCCTTGACGTAAGCCCAGTTAAGTTGTTTGTCAAAATTTGGCCGTCCCTGACGTAAGCCCAGTTAAATATTTGTCATGGCCGTCCCCGACGTAAGCCCATTAGCTATGACTTAGAATAGTCATTATAGGCTAGAGCCTTTGTCCCGGCAGTCCTTAGAGGGACGTAAGACCAGTTTCCCGTCAATCTCCCCAAAGATGGAGTTGACCCCGGTCAAGCTTGGACTTAGAATAGTCACCATAGGCCGTCCCCAACGTAAGCCCAGTAAAAACCTGTCCTGTGTGAGTCAAGTTAACCATATCCCCAGCAAGTCAACCCTCTCCCATAGAGCTAAGTTGACCATGTCTCGCCTCTGACCCCTTGGTGTCATGCCCAAATGCCTTAGCCTCTGACCCCTTGGTGTCATGCCCAAATGCCTTAGCCTCTGACCCCTTGGTGTCATGCCCAAATGCCTTAGCCTCTGACCCCTTGGTGTCATGCCCAAATGCCTCGCCTCTGACCCTTTGGTGTCATGCCCAAATGCCTTAGCCTCAGACCCCTTGGTGTCATGCCCAAATGCTGTAGCCTCTGACCCCTTGGTGTCATGCCCAAATGCCTTTGCCTCTGACTGAATGAGTGTCATGCCCGAACCTTCGCCTCTGACCGAATGAGTGTCATGCCTGAGTTTCCCACCCGACCTCGACGGTCGTCTATAGGTTTAAGTAGCCTTAAATCTCTCACCCCGAACTACGTTAGGCTTGATTCCCCGCGAACGGGATACGTAGGAATCCTACACTACTAGGACCAGCCATGCAACCAAAATCGGTTAAAGCCGTCGTCCCGTCAGATTGTGATGCTTATTTTTATCGATAACCCCGCTCCTTCGAAGCGACGTTGCCGAGGGGCTCTGTAAGTACCCCAATCTGAAACCGACCTATCTTAGAGGTAGCCTTAGTACCGTTTCAGGGATAAGCTGATAGGCCAGGACCTCCCTAGGATAAACTATAAATTCCAGGACTACTCTGGTATAAAATCGGAAAAATCCAGAAGCTCGCCAGGCTGAGCCGTACGGATGATTTGGGAACTAGAGGGGCCTAGCCGTACGGCTGGTTTGGGCGCCCTCAGTCCCTATAAATAGAACCCCTTGCTGATCATTTCAGGGGGGGAGAAATACAAATTAGAAAGGTCACTCTGCTGGAATTGCCACAGAGAAAGAGTGAGAGTGATCACATACAAAAAAGGAGAGAAGAAAGGAAGATTGGCCTTAACCATCATAGGTAAAGCCACCTCCCCCCTCCTTTCTCTTCATCTTACTCCTATTTTTTTCTTGTATCTTGGTTATACATGTATTTACTATTCATTCATGCAAATACTTGTTCATTTCAAGCACCTTTTGTTTCTTGCAAGACTTGTCCATTATCAAGCACTATATATATCTATCTATTACATTACTATCTTGTCCAAGCTATGAGAAGTTCAAAGGTGCCCTCCATACCTTGTATGGAAGATGTTCTAAACCTAGACACTCATAGACTTGTTGATTGTCATTTATATTCTTTATTTATTTAAATGTTGTGCTTGTTTGGCCATGATAATCATGAGGATGGTGGAACCTTAGTGTCCATCATTTTCCTCTTTGATTTAGCCTCGAAATCCCACTTTTGGGTCATAAAGATCCAATCTTTATGTGTTATTTTGATTCTTGAAAGGATTTTAAGTCATAAGATGTCATCTTGGTGATAAAGTTCCAATCTTTATTCACCAAATGACCAACTTTGGTCCAAAGGGGACATTCATCAACTCTCTTGATTTTCTCCTATGATTGCTCATGATCACACCCAAATACTTGTCTTTGGGGACCAAGTGATGATCATTTAGCATAGGAATGATGTTCTAAAACTTGTAAAATGATTTCTTGCAAACTGGGATCACAAACAGTTTGTCCAGCTTCAGACAGAATACCCTGTTTCTGTTCTGAACTGGACTGTTCATGAGCAAACTGTAAAACCCCAGGATCGCCTCCTCCAGCCGTACAGCTACTTTAGGTAGAAGGGCAAAATTATCTGTTTTGCCCTCTGACCTTTATCTTATCACTCAAGGCCCCCTTTTCAGCCGAGTTTCTCAAATAAAATCAATAACAGAATGTTTTCCGTTAAATACACACACACACATATGCACATTTTAACTAACTTAGGGAGACTCGGCTTTGTCCGAGGCAACTTGAGAAGACGTAAAAACTCCTCCCAAGTTGTAACCTGACCTCCAAACCTTTGAACTCAAACCTTTGTCATTTTGTTGGGTTTAAAATTAACAAAATGTCACGACTCCGTTAAATTTGACCGGTTCCCGTGTTTGGCATTTTGTCCTCGTGCGAACCTCGCGTGTTCCCCCCCCCCCCCCCCCCCGAGGACAGGATCCTTACAACTAGGGCTCTTTATTTTAAACAAAATCAATGTATAATTTCAAGTTCTATTAATTTTCAGTTTCAAGAATTGGAGTTTCAGGAGTTGGGAGGGGTATAAATGGCACAAATCCAAATGGTGGTAGGGGGTCTAATTCAAGCAACATTCAACCAAGAATGATGGATAACACTAGGCAGCCAGCTCTTTTTAACTCAGAGTTAGCCTCTAGTGGTATATTTTATATATAGTTTTTCTATTATTCTATATTTTAAACAAATCAATAAATAATTTCAAGTTCCATTGTTTTCCAACTTCAAAAATTGTTGTTTCAGGAATTGGAAGGGGTATAAATGGCAAAAGTCCAACTATTGGTAGGGGGTCTAATTAAAGCAACAGTCAACCAAGAATGATGGATAATACTAGGCAGCCACCTCTTTTTAACTCAGAGTTAGCCTCTGGTGGTATATTTTTATCTATAGTTTTTTTATTATTCTATATTTTAAACAAATCAATAAATAATTTCAACTTCCATTGTTTTCCAATTTCAAAAATTGTTGTTTTAGGAATTGGAAAGGGTATAAATGGCACAAGTCCAACTGTTGGTAGGGGGTCTAATTCAAGTAACAGTCAACTAAGCATGTGGGTTAATACTAAGCAGCCAACTCTTGTTAACTCAGAGTTAGCACCTAATGGTATTTTTTATCAATAATTTTTTTATATTATTCTTTATTTTAAACACAACCAATGTATAATTTCAAGTTCCATTGTTTTGCAGTTTCAAGAATTGGAGTTCCAGGAATCGGAAGGGGTATAAATGGCACAAATCCAATTGGTAGTACGGAGTCTAATCCAAGGAACAGTTCAAGGGGTGTAATTGACACAAATACAAGTGGTGGTAGGGAGTCAAATTCAAGTGGTGGGAGGGACTCAAGGAATAGTCAACCACAGTTGATGGATAATAATAGGCATTCAACTGAAGATGTGATTGAGGAACCCTCTGATCACGCAGAATCACAACCTCAAAAAAAGAAAAAAAGGGGCATAACATTGGGAGTAAATGCGCCAACTAAAGAAGGAGAAACAAAGCTTCTTGTGACCGTTCTTACAAACACGTAAGTAGTTTCAACTAATTCTGCTCTTGATTTCTATGGGCATCCTTTCATTAATGCTGCCATTTTTCTTCTGCGAGTATGTCATGATTCTCTTGCTTCATTGGTTGTTAATGGTTAAAGTACGTATCAAATTGCTATGCTTATTGTTGAAAAGTGAAGTAGTGTTGCAGTTAGTTCTCCTCTATAATTTTTCAACTTTTCTCAGTTTCCTTTTTTTCATGGAAAAAAGCTACCTTGATTTGATATTCAAAATGCTCAGTGTATGTGTATACATGCTTATTTGTGGATTTAATCTGTCCCAGTGTAAATGTCGCATTTCTAAAAAAAGAAAGTGTATTGGTGTAAGTTTAACATTGTGTAAGTAAGTAAAGCACGTTTCTGAAATATGTTGACATGTCAAATACGAAACTTATTATTGGACGGAGGAAGAAAATCTTTTGTTGAGACTGTTAATTCTGCTTAGTGTATTTGATATTCATACTTGCCTGCCATTAATTTTAGTGTTTTTTGTTTATATTATTTTTAATCTCTATGAACAATCAGATTGACACCCATTCAAGCTCGTACAAAGATTGGTCCGCTGATTAGAAGTCACTTCAATGAATGTAGAACAAACTGGAGCATGTGGAAGGATAGAGTGAATCTTGTTTGGGGAGAGTATCTGGTAATTCATTGCTTGTTTTCTATATGGGTACAATATGAATATGAACGTAATTTCGGTCTTTTTTTTTATGGGTGTAATAGCGTTAAACATTGTTTTTCCAGAGGTATTTCAAGTTTAAATCGCCTGAAGAGGAGGCAAAGGGTCGAGTAGTTTGGGAGCGTATAGTTTCAACAAATTATCCAAAATACGTGTGTCAATGGAAGCGTTTAGCTGAGGATGAACACGTAACAATAGCTAATGCTCGAAATCATCATCCAGAGTGGACAACACCTGGTGTATGGAAACAATTATGCGACTATTGGATGAGTCCAGATTTTCTGAAAGCTAGTGAGTTACGCAAGAAGAATAAGTCCTCAAATAAAGGGATACCTCACGCATCAGGGAATAAAACGTTTGAGGAACGAAATCTGATATTGGTACGATATAAGATTTATATGACTTTAACTAATATTTTTTAAATAAATATATTCCAGCTACTTACAATGAATCTCTTTAATTCAAACGTGAAGTGGAAGTCTTTAGGTCGTCCTCCAACTCAGTGGGAATTGTTTAATGAGACTCACTTGACTACACGCGGAGGCAGTGCTGAGAAGAAATTTATCACCGAAGATGCAGATATTTTTTGGTTAGTTTTTATTGTATATTGTTGATGTGCCCCCCCCCCCCACCTTTAAGGTTTTTGGTGTTTGGAAATACAAAAGGGGAAATTGGTCCTTTTTTTCTTGATTTCCGCTTATATTTAAGTTCAATGTAGTTAGGCTTATTCCTGTTAGTTGTAAGCGTAATCAGGAACTTGATACTCCCTCCGCCTCAAAATGATTTTTCCACTATTTTATCATCTTGGAAGCACTCATTTGAGTAAACTGCTACTATAATTTTTGTACCATATAATTTTGTGTGTGAAAGTGATATTTACCTAGAATTATATTTTCGGGACAGAGGGAGTAACACTTTTTTTAAAATTTTTTGCCATTTCGGAAGAAAAAAGTCTTTGTCCCATTTCAATGGATTGGATTCATGTTTATAACTTTCTTTTGTCCCATTTAAATGCATTTGGATTTTAGTGCCATAATCCTGCTACTTTCTAATGGTTCTACCAAATCATTATATGATCTCCTTATGATACTCCCTCCGTCCTAAAATGATCTTTCCACTGTTTTTATCTTCCTGGAAGCACCCATTTGAGTAAACTGCTACTTTTTTGTTTTTTGTACCTTATGATTTTGTATGTGAAAATAAGATTTATCTGGAACTATCTTTTCGGGACGGAGGGAGTAACACTTTCTTTGTCCAATTTGAATGTATTTGGTTTGAGGGGCTATTCATTTTGTTCTCAATTCCAGAATTTCATATCATGCACACTTTGGTGGATACCTGAATGAATAACCAAGTTTTTGCTTATTTCTTTTACAGCAAACTTATGCAAACAAATTACGTGAGGCGAATGGATTGGAGCCTACTGCACCTGTGAATGGAGTCGATGATCCTGCCTTGAAAATATATGAAGTGGCCGTTGGGGGTGTAAAAAAAGGTAGGCTAGTTGGAAGGCCCAAAGAAAAGTGGAGCAAAAGGTCCGGTCATGTTTCATCCTCAGATTTTGCAACACAAGTTGCACTGCAGCAATCCTCTCAAGAAGTGAAAAAGTTAAAGGAATATTTAGCTGAAAGTGAAAGGAAACGTCAAAGGACTGAAGCCAAATCAAATGCATACATTCAATGTTTGTTTCAATACATTGAAAGTCAAGTAGCAAAAAATGGAGATCCACCTCCTCCTCGTCCTCCAAGTTTCAATGAAAATTCTACCTCTGAAGGTGCGTCTAATACTCGCAATGATAGTTCTCCTACAAATCTTAGTGATGATGAGGTAGGTGATGATGAGATGGGTGAGTATGAGGATTATGAGTAGTATGGTTTATTAAAACTCTTCTTTTGGTTTGTTCTCTGGAGAGAGTATATATACCTCTAAACTGTTGGTTTTTTAACTTGGTAGAATGTTTTTTTGGACAAATTTGGTAATGCATGGATATTTTGTATGAAGTTATGTTGGAAGTTATTTTAAGACAATATGTTTACTTTTTAACTAATTTAATGCTTGTTTTCGATTAAGTTTAGCATATGTTTGTGATTTAAATTGATAGTGAATTTTATTATGGAATAGTAACAGGTCTAAAAATAATTATTTATTGAATTTAAAATTCCAGGTGTTGGGTATGCTTATTTCTTAACCCTCTAAATTTATGTTAGAATTGATTGATACAATCACCTAAGTACATTTTATGGACTTTAGGATCCTATGTAAGAAGTATTATAACTTCAATTTTTAGCTAAGTCCAATTTTATAGAATAGGCTTAGTGGTTAGGGCTTATTCTTAGAATTGAGGTTTCAATTACTGAAGACCAAGTATAATGCGCATGACATTCATGCGCAGAGCATCATCTGCTTATTTTCAAGCGCAGTAAACACTTGCTCATTCTCCATGCGCAGAGCATCACCTGCTTATTTTCCATGCGCAGAGCAACACCTGCTCATTCTCCACGCGCATAGCATTACCTGCTCATTTCCATGCGCAGAACATTATCTTCTCCCTTTCATGTGGAGAACAACACTTGCTTAGTTTCCTTGAGCAGAACGTCTGCACATTCTCTATACGCATGAATTCTATGAGCAGAGCATATTAACTTGGTCCTTATGCTTATCTTTCAACAACCTCATATTCTTGAAGCTTGGAAAGCGCTTATACTTAATTTCAAGATTTGAAGAAGACCAAGGAGCAAGCATGAAGATCATGCGCAGATCATCATCTGCGCATCCATCACCTGCGCATGACTCCCATGCGCAGGTCCTTCAGACCTAGTACTTAACACTTCAACAACTCTCTTATCTTACACTTTGATTTTGAGGTCTCATGTGCAAATGTCTAAGTGTGATGCACATGACTTCCATACGCAGCACCCCTCTGCGCACTCAATGTGCATGGCCTCCATGCGCGCACAGTTATGCCTTAGTCAATTCTCTCATTTCCTAACCTCACATTCTAGAAGATTGGAAAGCGTCAAGTCAAGCTACGCTTTTTGGATTGAGCCAAAGTACTGATATGTACATATGAAAAAACGTGCACACTCAGCATACACATAGATAGAGACGCGCCTCAGTTTTGAAATTCAAAATGAAGACAGCTGTCATCCTTCTAGAAGAAGTTTGAAGCTTATCCACTTGCTCTGTCCCCAACTGCTATAAAAGACACCTGGGCACCAATCACATTGTGCCAGCTCATTGTCCTTGCTCAGAGCTCCAACGGCTAGTTTTTGAAGCTCCTCTATAAATAGCCCTGCTCTTCCTCATTTCCAAGATGCTTGAGTTTTTGCTTCCAAAGAGAAACTTTGAAGATTTGAAGATTGCTTGCTCATTTCCAGAATTCTCAAGATCAACCTTTATACCTTCATACTCAACCGAGCCCAGATCCTATAAGCCTTGTATCACCCAGAATTCTTTGTGCTCTTCATCTTATAGATTCTTAGAGCCTAAAATTTCTGACACACACACACACACCTCTTGAAGCTTTGATCATTTAAATCTAACTTCTTGAGATACACCGGTTTAGTCTAGGATTTGCTCTTCATAGAATAGATTTTGATTTGAGTTTTGATTCCTTGTAATCTTGTAAAAGCTCCTCATATCAATATATATCTCATTGTTAGAAATCCAAGACTAACCATCTTGGTAGAGGACGTAGATCTTTCTGATCGAACCTCTCCAAATAGCTTGTCTCATTACTTTGCTTTTCATTCTACATTTAAGCTTTTCTGATATATTGCTTTATTTGATCTTTGTAGATTGTCTTGCACTGTTTGAATTGTGTTTGTTTGCTTTCTGCGTTAGAACATTTTGCGCCTCTCTTTAAGCCAAACTTAGTGCGTGCGTTTTTACACTCGTGCGCATATACCTGCGCATTAGTGATTGCTTTAAGTTTCCGCTGTGCATTTGACACTCTTGTTGCGCGCTATACTTAGCCAAAATTAGAGTTGTGCGCATTTTCCATTGATTTACAAAAGGGTTTGAAAAGAATTTTAAAACGCTATTCACCCCCCTCTAGCATTTTACATACCCTTTTTGCCCCTTTGGGACCAACAAGTGGTATTAGAGCAAACACCTTCATAAAACTTGTTTTTGTTTTTCAAGCTTAACAGCTTGGGTGCCGATTCAAGATAGCTTCAAAATCTTTGGCAATGGCTAACTATTCACATGTTCCTGTGCTCAACGAAGATCACTTCGACATCTGGAAGCACTGCATGCTCACTAATTTTTCTTTTATCGACGAGATCCTCCACGACATTGTTCTTGAAGGACCTTACATCCCTATGAAGGCAAATCCTGATGCTGCTACCAACAAAGACAATCCTACCATCAAGAAGCCTAAGGAGGAATGGACTGATGAAGAAAAGAAGTGGGTTGGCTATGATGGAAGAGCAAGGAACATCATCCTAAGAACCATGGACCTCTCTACGCACAATCAGATTGTGATATGCGCAACTACAAAAGAGCTATGGGATGATATTGAAGGCTATGTGAATGGTGAAAAAGTTATCAAGGAAAATAAAAGATTTGTTGTGTAAAGAAAATTCAACTGCTTCATGAAGATAGATGGTGAAACCCTTAGACAAACTTATGATCGCTATTGTGCCATTGTAAACTCTTGTATATCTCTGGGAAAGACTTTCACCAACAAAGAAATTAATGCTCAATTCTTAGATGCGCTTGGTTCTAGATATGTGCACAAGGCAAGTCATCTGGAAGATTCTGGATTTCTGGATACTTGGCCTCTGCGCAGTTTATATGCTAATTTGAAAGTGTTCAAGTTAAAACTTGATCGAATTGATGAAACAGAAGGAAAATGAAAAACAATCTCAATGATTGCTCAAAAAGAACCTGCGCATGCTCAAACCTCAGATAAAGTCTCTAGTTCATCCTTACTTGAAATGGATGACGATTACTTCGCTATGTTTGTAAAGTGATTTCAAAAATTCAGGAAATTCTCAAAACCTGGATCGTCAAGTAAAGCTCCAGCAAAGTTCTCTCATGGAAGAGACTCAAATAAAGATGATGACTTGGTTTGCTACAACTGTAGAAAGCCTGATCATTTTGCATCAAAATGCCCTACTCCAAAATTTGAGTACATGAAGAGGAACGGTGCGCAGAGATCCTCTAAGCAGCGAAGAATGGTTGCTGAAGAAGACTGCACAGACAAGGAGCTCAAGACCTGGATAGAGACAGACACTGAAGACAGTGATGATGATGACTCTGAGGATGGACTTCTCTGCTTGATGGCAAATGCTGATGATGATAGCGACTCAGAAAACGATGTTCCTGATATGAACGCACCGAATGGGCCAAGGAAGATTGCAAAGAAAAAAGGTCCCACTATCACTGAACTGGTAGAAATGGGACATCTAACTCCAAGCAGACAGAATGGCAAGTACTTATTTGCTAGAGCATACCTATCAAAGAAATTTGTAGCAGCGCCTCCGTTCAAAGAATCTCTTGAAATTCCTGCTGAAATTGTAAAAGTGAATGACTCTGCTGCTGAACGCGAGTCTGTATTTCAAAAAGCTGAAAAAGTAATCAAAAGATTTAATTCTATGAAAGAAGCAGTGGACTTATCAATTGGAGAAATTTCACAGCTTAAGACGGAGAAAACTCTTTTAAAATCTGAAAACACCCTCCTTAAGGAGCAGATTAAGAGCATGACTCCTCTTACTGAAAAGAACCGTTTCTTGACAGATCAAAATGCGTTATTTAAAGTAAGAAACGAAGAGTTGGCTGCTCAAGTAGCTGATCTATCAAAGATCACTGATGAGTGGACCAAATCTCGTGTCACTATAGATCAAATTTTAGAATCCCAAAAAGCCAATGGAGATAAGGAAGGCTTGGGGTTCTCAACTAGTGACAACTTTAAATGCGCCGTTTGCTCTGAAAAAGAAAAGGATTTTACACCCCAACAAACTGTTGAAATTCCTAAAGCAAAGCATTCTTCTTCAATGGGTAAAGGATAGGAGAAAGTCCAGAGACAAAATTTCCATTATGTATACCCAAAGAAGCAAACTGGGAAAGCCAAGGGTAAGGCTAAAGTTGAACCTGCGCATGATTTCTCATATTCTGACTATGGCTGCACTTCAACTTCGAATGTCAAATATGCGCAAAAGGGTCATGTGCATGAAAGCCATGCGCCCCAACGCCAGATGCGCATTCTTAAGAAAAGCGCACCTAAACCTCAGAAAATGATATTTGTCAAAGCTAGTTCAACTGCTCCAGTTCAGAATGCTAAGCAAAAGAAAAGTAAAGAGTTTGTAAAAACTCAATCTATAAATGGCTTACATCATTGTATTGTGTGTGATGGTTTAGGTCATAAGGCTGCAGAATGCCTTTTGCGATTTGATCCTAATGCCAAGGGACGTAGAAATCCTAAGGTCAGACAGGAGTGGGTTGTTAAAAGTTGCTAACTTTAGGACCCAAGGATAAAGGGGACCTGCGTTTTTAATGTCTATTTTTCAGGTCTCCTGCTTCACTGCGCACTCTTCACAAGCTAAAGCGCATATATGGTATCTCGACAGTGGATGTTCTAGACACATGACTAGAGATGCCAACAACCTTGAAGATGTGCATGAAGGAAGAGGTGCCTCAGTAACTTTTGGGGACAAAAACAAAGGGCACATTATTGGATATGGAAGAATCAGAAAAGATAAAGTGTGCATAGAACAGGTCGTGCTCGTAGAAGGCCTCAAGCATAACTTGCTCTCCATATCACAATTCTGCGATAAAGGTTTAGAATGCCATTTCATTTCAATGCAATGCTATATCAAAGATGGAAAATCCGGACTCACTTTGCTCACAGGGACTCGTAAGGCAAATGTTTATATCATTGATCTTACTGCTATAAATTCTATCACAAATCTCTGTTTTGTAGCAAAGAATGTAAGTGAAAGCAGCTGGCTATGGTACAAGCGCTTAAGTCATTTGAACTTCAAGTATTTGGCTAAGCTAGGAAGGGAAAATCTTGTCAAAGGACTTCCCAAAGTAGCTTACCATCATAATAGAAAATGCGCAGCATGCCAGCTAGGTAAACAACCTAAGCAGTCCTTCTCCAGCAAGATTGCTTCCTCAACTTCCAAATGTTTACAACTGCTTCACATGGACTTGTTTGGACCGGTCACCACTGCGAGCATAGGAGGAAACAAGTATACCTTAGTTGTGGTGGATGACTACTCAAGATACACATGGGTTGAAATGATGATGTCCAAAAATGACTGCTATGATATCTTGACTGCTCTATTTCGAAAGCTCCAAACTCAAAAGGAAGACGACATCGTGAGCGTTAGATCAGACAATGGAACTGAATTCAAGAACAACGGTGTCGCGCAATATTGTGATGACCATGGGATTGATCACAATTTCTCTGCTGCTAGAGTTCCTCAACAAAATGGCGTTGTGGAAAGAAAGAATCGCACGTTGATTGAGGCTGGAAAAACAATGATAGCAAAAGCAAAGCTTCCAAAGTATTTCTGGGGATAAGCTATTAACACTGCATGCTTTACTCAGAACAGATCCCTCATCAACAAAGCCTACAACAAAACTCCATATGAGCTATGGAGAGGAAGAGCGCCCAACATCGCTTTCTTCAAGATATTTGGCTGCAAATGCTATATCCTCTACAACGGAAAAGATCATAGAGGTAAATTCGATGCCAAAGCAGATGAAGGTATTTTTGTTGGGTATGCCAAACATTCTAAAGCTTTTCATGTTTTCAATAGAACTACTCTAGTTATTGTAGAATCTGTACATGTTACTTTTGATGAGCATTCTCTCCTTGAGCCACATTTGGCTCCAAATGATTCTGATGATTCTGCTAAAATGTTGAGACAGGCACGCAGCCACAAACTGCACCTACGCAGAATGATAATCAAGCTGATCACAATCAGAATCAAGCAAGTACATCCCATGCGCCAACTCTGGATGCTACGCCAGAAGTGATGACTCCTGATGCGCAGACACCCCCTCATGCGCATGATGTTTCTCCGCTTCATTAAATCACTTTTGTTGATCTTGATGCTGAAGCAAATGAAGTTCCTATTGAAGATCTTTGAATTCCTACTACTTAACCAAACTTACCTCCCGAGGTTCGTGAAGTAAGAGATCATCCAACAACAAACATCATTGGTGATCTCAATGTAGGGGTTCGTACAAGGAGAGCATCCAACTTTGATGCATATAATTCCTTTATTTCTCAAATCGAACCAAAGAAGATTAATGAAGCGCTCCAAGATTCAAGTTGGGTTATTGCTATGCAAGAAGAGCTTAACCAATTTAAGCACTGCAAAGTTTGGACTTTAGTACCCAGACCTCATGACCAAGGAGTTATTGGTACAAGATGGGTATTCACAAAAAAGATGGATGAGAATGGAAGCATCACAAGAAACAAAGCAAGGTTGGTTGCGCAAGGCTATAGGCAAGAGGAAGGAATCGACTACGATGAAACGTTTGCGCCTGTAGCAATACTTGAAGCTATAAGAATTTTCTTAGATTATGTCTCTCACAAGAAATTCAAGCTTTATCAAATGGATGTGAAGAGCGCATTTCTCAATGGTGAACTCTAAGAGACGGTCTACGTAGCTCAACCACCTGGATTTGAAGATAGCAGATTTCCAAATCACGTCTTCAAACTTCAGAAAGCTTTGTATGGACTTAAGCAAGCTCCAAGATCATGGTAAGATACTCTATCAAAATTCCTGCTAGAGAAAGGCTTCAAGCGCGGTAAAATCGATACAACTCTTTTTATTGCTAAGTATAATGATCATTCTTTACTTGTTCAAATTTATGTCTGTAACGATCCCAAAACCACCCTAATTTTCTTAACTTAAAATGGAACTTTTATGTGCATTTTATGTGTTAGAAAATATTTTTATGACTTGCATATATTATTTGAGCATATGAGTTAGTTAAAGTGTTAGTAGAAATTTTGTTAAAAGGAATAAATGAGTTAGTTGAAACTTTAGGGTCCAAAGTTTAACTTTAAAGTTCAGGGGCTTAATTGTTGAAAATGAAAGTAGAGGGACCAAAGTGAAAAGTAGAAAATATCAAAAGGCTTATTATCCTCACCATTCTCTCTCTGCGTATGCAACATTTTAACTTCTCCATTTTCATTACTCTCTCTGGTTCACGAAGAAAAAAAGTAAGTTCAACCCATTTCGATTTAATTCTTTTTATTTACTTATCCCTTTTAAAAACTAATTATATAAAAATGACCAGGGCGTTGAGTAGGTCATTTCTACCTGAACAAAACATATTTCTGCCATACTTTTTCCGGAAATGGGTAAGTTACTAATTCCACTTAAATAGTAAAATGGTCATATATTTGCTATATGTGTGATATGTGGTGAAATTATTGTGAAAAGAATTTATTTGTGATACTTGTTTATTTGGGACAAAGGGAGTATAATTATACTGGGTAAGTGACTTGGTTTGTATGCAAGGGTGTATATGGAGTATGTTTATATCCTGAGAATGTTAGTATAAGTGTTTTAAAGTATACTCCTACTTGTGGGACGGTAAAATATTAACTTGAGTTAAATGTTAAATAAGTATATTATAAAAAATTATACTATTATTCTTGGGACAGGGAAATGAATGGAAGTATCCCTAAATGAGTATATTAGTATATTAGAAAAATTATACTTATACTTGTGGAACGGTGAAACGAAAGGAGTATAAATAATTTTGGGTTTTGGCCTGTCGAGTGTGTTGGGCGGCCGCCCGAATAGGGCGTGCGACCGCACACTTATCTGGAAGATTTTTGTCTTGAGACAGAGTGTTTTGGGCGGCCGCACAGTCTGGTGTGGGTGACCGCCCAGGGCTGCTGAAAAGTTTGAGTTGTTTAAATCCAAGTGAATTAGAGTTAAATCTTGGTCTAGGTCTTAGGTGATATCCTAGAGTACCTAGAAGGTTGTTGTGGAACACCGTAGTATTTGAAATTGGTTCCTTTGTGAACAAATGTGTTAGGGAATATGAATAAGTGTTACATGGGGTATTGTTGAACATCTTTTGATGTGGTTTGTATTGGTTCATCTTTGTGATGTGTTTGGCTTGATTCCTTATTTTAGAATCATTGCCCCGGTTGTTGTTGTTTAGCAAGTATTCATTACTGTGATCTTTCTGGAAAGCCCAGCTGGTCTTGTTGTGGAGTCAGGCAATGGGAGAATTATAGTGGTACAAGTAAGTTCACTATAACGTTTTCCATTGGTACCTTCTGTGTCAGGCGGTGGGAGAATTATAGTGGCACACAAGCCAAGTTCACTATAAGGTGTCCACTGTGCCTACTCTGTTTCCCCAGTCCAGATTGGCCTTGGATGGGATGAATTGCTTCCTTTGGTGAGCATTTGTGTTATGACTTTGTGTCATATTTCCCTCTCTGGTTACTTGGTTCTATTGGTTATGGTTTGGTTTTCGGGATCCCGGCTACAGCTATTTATGCTGTTCAGATGGTTTTCTCAGTTGGTTTTCTCAGATGATATTCTCAGATGGTATTCTCAGATGGTTATGTTATTTCGGTAAACCTTGGTTTGGTATTCTCGTAGGAGTGTTTACTCCTACACTATGTGTTGTATGATGAGTTGGTCGTTATTTCCAACCGGTATGGGACGGTTGGCGATAGGGAGCCTCTCATGTTATGTGCTATATGCTATATGATTATTTGTTGATATAGTTTCTTTATGATTATCATATCATTATGTAATGTAGTTGAATTTTAGTAGCTTACTGTGATTCATTCTCACCCCTTATTTGTTTACTGTTTTAGATAACGGCGAGTCCAAGGAATAGGATAATTGCACGGGAGGACATCGTGGTGGTAAGAGTTTGGGATATGAGTTTTGTCAAGGTTACATTACTTAGATGTATAACCATTTGGGTTGAGTTTCCTTGATTTTATCATATTGTAACACCTATGATTTGGATAACGTCGGTGTTTGTACATTTGTATAAAAGTTTGTAAGCCTTCGTGCTAAATACTTTCGTTTGTGAAAGTGGTTTGAAAAGTTTGTTTGAAAGTTAGTGGAAGTCTTTGAACTTCAAGTGTGGATTTTGTTAAAATTTATGAAAGTATATTTCGAAAATTTTTCTAAAAGTGTTTTATAACGTCTTCCAATCGTGTCCCGAGCATGGGGCCAAGTAGGACCACGGGCTAGGGGCGCGACAGTTGGTATCAGAGCTAGGTTGTAGATGGTCTAGAATGACTAAGTGACCTAGGAGGGTAGTTGGGTAGAGAGTGAGTAACGTTGAGTGTTTTATGCAGGTAATCACTGAAGATGGTTAGAACAGAGGGTGATCAGTCGGGGCCTTCAGGGCTGGGTAATGCTAGAGAAGAGGTTCGAACAATGTTCCAAGGTATGTTTGAAACTGTAATGAAACAATTGACGATATAGTTGAGCATAAAAGCAAGGTTGAAGCCTCAGATGTGACAAAATGAGGAGGACAATTAAAACCACAACCCCAGCGTGGTAATAGTAAAGAATACCAAGGGACATCTTCGCAAGCTAGGGAATCTTTTCAAGGGCCACAGAATAGAAGAACTAAAGGAAAACGAGTATGTAGCTATTGTCGGAAGGAAGGACATTCTGAGGAGAGATGTTAGAAGAAACAAGGCAAATGTATGAGATGTGGTCAGTTGGATCACTTTCAAAGGAATTGCTCTAGATTTAAGAATTAGTTATCGGGAAGTGTAATTGGGTCTTCTCAGGGCCAGAAGAGGGATTCTTCAGAAAAGCTTAAGGTACAAGGTAGTGTTTCTGCCATCAATCAACAATAGATTTCAGATCCTTCTAATGTGATTGGAGGTATAATTTCTATGTCTAGTTTGAGGGCACATACACTTATAGACCCTGGCTCTTCGCATTCTTATGTTTTTGTGCATTTTTCTTCTCGATTACATGTGTCTCCTGAGTCTCTACCTTAGGTGTTAGAGGTGTCTATCTTAAGGGGGAGTGTTTGGTGATTGATAGAGTGTTGCGCACTTGTGATGTGCAAATTTGTGAGCATGTTTTACTTGCTAGTTAGTTATTTTGCTATAGCAAGATTTTGATATTATTGTGGTGGAGTTTTATATGCTAGTATGCTTTAATTAAGCATGGTAGATATATGTGTTTAGCATTCATGCTATTTATGCATTATCACAAGGTTATGCCTGGTATTTGGTTTATGGGGTTGACAGCAGAGTGTCTATAGCTAAACTAGAGAATGTACTCTTCCTTTGTGGGATCTCAGATATGTTTTCTATTGAGTAGTACATGATTGATGAAAACCTTGGGTTATCTTGAGTTGTTCGGTATAATACTATAGTGTTGATATCTAGTGCAATATATCCATAACATTAGTTGAGTTAAAGGAGTAGAATATTCAACTTGAGATATTTCTTGACAAGGGATTCATTACGTTTAGTATATCTACGTGGGATGCATCAGTATTGTTTATTATGAAAAGGTATGGTATTTTGCGATTGTATACTGAATGCTAAGAGCTCAACCAGATGACTATAGCGAATCATTACTTGTTATCTTATATGGGGGATATATTTTATCAACTTCAGAGATCAGTGGTTTATTCAGTGTTTGACTTGAAGTGATTATTATCAGTTGAAAATTTGAGATGGGTATATTTCAAAGACGGATTTTCATACCAGGTATGGGCATCATAAAGTTGTGGTTATATTGTTTGAATTAACAATTGCTCCAGTGGTATTGTTGGATATTCTGAATTGTATCTGTAGCCGTAATTGGATTGCTTTGTGAAAGGCAACAATTGTGAAATCAAGGCATTATGTCTTCTTGTTAGAGGATATATTATTTTGAGGAAGTTTCAATTCAGGCATGGTTATTGATTCTTTAAATATGGAAGCAATATTAATTGGAAAAATCCTACTTCAGTAGCAGAGGTATGTAACTTGTTGAGATTGGCATATGGTTAGAGATTCATTGATGGATTTCTAAGGTAGCTACACCGTTAACTATATGACACAGGAAGATACACTTTCTCGATGGATTGGTAAGAGTGAAATGAGTTTTTAATTGTTGAAACGAGAGTTGATGACAACTTCAGTATTGATATTGCTTAATGGATTTGACTAGTATTACAGTTATCTAGAGGATATGATCAGTGTTACTATTTTCTAGTGGATATGTCGAATTTTACCATTATAGTGGATCTGATAAATTTATTACTCATGGTTATGCCTTAAAGAGTGATTGAGATGTTCATCGCTTCAGAATTGTATGGTAACAATGTGTGCTTTGAGAAGATTGATTCCTTATGAACAAATTATCCTACCTATAACTTGAGATTTATTGCGATTATATATCCATGGCATTAGTGAATGACCTTCATAAAGCCATATTGAAGTGTTTACCAACCATGAGAGTTAAAGTATTGGTTTTTTTTTTCAAAGAGAGTTACACATGAGATAATGCAGGTAGAGTACCATGTTATATCATCCGGGAAAGGTAATGTGTTAGAGGATACATTGACTTATAGTTCATGTTTGATAAAACTAAATGGGGGAAGGTTAGAGGAATTGACATATTGGAGTCCTTATGATTCGAGACATGGTGTGATTTTGCGATTGTGGAAGCCTTAAGTTTCTACTCTATTAAATGACTTCAACTATAGAAAATTACTAGTGGAATGAATGATGATAGACAACACGACTTTGTTCGTTGCTAGTGATGGAACTTTAACTTTTGTAGCAGAGTATGTAGTCGATACTTAGTGGAACCAACATGCATAACGGAATTCAACTACAGGTACTTGAAGAGATACACAAGACCAATTTAATTATGAATCCGAGTAAATGTAGAGTATTGAGATTTCTGAGTGGATATGAATCTATTGCGAAAGGTTTCATTGAAGGAGTTACACTGAATAGATGAGACTAATGATGTTGATTGATAGCGGATTGGTTACCAAGTTTTCTCACCTTATCTATTTTGAGGTTATAAATGCTAATTCCAGGTGTTACTTATTTGTTTAGAAGATAGTTCGATTTCATGGGATGCCTACGAGCATGGTATTAGATATGGGTTCCTTATTTACATCCTGATTTTAGTAAGCAATTCAGAAGGCTTTGAATTCAGAATTGGGATTTAGTACATGTTTTCATCCTCAGACAAATGGCTAGTCAGAAAGAACCATTCAGATTCTTGAGGATATGTGGAGAATTTGTTCAGTTGATTCTTAGAATTTGTGGGATATACCTTTACTTCTCGTGGAGTTTGCTTAATATATCAATTCTTTTGAGAAATGAGAGTATTCCTTTTGCTCGAGCTGTATAGAGAAACCATAATGTGGAAGAATCTACTTGGGAGCTTCGGGATAAAATAGAAAGAAAGTATCCTTAGTTGTTTGATTCGTTTGGTAAGTTATCCTAAAATTCGGGACGAATTTTCTTTAAGGGGGAGTGATTGTAACGTTCCCAAAACCACCCTAATTTTCTTAACTTAAAATGGAACTTTTATATGCATTTTATGTGTTAGAAAATATTTTTATGACTTGCATATATTATTTAAGCATATGAGTTAGTTAAAGCGTTAGTAGAAATTTGGTTAAAAGGAATAAATGAGTTAGTTGAAACTTTAGGGTCCAAAGTGTAACTTTAAAGTTCAGGGGCTTAATTGTTGAAAATGAAAGTAGAGGGACCAAAGTGAAAAGTAGAAAATATCAAAAGGCTTATTATCCTCACCATTCTCTCTCTGCGTATGCAACATTTTGACTTCTCCATTTTCATTACTCTCTCTGGTTCACGAAGAAAAAAAGTAAGTTCAACCCATTTCGATTTAATTCTTTTTATTTACTTATCCGTTTTAAAAACTAATTATATAAAAATGACCAGAGCGTTGAGTAGGTCATTTCTACCCGAACAAAACATATTTCTGCCATACTTTTTCCGGAAATGGGTAAGTTACTAATTCCCCTTAAATAGTAAAATGGTCATATATTTGCTATATGTGTGATATGTGGTGAAATTATTGTGAAAAGAATTTATTTGTGATACTTGTTTATTTGGGACAAAGGGAGTATAATTATACTGGGTAAGTGACTTGGTTTGTATGCAAGGGTGTATATGGAGTATGTTTATATCCTGAGAATGTTAGTATAAGTGTTTGAAAGTATACTCCTACTTGTGGGACGGTAAAATATTAACTTGAGTTAAATGTTAAATAAGTATATTATAAAAAATTATACTATTATTCTTGGGATGGGGAAATGAATGGAAGTATCCCTAAATGAGTATATTAGTATATTAGAAAAATTATACTTATACTTGTGGAACGGTGAAACGAAAGGAGTATAAATAATTTTGGGTTTTGGCCTGTCGAGTGTGTTGGGCGGCCGCCCAAATAGGGCGTGCGATCGCACACTTATCTGGAAGATTTTTGTCTATAGAGTGTTTTGGGCGGCCGCACAGTCTGGTGTGGGTGACCGCCCAGGGCTGCTGAAAAGTTTGAGTTGTTTAAATCCAAATGAATTAGAGTTAAATGTTGGTCTAAGTCTTAGGTGATATCCTAGAGTACCTAGAGGGTTGTTGTGGAACACCCTAGTGTTTGAAATTGGTTCCTTTATGAACAAATGTGTTAGGGAATATGAATAAGTGTTATATAGGGTATTGTTGAACATCTTTTGATATGGTTTGGATTGGTTCATCTTTGTGATGTGTTTGGCTTGATTCCTTATTTTAGAATCATTGCCCCGGTTGTTGTTGTTGTTTAGCAAGTATTCATTACTGTACTCTTTGTGGAAAGTCCAGCTGGTCTTGTTGTGGAGTCAGGCAATGGGAGAATTATAGTGGTACAAGTAAGTTCAATTTAAGGTTTTCCATTGGTACCTTCTGTGTCAGGCGGTGGGAGAATTATAGTGGCACACAAGCCAAGTTCACTATAAGGTGTCCACTGTGCCTTCTCTGTTTCCCCAGTCCAGATTGGCCTTGGATGGGATGAATTGCTTCCTTTGGTGAGCATTTGGGTTATGACTTTGTGTCATATTTCCCTCTCTGGTTACTTGGTTCTATTGGTTATGGTTTGGTTTTCGGGATCCCGGCTTCAGCTATTTATGTTGCTCAGATGGTTTTCTCAGTTGGTTTTCTCAGATGATATTCTCAGATGGTTATGTTATTTCGGTAAACCTTGGCTTGGTATTCTCGTAGGAGTGTTTACTCCTACACTATGTGTTGTATGATGAGTTGGTCGTTATTTCCAACCGGTATGGGACGGTTGGCGATAGGGAGCCTCTCATGTTATGTGCTATATGCTATATGATTATTTGTTGATATAGTTTCTTTATGATTATCATATCAGCATGTAACGTAGTTGAATTTTAGTAGCTTACTGAGATTCAGTCTCACCCCTTATTTGTTTACTGTTTTAGATAACGGCGAGTCCAGGGAATAGGATAATTGCACGGGAGGACGTCGTGGTGGTAAGAGTTTGGGATATGAGTTTTGTCAAGGTTACATTTCTTAGATGTATAACCTTTTGGGTAGAGTTTCCTTGACTTTATCATCTTGTAACACCTATGATTTGGATAACTTCGGTGTTTGTACATTTGTATAAAAGTTTGTAAGCCTTCGGGCTAAATACTTTCGTTTGTCAAAGTGGTTTGAAAAGTTTGTTTGAAAGTTAGTGGAAGTCTTTGAACTTCAAGTGTGGATTTTGTTAAACTTTATGAAAGTATATTTCGAAAAATTTTCTAAAAGTGTTTTAGAACGTCTTCCAATCATGTCCCGAGCGTGGGGCCAAGTAGGACCACGGGCCAGGGGCGCGACAATGTCGATAATATTATATTTGGTTCTACTAATGAGTTACTTTGTAAGCGCTTTGAGAAGCTCATGAAAAGCAAGTTTGAGATGAGCATGATGGGAGAACTCACATTTTTCCTCGGACTTCAAATCAAACAATTGAATGATGGCATCTTCATAAATCAATCCAAGTACACAAGAGACTTGATCAAGAAATTTGGACTTGAGAATACTAAAGCATACGACACTCCAATGGCTACGGGCAATAAGCTTGAAAAAGACTTAAAAGGTAAGAAAGTTGATCAAACTTTATATCGAGGTATGATTGGCTCTCTACTCTATCTTACTGCAAGTAGGCCAGATATTATGTTTAGTTTTTGTGTCTGTGCGCGCTATCAAGCGGACCCTAGAGAAGCGCACTTAACTGCTGTTAAATGCATTATTAGATATCTTTCTGGAACCGTTAGCCTTGGACTTTGGTACACCAAAGATTCGAATTTCGATTTGCTAGGTTATTCAGATGCAGATTATGCAGCATGCACGATTGACAGGAAGAGCACTAGTGGCACTTGTCATTTCCTTGGAAATAGACTTGTTGTGTGGGCAAGCAAGAAGCAAGCTGCTGTATCCATCTCCACTACAGAAGATGAATACATTGCTGCTGGAAGCTGTTGCTGCCAAATCCTTTGGATGAAGAAACAATTAGTGGACTATGGAATTCATGAAGCAAACTGCCCAATCTTCTGCGATAACATGTCCACCATCGCAGTCTCCAACAATCCTGTCATGCACTCAAAGACAAAGCACATCGACATCAAATATCACTTTCTCAAGGACCATGTGGAAAAAGGAAATATTCATTTAGAGCACGTGGGCACAGACAATCAAATTGCTGATATCCTCACAAAGGCTCTTGACGCAAAGAGATTTGCTTTCTTGAGAGGAGAAATGGGTATGCTTGAACTTAGCTAAATCTTGTCCATATGATTTGTCAATACTAATGATCTTGTGTTTACTTGATAATATTCTAAGTTAGGAAATGCCTCATGCGCCTGCGCATATGAAGCACTCAAGATGTTGCGCATAAGGAAAAATATTCCTGAGTTTTTCAAAGAAACTTTGCGCATTCTATTACTGCGCATGAACCTCATGCGCATGCCACTTGGACCTCAGTATATCATTCCTCCGGTTTCTGCTCCCTCAGATCCTTCAGGTGGTAACTGCGCAGGCAAAGATTCAAAAGCAACTGGATGCGCAGGCTGCTAGGCTTGATGCACAGGCTAGTATACTACATGCCATTGATTGTGCCATTAAGGGGGAGAATAATCTAACAAAGGCAAAAATTTCCGATTTGATGCTCCCGCTTCTGATGAAGTGCGCAGATCTCTCTTAAAGGTGAACACTAATCTTATAATGCATCATTGCTTTTCCCAAAACCTTGTTCAATTCAAACTTTTCGTTTGTGGAACAATGAATTCATTATTTCAAACTTCATGCGCATATACTTGACTGCTCATATTTCTACGCATGATGTTTAAACATTCAGTTTAAACGCATACTTAAAATTAAACTCATATTATTTGTATGCGCTGAATGATATTTCTGTCTTTCCCATATTGTAAGTTTTATCTTTTGGATAGACTAGAAATTTATAACACTGGCTAGTGTGTGCATTGACTTGAGGCATGATCTACCATTTTCATTTTTATGGACATGTTATTATCAAGTACAATGAATTGCCTTTGTTATAGTAGGTAATGGCATCAATCATTTAGGGGGAGATTGTTGGGTATGCTTATTTTTTAACCCTCCCAATTTATGTTAGAATTGATTGATACCATCACCTAAGTACATTTTATGGACTTTAGGATCCTATGTAAGAAGTTTTATTAACTTCAATTTTTAGCTAAGTCCAATTTTATAGAATAGGCTTAGTGGATAGGGCTTATGCTTAGAATTGAGGTTTCAATTACTGAAGACCAAGTATAATGCGTAGGACATTTCATGCGTAGAGCATCATCTGCTCATTTTCATGCGCAGTAAACACTTGCTCATTTTCCATGCGCAGAGCATCACCTGCTTATTTTCCATGCGCAGAGCAACACCTGCTCATTCTCCACGCGCATAGCATTACCTGCTCATTTCCATGCGCAGAACCTTATCTGCTCCCTTTCATGTGGAGAACAACACTTGTTTAGTTTCCATGAGCAGAATGTCTGTACACTCTCTATACGAATGACTTCTATGAGCAGAGCAGATTAACTTGGTCCTTATGCTTATCTTTCAAAAACCTCATATTCTTGAAGCTTGGAAAACGCTTATACTTAATTTCAAGATTTGAAGAAGACCAAGGAGCAAGCATGAAGATCATGCGCAGATCATCATCTTGGCATCCATAACTTGCGCATGACTCCCATGCGCAGGTCCTTCAGACCTGGTCCTTAACACTTCAACATCTCTCTTATCTTACACTTTGATTTTTAGGTCTCATGTGCAAATGTCTAAGTGTGATGCGCATGACTTCCATGCGCAGCACCCCTCTGCGCACTCAATGCGCATGGCCTCCATGCACGCGCAGTTATGCCTTAGTCAATTCTCTCATTTCCTAACCTCACATTCTAGAATCTTGGAAAGCGTCAAGTCAAGCTACGCTTTTTGGATTGATCCAAAGTACTGATATGTACATATGACAAAACGTTCACACTCAGCATACACGTAGATAGAGACGCACCTCAGTTTTGAAATTCTAAATGAAGACAACTGTCATCCTTCTAGAAGAAGTTTGAAGCTTATCCACTTGCTCTGTCCCCAACGGCTATAATGGACACCTGTGCACCAATCACATTATGCCAGCTCATTGTCCTTGCTCAGAGCTCCAACGGCTAGTTTTTGAAGCTCCTCTATAAATAGCCCTGCTCTTCCTCATTTCCAAGCTGCTTGAGTTTTTGCTTCCAAAGAGAAACTTTGAAGATTTGAAGATTGCTTGCTCATTTCCAGAATTCTCAAGATCAACCTTTATACCTTCATACTCAACCAAGCCTATATCCTATAAGCCTTGTATCACCCATAATTCTTTGTGTTCTTCATCTCATAGATTCTCAGAGCCCAAAATTTCTAACACACACACACACCTCTTGAACCTTTGATCATTTAGATATAACCTCTTGAGATACACCGGTTTAGTCTAGGATTTGCTCTTCATAGAATAGATTTTGATTTGAGTTTTGATTCCTTGTAATCTTGTAAAAGCTCCTCATATCAATATATATCTCATCGTTAGAAATCCAAGACTAACCATCTTGGTAGATGACGTAGATCTTTCCGATCGAACCTCTCCAAATAGCTTGTCTCATTACTTTGCTTTTCATTCTACATTTAAGCTTTTCTGATATATTGCTTTGTTTGATCTTTGTAGATTGTCTTGCACTGTTTGAATTGTGTTTGTTTGCTTTCTGCCTTAGAAAATTTTGCGCCTCTCTTTAAGCCAAACTTAGTGCGTGCATTTTTACACTCGTGCGCATATACCTGCACATTAGTGATTGCTTTAAGTTTCCGCTGTGCATTTCACACTCTTGTTGCGCGCTATACTTAGCCAAAATTAGAGTTGTGCGCATTTGCCATTGATTTGCAAAAGGGTTTGAAAATAATTTTAAAACGCTATTCACCCCCCTCTAGAATTTTTCATACCCTTGTTGTCCCTTTGAGACCAACACCAGGAACTAATGCGATTGCAAAAGTCGTCCCATAATATTTTATTCTAATATTTTTGTAATGGATTACGCGATTGCTAAAGCCATTCCATATTGCAGAGCTACTGAGATTGTTAATTCAGTCGCCTTTGCTAACCTAAGGCGATTGCTTTGATAGTCACCTTATACAACATAGCGCGATTGTCTTTGTAGTCGCCTTATAAAAGCTAACACGATTGCCTACCCAGTCGCCTTCTGCAAGATAACGCGATTGCTTATATTATTTAAATAATTAAATAAATAAAATTAATAAAACCCTTTACGCGATGGCAAAAGCAGTCGCGACTTAACGCGATTGCTTATCCAGTCACCTTAACCTTTTGCGACAAGGCTTTACACGAATGCTAGGGCGACTGATTTCCCAGTCGTGTTATCCTTCCGCGAAGGCTATTCCTAAATAGGCGATGGCTTTTAGCAGTCACGGAAAGTGTTTTTTCTTGTAGTGAGAGTAGCTACTAATGGCCGGTAGCATTTGAACTCCGGTGTTGATATAACGTCTATTGATTATCTTACCCTTAATGTATGTTGTTCAATGGGTATCCAAGTGAATTGAAATTGCCTTGTGTATTCTTGTACCAGAAATACTATGTGAACTATAACTGTATATAAATTGAAACATGTGCGGTTAGATTAGTCTGATTGAAAAGGACTAATTAAGATAGTCTAGTTTGATTGAAAAGAACTTAGACTTTTAAATTGCTACTTGATGAAGTAGTTTGATTATCATGATATATCATAATAAGGGAGCACCCTGAAAAGGTGTAAGGTCTCTTATTCTCTTAACACCCTGAAAAGGTGTAACACCCTGAAAAGGTGATGTATGAAACTATGGAATTGACGAACTTGTACTAGGGCCATAATTCTTTGAATATGATAACTGTATTTTGTGTAAGTATAGTTAAAGCTTATTGATGTTAGCCTTTTGTTGAAATATATTGTTTGACTCCGTTCTTTCGGTCATCTCTTCTTAGTACCCGGAGAGATCCCGTATGAACTTACTGAGCATTGTTCGCTCACCCCTTTCTTATATTATTTTTTCCAGGTAAAGACTAAGGATATAGAGGGATTGCAAGGAAGGGCAGTCCGAGGTTTTGAAGAGTTTAAGACATTAATTGTTTTGTGTTGTGCTAGTGGATTGTACTAGCTGTTGGGATTTAAATATTAGTTATGCTTCCGCACTGTTTGAATTATGGTTAAGTAAATTAGCCGTTGAATGGTAACGTTGGTTTTGAATTTATGTTGATGTTTGTGATTTTCCCTAGTTTATGAAATTTATTTATTATGTGAAAGTTGGGTCGTTACAGTTGGTATTAGAGCTATGGGATTAGAGCTTAAGGGATAGGAACTCTGATATTGAATAGGTTTGATTTGAGCATTCTAGGAAGACTAGGGTTACTTAATTCAAACTAGATATTTATGGAAACTTACTATTTTAGGAAAGAACCAAAGATAAGTTTTTCCTTGGAGAGTATGAGGAACATGAGTGAACACTTGGAGTAAAACTTAAGTGTTGAAAGGTTACATTAGAATGATGATTCTTGAAGCATTCATATACCATTGATAATGATGATATTCACCTTTTAAGTATATGGTACTGATAATGGTTATGTCTTGATTGGACGGATTTAGAAGAAACATGAAGATGAACTTGAAACACAAACAATTAAGAAAAGAGTGATCCAGAGGTAGACACTCAAGATTCCGAGGTTAACTGAAGACTTGGAAGCTGAAAAGACAAAAGTAAGCTTTACACTAGGGAAGTGGATGCGAGAAAGGAAGGCATTGCTAGACACTCGCAAAGAATTGGAAGAAGTTAAGGAAAATACGAATCAAAATGAGAAATACTATCATGAAACCAGAGAAGAGCTTACTAGTGGTACTATGAATTGAAAGACTTAAAGGAAGCAAGAGCTAGGGAGTCAGAACCAACAACCCCCGTAGGCAATGAATCGCCAAAGGAAGATAATTTGGTAGCTGAAGAAGAGGTCGAGGAAATAGATATTATCCTTGAGGGAAGTGAATCCGCCCCAATCATTCTTGATGATGATGAAGAACTAGAATCAGAAGTGGTACCGGTTTGAAGGCCAAGAGGTTCTAAGAAAGCGCCAAGAATGCCAAGTGGAAAACTTAGGGGATGGCCTAGGAAGATGTTTCATGATTGAAAAATGAAACAATGAGTTATTTCATAGTAATGATAGTTAGTTCTAGTTTAGAGAAAATACTAGAATTTTATTTTGTTGACTTTTATTCCAAGAAGATCCTCGTAATAAAAGTTTATGATATATTTAAGAAAATGGATTTGTTAATTGTTTTGTTCTTAAGTTTATAGCATGTGAGCTACCTAGAACAAAGAAGTATTGTTCAAATGAAAAGACCTTAAGTATAATTGGCTTATTGAAATGGCCAAGTGAAATTAGTTTTGGTCTAGTAAAACGATCGAAACAAGAATAAAATGACCTATTGAAACGGTCAAAAGTAAAAGTAATTGGCTTAGTAAAACGGCCAAAATGTGAATGAAAGTAGGTCTAGTGAATCAACCTGCGATGAATAAGTAAAGTCTGGTAAAATGACATCCCTAAGTAGAATTGGTCTATTGGAACGACCAGAAATCTAGTAAACCGATCTTTTGTAAAAGTTACGTCTTTTGGGAATGGCCTATTTATGTGAAAGTATTAAGCATAGTACAATGCTTGTGTTGGTGTAAGTAATAGTGTTAAATGTACGAGTTAACCTGAAACAAGTAAGAATGGTCTATTGAAACGACCAATGAAAGTGATAATGGTCTATAAAAATGACCAATAAGTCTAGAAAAGTTGACTAATGAAGATAGTTTTGGTCTATTGAAACAACCAGTGGTCTAGTGAATGACCTATAAATTGAATGTTAGTCTGTGGAGACGATATATAGTATGAGAGTGCTTGAAAACTTCTCGTATTCATGATACTAATGATAGTATCATATCATCCGGCAAGTGTTCGAAACGCCAGAATGGCTGAGTTTATGATGCTAACTCTAGAAAGTATGATGGTGGACAACTATGGCGCTAGATTCACCGAATTGCTAGAAATTGCCCTAACGTTCTTCAAAAATGAAGCGCAAAAGGCTCGAAAATTTGAAGCTGATTTGAGCAATCGAATCCGATATAGAATCACTCCATTAATGCTACCAACCTATGATCAAGTGTTGGATAGGACGAGGATAGTGGAGAAAGAATCAGATAGTTATCGCAGTAAGCGAGAAGAGAAGAAGAGTCAACTGAGAAAGAGTCGACTGAATCTAAAGAAAGCTGGAACCGCGATGGGAACAATAATAAGCGGAAGGCTACTGACGATCATGAAAAGGAAGGTAGTACAAGTAAGTACCAGAGTAAAGGCTACGGCAATAGAAATGATGGTAATAAGAATGACGCCTAAAGGCAAGGTTCTGATGAGAAGTGCCAAATGATTGCTTGGCTAAGAATATGAATTTAATTCTTGAGGCGTTAGAGAATTCTTTAGTTATGGATATTCAAACTAGAGAATTGATCCCTATTACGTCTATATCTAGGAAGTGTCCTTTGAAATTGGACGAGAAAGAACTTGGGGTTGATCTCATTAGTTTAGGACATCAAAGAATTTGATGTAATCTTAGGAATGGACTGGTTAGCTGCATACCATGCCCATGTGGATTGTTTTAAAGAAAGAAGTCCACTTTAGATTACTATCTAGAGAAGAGTGCTTTTCTCAAGGAACGAAACCTAGAACCCGATCGAACCTTATATCGGTAATGAAGGCTTGTAAGATTTTATAGAAAGGATGTGAAGGATTCTTGGCGTACATTGGTGTTACGTGCAAGAAGGAAGTAACCGTAGAATCACTTTCAGTGATTAGAGATTTAAAGGACGTGTTTCATGAGGATTTATCGGGAATACCTCCATACAGAGAAGTAGAATTTTTTATCGATTTGGTACTGGAGACTTCACCAATATCGAAGGCACTGTATAGAATGGCTCCGTCAGAATTGAAGAATTAAAGGAGCAACTGCAAGAGTTATTGGATAAGAGTTTGATTAGACCGACTGTATCACCATGGTGTGCACCGGTGTTGTTCGTGAAGAAGAAGGATGGTTCAATGAGGTTATGTATCGACTATCATGAATTGAACCGCGTGACGGTAAGGAATACCCATTGCCAAGAATAGATGATTTGTTTGATCAACTTTGTGGAGCGTATTATTTCTCGAAGATAGACTTAGGTCTAGTTATCATCAACTAAGAGTGAAGAAGAATAGTATAGCTAAGACAGCCTTTAGAACAAGGTATGGTCAATATGAGTTTGTAGTGATGCCGTTTGGATTGACTAACGCACCGGCAGCGTTTATGGAGCTTATGAATAGAATATTTCAGAAGTTCTTAGACAAATGTGTCATTGCTTTCATTGATGACATCTTGGTGTATTCGAAGACCAAGGAAGAGAATGAAGAGCACTTGAGACTAGTACTGCAAATCTTAAGAGAGCAGAAGTTATATGCTAAATTCAAGAAATGTGAATTTTGGTTGGAGAAGGTGGCGTTCTTAGGACATGTGGTGTCAAAGGATGGGATTGCCGTGGATCCGACAAAGATAGAAGCTATTGTGTATTGAGAAAGACCAACTTTGGTAAGTGAGATAAGAAGTTTCTTAGGTTTGGATGGCTACTATAGGAGATTCGTAGAAGGTTTCTCGAAGTTGTCAGTGCCATTAACGAAGTTAACTCAGAAAGGAGAAAAATTTGTTTGGACAGAAGAATGTGAAAAGAGTTTTGAGGAATGAGTTTATTGCAAAACTGACATGCGTACTTTCATTTATTTTCAATTTGACTTGCAAACTTTGGCAACATCAAATGTGGTTTGCGTACTTTCATTTTCAAAATTTTGAGATGACATTTTTAACACCCGTTAAAAACATAATGAAACACTCCATATAAATGGTAAAAGTGTAAGGAATAAAACTTAAAGTGCTAAAATAAAAAAGACCATCTAAACCTCTCTCTCTCTAGTCCGTTCTTCTTCCCCATTAACAACCTTTCTTCATTCCAGTTTGTAAATAAAATAAAATAAAATTAACTCTCTCTCTCTCTCTCTCTCTCTCTCTCTCTCTCTCTAGTCAGTATATTGATCAACCCTACTATTAGTCAACAATATATTCCCTTGTACATCGTTTCAAAGGGTGGTTGCCCCCTCCGTTCATCGCCGACGATTTCTCCGATTTACCCATCAAAAATCAACAGCCCTTCCCGTCCGGTAAATGGACGATGCCGCTTACTCTACTCCTCTCCTACTCATACTCCAGTTTCTAGTTTCCAATTCGTACTAAGAGAATTGCTATTTGCACCTGCTAAATTATTGACTATACCCGTAAATGCAGGTTGTGATGATTGAAATAATATCATCTAAGTTGAATGAGGCGAGTGAGATTATTCTGTATATTATCTGGGCAAATTCGGACAGCAAATTGCAACCGAGGTTGCAGCCATGGCGGATTTTATCCTATCGTCATAATTTTTCAGATCTGAGCATTGCTTTTTTTTTTTCACAATTCGTTAGTGGTTGCAGCCATGGCGGATTTTAGTCCCTAAATTAGTGAGGCTGTGATGATAATAAGGTTCTGAGTTGGATCGGGTGAAGCGAGTTATTCTGTATCTTGGTTGGGCAACCACCGGAGGGCTTTAGTGAAGCAACGGCGGTAGGTTGCAGCCATGGCGGTTTTAGATGATCTTTTTTAATTTAGCACTTTAAGTTTTATTCCTTACACTTTTACCCCCTTATATGGAGTGTCTCGTTATATTTTTAACTGGTGTTAAAAAAGTCATCTCAAAATTTTGAAAATGAAAGTACGCAAACCACATTTGATGTTTCCAAAGTTTGCAAGTCAAATTGAAAATAAATGAAAGTACGCATGTCAGTTTTGCAATAAACTCTATGAGGAATTGAAGCGACGATTGGTGTCCGCACCAGTCCTTGCTTTACCATCGGGATCGGATGGATTTGTAATATATAGTGATGCTTCGCTTAAAGGACTAGGCTGCGTGTTAATGCAGAATGATAAGGTTGTAGCTTATGCATCTAGACAATTAAAGAACCATGAGAAGAATTATCCAACCCATAATCTAGAATTAGCTGCAGTGGTGTTTGCTTTGAAGATATGGAGGCACTACTTGTATGGGGTGACATGTCAGATTTATACGGATCACAAAAGCCTTAAGTATATATTCACCCAGAAAGAACTTAATATGCGACAAAGAAGGTGGTTGGAGTTATTGAAAGATTATGATTGTACGATTCTGTACCACCCTGTGAAGGCTAATAAGGTAGCAGACGCGTTGAGTAGAAAGAACCACGGAACGCTAGTGACGCTAAATTCTAAGGAGGAAAGTGCGTGGAACTGCATTGAAATTTCGAGCATGGAAGTGCAAGTTAAGGGTTATTTGGCTCAAATGAGTGTTCAGCCAATGCTTATGAACAGGATCAAAGAAGCGTAAGGAGCCGATGAGGAAGTATTGAAAGTGAACGAGAGTATTGCTAAAGGCAAGTCAAAGGACTTTCGTGTGGGAAGAAGATGGAATCATGAGGTACTAATCTAGGATATGGGTGCCAGACAATGAGGATATTAAGAGGGAGATTCTAAAGGAAACTCACTGTTCAAGATTTTCCATACATCCTGGAAGTACGAAGATGTATAGAAACTTGAGAGAGACGTTTTGGTGGAACAATATGAAAGGAGATGTAGCCGAGTTTGTATCAAAGTGTTTGGTGTGTCAACAAGTGAAAAGTGAGCACCAGAGACCGGCAGGATTACTACAGTCATTACCTTTTCCTGAGTGAAAGTGGGAACATATAGCTATGGATTTGGTAGTAGGGATACCAAAGACGTTGAGAGGCTACAATGCAATTTGGATTATTGTGGATAGGCTTACGGAGTCGGCTCACTTTCTAGCTATTAAAGTAAATGATTCGTTAGAGAAATTGGCCAAGTTGTATATTGATGAAATTGTGAGATTGCACGGAATACCAGTTTTGATAGTGTCTGATAGGGATGCGAGGTTTACGTCGAAATTCTGGAAAAGTCTACAACAAGCATTGGGTACGGAATTGGCAAAGAGTACCGCTTTTCACCCACAAAACGGATGGACAGTCAGAAAGCACTATTCAGACCCTAGAAGATATGTTGAGAACTACGTCGTTGGACTGGCAAGGGACATGGGACAAACATTTGACGCTAGTAGAATTCGCGTACAACAACATTTTTCATGATAGTATCAGAATGGCACCGTACAAGGCATTGTATGGAAGGAAGTGTAGATCACCTACTTGCTGGGATGAAGTTGGTGAGAGGAAGTTGACCGGACCAGAACTTATCCAAGTGACCGCTGATAAGGTACAACAAATTAGGAAATGGTTGTTGACTGCTCAAAGTCGACAGAAGTCGTATGCCGATCGCCGAAGGCGTGATTTGGAATTCCAACTGGGCGATCATGTATTCCTGAAGATTTCGCCAACAAAAGGAGTTATGAGGTTCGGTATTCGAGGAAGTTAAGCCCGAGATATGTTGGACCATTTGAAATTTTTGAACGAGTTGGAATGGTAGCTTACAAGTTAGCTTTACCGCCTGTGCTAGCTGGAGTGCACAATGTATTTCATGTGTCAGTGTTAAGGAAGTACATTCCCGATCTGAGTCATGCGATTGAGTATAAACAACTAAGAGTTCGTGATGATTTGAGTTACGACGAAGAACCCATAAAGATTGTAGATCAGAAGGATCAAACCTTGAGGAAAAGAGTGATTCCTTATGTGAAAGTGCAATGGAGCAACCATACCGAAAGGGAGGCTACGTGGGAGCTCGAGAGCGAGATGCGAGAGGCATATCCCGCCCTATTTCTGATTAAGGTACATTTAGTTTGGAGGACCAAACTCTTTTAATGAGGAAAGAATGTAATAACCGGCCTTGGGCCAATTGATTATTTTATTTTGTGAACTCTTTTATTATTTTGGGCTTAATTAATTAAGAGTAAAAAATTGGATTTTTACTTTGGGCCCAAGTTATTTCAAACCCAATAGAGATTAGGAATCCTTTTATTTTAGGGAATGGAAAACCCTAGAATATATATAAACCTTTTATTCCCAACCTAATTATTATATCACAAAAAGAAAAGAACGGGGAGAGAAAGAGAGGCTGCGGCAGAGAGAGGAAAAGAGCCGAGAGAGAGAGAGAGAGAGAGAGAGAGAGGCAAGGAGAAGAAGAGGAAGAAGAAGAGGAAGAAGAAAAGAAAAAGGGAGGAAAGCGATTAAAGGTAAAGAACCCTACCCTCTAAGCTTTGATTCTCCGTTTAACCACGTAGAAAAGTAGGAATCAGAATGGAAACCCTAACCCCAAAAGATGAATTAGGGTTTATAAGATTGATATTTGAGAGGGGATTGGATTAGGGTTTATATGTGTGTGCGTGTGTGTAACGACCCCAAAATCGGTTATTATTTATTTTATATTTATTTTATATTTTTGTGAATATTAATTTAAAATTATGTGTGCATTTTAGGTGTTGCATCATAATATATGAATTTTGCACATTTTATTTGATCATTGAGTTAATTAGATTGTTGGTACTAATATTATTTTGGAGTTAGTTGAGTTAGTGGAATTATATGGGGGCTTTAGTGAAAGTGGGAGTTGAGGGGTTTAATTGATAAAACTAGAACTTGGGTGATTTATTTGTGAAATTGGGATAAAACTTGTTGATCATTACCCTTCTCCCTCCCTCTCTCAGTCGACTTCACCCCCCTCTCACCCTTAACTTTCCCAAATGAAATTCCACCATTGTTGAGAGAAGAAATCTAAGGTAAGGGTTTGGTTTTTGGTTATTTTATTTATTTTAATTTACTACTCCATTTTCAAATCTAATTATATATAAATGTTCAGGGAGTTGATTAGATCATATCTACCGAACAATATAATTTTCTTGACTCGTTTCCGAAAAATAGGTAAGTTACTAATCCCCCCTTTAAGTGTTAAAATGGTCATAATCATGCTATATATGCTTAATATGTGGTGAAATGATGTTTTGGTATACTTTTATATATACTTGTAAATTTGGGACGGAGGGAGTAGTAATAACTTTTATTATACTTGTAAATTTGGGACGGAGGGAGTAGTAATAACTTTTATTATACTTGTAAATTTGGGACGGAGGGAGTAGAATAACTTTTATTATTATGGGTATATGCTAGATGAGGTTGGTATGGTAGTGTTGTGAAGTTATAATGATGTTGTTGTGCTTTAGGATTGGGTAACAACTTGGTATTGAAAGTGAACTTTGTTAGATTTTTCCTGGGAATTGGCCATTCTGCAGTGGAGCGGCCGAGTCAGTAAATTAGAGAGGCCGATCCCCTTATTGTCGAATGTTGAGTTCTAGGAGAGCGGCCGAGCAAAGTAAAGGACTCGACCGATCCGCTCGGCCGAGTCAAGTAAGTAGAGCGGCCGAGCAGTCTGAGTTTTAACAACTTGTTTGTTTTTCGTTAAGTATTGGGCTAGGTCTTAGGCGATGTCCTAGGATGCCTAGATAATTGTTATGAGGTATCAAAATGATATAATTGGTCCTTTGTGATCGGGTTTGACTTAATGTGATTGTGTAGATGGATTGTGTGGTGACTTAATGTCAAGATTGTGCACATTATTGTGAAAGCGTGTTTACTTCTCTATGATGAGCTTGTGTGGTTTCCTTCTATGGAATCATGCCCTGGTTGTTGTTTTAGCAAGTATTTATTACTGTGCTCTTTGTTGAAAGTTCAGCTGGTTTTGTGTGTTATCGAGTGGAGGTGGAAAGCATTATAGTGGCACACTAGCCAAGTTCACTATAAGGCTTTTCCACTGGTCCTATTTCCCAGGTTTGGGATGTTATCGAGTGGAGGTGGAAGGCATTGTAGTGGCATCAGTTAAGTGCACTATAAGGCTTTTCCACTGGACCTATTTCCTCAGTCACGATTGGCCTTGGATGGGATGAACTCGCTCCCTCGCGTGAGCATTTCGGGGTATGACTTTGTGTCATTTTCTCCCACTATTGTTTTTGTTATGTTATATGGTTCCGGAACCTGTTTCAGCTATTGATGCTGCCCGTTGTTACTTTGGCTCTGTTGGATATGGTTTGGTTTTCGGGATCCCGGCTTCAACTATTTATGCTGCTCAGATGGTTTCAGACAGATGGTCTTTTCAGATGGTTATTCAGATGGTTTTCTCAGATGGTTTTCTCTGATGATCATGTTATTTCGGTAAACCTTGGCTTGGTATCCTCGTAGGAGTGTTTACTCCTACACCATGTGTTGTATGAGGAGTTGGTCGTTATTTCCAACCGGTATGGGACGGTTGGCGATAGGGAGCCTCTCATATTATGTGCTATATGATATATGATCATTTGTGACATTGTTCCTTTATGTTTATCATATAAGCATGTAATGTAGTTGCATTTTAGTAACTTACTGAGATTTATTCTCACCCCTTATTTATTTACCGTTTTAGATAAGGAGCCCAGGGGATAGTTCACACACAGGGAGGACGTCGGGAAGAGGATCTTTGGTAAGACTTTTGGGAAGTGGTGTGTATGTTAAAGGATACATTATGTAAATGTAACACCTTTTGGGTAGTGTACCCGTGACTTAGTTTTGTATCATCTCTTTTTATAGATGTTGGTGTTGTATATTTGTAAGTAAAGTTGTGGCCAAGTGGCTCAGTACTCGTTGTGAAAGTTGGTTTGTTTTATGACTTCAAGTCAAGTTTCAAGTAGTTGTGTTGGTCGTGTGATCCTTTTTATGAAAGTATATTTCAAAAAATTTCCTTTAAATTGTTTTATGACGTCTTCCGTGCGTGTCCCAGACGTGGGGCCAAGTAGGACCACTGGTCGGGGCGCGACAGTTGGTATCAGAGCTAGGTTGTAGATGGTCTAGAATGACTAAGTGACCTAGGAGGGTAGTTGAGTATGGAGTGAGTAACGTTGAGTGTTTTATGCAGGTACTCAGTAAAAATGGTTGGAACTAAGGGTGAACAGTCGGGTACCGCCGGCCAGGGTAATGTAAGAGAAGAAGCTCGAGCTATGTTTCAAGGAATGTTCGAGGCAGCTATGAAAACTATACATGATCAGAGGCAAGGAGGAGAACATGTACCTCCGACGTATGGTCTGGAACAGTTTTTAAAGATGAAACCAACCGGCTATGATGGAGAACCGGATGTGACCAAGGTTGAGAGGTGGATTGAATCGATGGAAAAAATATTTGATGTTCTCAGATGTACTGATGAAGAACAAGTCAGGTTTGCTACTTATAAGTTGAGTGGAGCTGCTGAGCACTGGTGGAAAAGTTTGAAAATTAACTGGGATGAGAATCATATACCATATACTTGGGAGAACTTTCTGAAGAAATTTAAGGAACATTTCATTCCTCGGGTAGATCAAGACAAGAAGGAAATGGAGTTTCTTAACTTGGAGCAGAATATTATGTCTGTGGCTCAATATACATCCAAATTCACGGAGTTATCCAGGTACTGTACCCACTTAGTGGCAACTGAGGAGAGGAAGGCTATGCGATTTATAAAGGGATTGAGAACTGCGATTAGAACTCAACTAGTATCCCACAAGTTGCAAGATTTTCAAGATGCAGTTGATCGAGCCTACCAGGTGGAGAATGATATTGAGGAACACAAGAAGAAAATGGAATTGTTAGGTGCAGGGAGGCAAGGTAGGCAACAACAACAACGTGAGGATAATAAAGGGAATCAAGGTGGATCTTCACAATCAAAAGGGTCTTCTCAAGGACAGACAGGTAATAGAAATCAAGGTAACACTTTAGGGTATCAAAATAAGAAGGTTTATAACTATTGTCAAAAAGAAGGGCATTCTGAAGAGAAATGTTGGAAGAAATAAGGTAGATGTATGAATTGTGGTCAGTTGGGTCATTTCCAGAGGCATTGTCCCAGGTTCACTAATCAGTCTTTGGGAAGAGTAGTTGGGTCTTCACAGGGCCAGAAGAGGGATTCTTCAGGAAGGCCTAAAGTGCAGGGTCGTATCTTTGCCATTACTCAACAACAAATTTCGGATCCTTCTAATGTGACTGAAGGTATAATTTCTATGTCTAGTCTGAGAGCACATACACTTATAGACCCTGGCTCTTCGCATACTTGTGTGTTTGTGCAATTTGTCTCTCGATTATATGTGTCTCCTGAGTCTTTACCTTCTGTGATTAGATGTGTCTTCTTTAAGGGGGAGTGTTTGACGACCGATAAAGTGTCGTGTACTTGTGATGTGCGTATTCGTGAGCATGTTTTACTTGCCGGTTTAGTGATGTTGCCATCACAAGATTTTGATGTTATTGTGGTGGAGTTTTACATATGTGTGTGTTTAGCATTCATGCTTTTTATGCATCAAAAGTTGTAAATTGTTGTCACGAGTGCCTGGTAGTTGGTTTATGGAGTTAGTAGTGAAATATTTGCATTTAAATTAGAAGATATCCTTTCCTTGTGAAATTTTAAGTGTATTTCCCCTTGAGTGGTACTTGTTTCTTGAGGAGAACCTTGGGTTATTTTGAGTGGTTGAGATTGGTATATTATTAGAGATTCATTGATGGATTCTCAGGTAGTTGCCGTGTTAACTATTCGGCATAGAAAGATACTTTCTCGATGGATTGGTAAGAGTGGAACGAGTTTAATTGTTGCGAGTTAATTGTTGAAACGAGAGCTGATGACAACTTCAGTATTGGTATTGCTTAATGGATTTGACTAGTATTATCGTTATCTAGAGGATATGATCTGTGTTATTATTTTCTAGTGGATTTGTCGAGTTTTACCATTATAGTGGATTTAATAATTCATTATTCATTGAGATGCCTTAAAGAGTGATTGAGATGTTTATTGCTTCAGAATGGAACGGTAACAATGTGTGCTTTGAGAAGATTGATTCTTTATGAACAAAAATTATCCTACCCATAAATTGAGATTTATTGCGATTATACATCCATTGCATTAGTGAATGACTTTGATGGAGTTATATTTGAAGTGTTTACTATGTTATATCATCGGAGAAAGGTAATGTGTTAGAGGATATCTTGACTTATAGTTCATGTTTGATAAAACTAACTGGAGAATGTTAGAGGAATTAACATTTTGAAATCTTTGTGAGTTGAGATATGGGGTGATTTTGCGATTGTGAAAACTTTAAGTTCTACTTTATTGAAGGATTTCAACTATAGAAAATTTCTAGTGGAATGAACGAGGATAGACAACCCGATTTTGTGCGTTGCTGGTGATGGAACTTTAACTTTTGTGGTAGAGTATGTGGTCAACACTTAGTGGAACCAACATGTATAACGAAATTCAACTATAGATACTTGAAGAGATACACAAGACCAATTTAATTATGAACCCAAGTAAATGTAGAGTATTGAGATAAATTTGAAGAGTTACCTTTGATTTGTTGACCCGCGAAATTCTAAGCATTCAACTAAGTCCTTGAGCTGCGAATAATCTGGAAGTAGAATATCAGTGATCAGTTAGTTTGTGACAAGCCTTTGAAAATTCTGAGTGGATATGAATTTATTGTGAAAAGTTTCATTGAAGGAATTGCACTGAATAAATGGAATCAATAATGTTGACTGATAGTGGATTGGTTACCGAATCTTCTCACTTTATCTATCTTGAGAGTATAAATGTTAATTACAGTTGTTACCTATTTGTTCAAAAGATAGTTCGATTTTATGAGATGTCTACGGGCATGGTATTAGATATGGGACCTTATTTACATCTTAATTTTGGCAAGCATTTCAGAAGGCCTTGGGTTCAGAATTGAGAATTAGAACGACTTTTCATCCTCGGACAGATGGTCAGTTAGGAATAACCATTCAGATTCTTGAGGATGTGTGAGAACTTGTTCAGTTGATTTTGAGAATCTGTGGGATATATCTTTACTTCTCGTGGAGTTGCTTAACATATCAGTTCTTTTGAGATTTTGGGAAGAGCTAGAAGTTGAGTTATCGTCTTGTGTTACTTCCTTCTCTTGACGATGTTTATAATGTATTCCATGTTTCTATGCTCCGAGGGATGTTTACGATTCTTCTCTTGTGTGTCTAAAGTTTTAGAGGATATTGAACTCGGTATGAAGCTTCGGGATTGCAATAAAAGGAGGTATCCTTGGTTGTTTGAGGGTTGAGGTAAGCAATCCTAAAATTCGGGTCGAATTTTCTTTAAGGGGGAGTGAGTGTAACGACCCCAAAATCGGTTATTATTTATTTTATATTTATTTTATATTTTTGTGAATATTAATTTAAAATTATGTGTGCATTTTAGGTGTTGCATCATAATATATGAATTTTGCACATTTTATTTGATCATTGAGTTAATTAGATTGTTGGTACTAATATTATTTTGGAGTTAGTTGAGTTAGTGGAATTATATGGGGGCTTTAGTGAAAGTGGGAGTTGAGGGGTTTAATTGATAAAACTAGAACTTGGGTGATTTATTTGTGAAATTGGGATAAAACTTGTTGATCATTACCTCTTCTCCCTCCCTCTCTCAGTCGACTTCACCCCCCTCTCACCCTTAACTTTCCCAAATGAAATTCCACCATTGTTGAGAGAAGAAATCTAAGGTAAGGGTTTGGTTTTTGGTTATTTTATTTATTTTAATTTACTACTCCATTTTCAAATCTAATTATATATAAATGTTCAGGGAGTTGATTAGATCATATCTACCGAACAATATAATTTTCTTGTCTCGTTTCCAAAAAATAGGTAAGTTACTAATCCCCCCTTTAAGTGTTAAAATGGTCATAATCATGCTATATATGCTTAATATGTGGTGAAATGATGTTTTGGTATACTTTTATATATACTTGTAAATTTGGGACGGAGGGAGTAGTAATAACTTTTATTATACTTGTAAATTTGGGACGAAGGGAGTAGTAATAACTTTTATTATACTTGTAAATTTGGGATGGAGGGAGTAGTAATAACTTTTATTATACTTGTAAATTTGGGACGGAGGGAGTAGAATAACTTTTATTATTATGGGTATATGCTAGATGAGGTTGGTATGGTAGTGTTGTGAAGTTATAATGATGTTGTTGTGCTTTAGGATTGGGTAACAACTTGGTAATGAAAGTGAACTTTGTTAGATTTTTCCTGGGAATTGGCCATTCTGCAGTGGAGCGGCCGAGTCAGTAAATTAGAGAGGCCGATCCCCTTATTGTCGAATGTTGAGTTCTAGGAGAGCGGCCGAGCAAAGTAAAGGACTCGACCGATCCGCTCGGCCGAGTCAAGTAAGTAGAGCGGCCGAGCAGTCTGAGTTTTAACAACTTGTTTGTTTTTCGTTAAGTATTGGGCTAAGTCTTAGGCGATGTCCTAGGATGCCTAGATAATTGTTATGAGGTATCAAAATGATATAATTGGTCCTTTGTGATCGGGTTTGACTTAATGTGATTGTGTAGATGGACTGTGTGGTGACTTAATGTCAAGATTGTGCACATTATTGTGAAAGGGTGTTTACTTCTCTATGATGAGCTTGTGTGGTTTCCTTCTATGGAATCATGCCCTGGTTGTTGTTTTAGCAAGTATTTATTACTGTGCTCTTTGTTGAAAGTTCAGCTGGTTTTGTGTGTTATCGAGTGGAGGTGGAAAGCATTATAGTGGCACACTAGCCAAGTTCACTATAAGGCTTTTCCACTGGTCCTATTTCCCAGGTTTGGGATGTTATCGAGTGGAGGTGGAAGGCATTGTAGTGGCATCAGTTAAGTGCACTATAAGGCTTTTCCACTGGACCTATTTCCTCAGTCCAGATTGGCCTTGGATGGGATGAACTCGCTCCCTCGCGTGAGCATTTAGGGGTATGACTTTGTGTCATTTTCTCCCACTATTGTTGTTGTTATGTTATATGGTTCTGGAACCTGTTTCAGCTATTGATGCTGCCCGTTGTTACTTTGGCTCTGTTGGATATGGTTTGGTTTTCGGGATCCCGGCTTCAACTATTTATGCTGCTCAGATGGTTTCAGACAGATGGTCTTTTCAGATGGTTATTCAGATGGTTTTCTCAGATGGTTTTCTCTGATGATCATGTTATTTCGGTAAACCTTGGCTTGGTATCCTCGTAAGAGTGTTTACTCCTACACCATGTGTTGTATGATGAGTTGGTCGTTATTTCCAACCGGTATGGGACGGTTGGCGATAGAGAGCCTCTCATATTATGTGCTATATGATATATGATCATTTGTGACATTGTTCCTTTATGTTTATCATATAAGCATGTAATGTAGTTGCATTTTAGTAACTTACTGAGATTTATTCTCACCCCTTATTTATTTACCGTTTTAGATAAGGAGCCCAGGGGATAGTTCACACACAGGGAGGACGTCGGGAAGAGGATCTTTGGTAAGACTTTTGGGAAGTGGTGTGTATGTTAAAGGATACATTATGTAAATGTAACACCTTTTGGGTAGTGTACCCGTGACTTAGTTTTGTATCATCTCTTTTAGTAGATGTCGGTGTTGTATATTTGTAAGTAAAGTTGTGGCCAAGTGGCTCAGTACTCGTTGTGAAAGTTGGTTTGTTTTATGACTTCAATTCAAGTTTCAAGTAGTTGTGTTGGTCGTGTGATCCTTTTTATGAAAGTATATTTCGAAAAATTTCCTTTAAATTGTTTTATGACGTCTTCCGTGCGTGTCCCGGACGTGGGGCCAAGTAGGACCACTGGTCGGGGCGCGACAGTGTGTGTGTTGTGTGTGCGTGTGTAGTGGGCAGTGTGTGCGTAGTGTGTGTGTGTGTGTTGGGCAGTGTATGTGTGTGCCGTGTGTGTGTATGTGTGTGCGGCTGTGTGTGAGTGTGTGTATTTTATGTGTATGTGTGTGTGTGTTTTTAAAGGTGAAAATAGTGTGTGTTTGTGTGCTGTGAATAGTAAACTGTGATTAGCGCGTGCTGTGAATAGTAACCTGTGATTAAGGCATGCTGTGAATAGTAAACTGTGATTAGTGCGTGCTGTGAATAGTAACATGTGAATAGTGTATGCTGTGAATAGTAAGATGTGAATAGTGTTTTGTGGGAATAATGGAACTCTAAAGCATACTAATTGGGAATAGGAATAATGAAACCCTAGGGGTATTTTGGTAAACTAAAAAGGGTATTTTGAGAATACAAATAAAGGGTAGTACAAACCTTAGAATGAATATCAAACTTAAAAAGGGGTTTAAGAAGATAAACTCATAAGGTTAAGAATGTAAAATAAAAGTATTTGGGGACGGAAGTAAATAGTATTACTTGTCCTAAGACTATTTTATGCATGATTGTAGATTCATGCACAAGGTTTGCTAAGTGAAATAACGCAAAGCCAAGGTAAAGGATTACGTTCCTTAAGTATTTGAGATTCATCCTTTAATGTAGGATCCTCATAATTCTTTCAAGAGTAGCTACTAATGGCCGGTAGCATTTGAACTCCGGTGTTGATATAACGTCTATTGATTATCTTACCCTTGATGTATGTTGTTCAATGGGTATCCAAGAGAATTGAAATTGCCTTGTGTATTCTTGTACCTGAAATACTATGTGAACTATAATTGTATCTAATTGAAACAGGTGCTGTTAGATTAGTCTGATTGAAAAGGACTAATTAAGATAGTCTAGTTTGATTGAAAAGAACTTAGACTTTTAAATTGCTACTTGATGAAGTAGTTTGATTATCATGATATATCATAATAAGGGAGCACCTTGAAAATGTTTAAGGTCTCTTATTCTCTTAACACCCTGTAAAGGTGTAACACCCTGAAAAGGTGATGTATGAAACTATGAAATTGACGAACTTGTACTAGGGCCATAATTCTTTGAATATGATAACTGTATTTTGTGTAAGTATAGTTAAAGCTTATTGATGTTAGCCTTTGTTTGAAATATATTGTTTGACTCCGTTCTTTCAGTCAATTCTTCTTAGTACCCGGAGAGATCCCGTATGAACTTACTGAGCATTGTTCGCTCACCCTTTTCTTATATTATTTTTTCCAGGTAAAGACTAAGGATCTAGAGGGATTGCAAGGAAGGGCAGTCCGAGGTTTTGAAGAGTTTAAGACATTAATTGTTTTGTGTTGAGCTAGTGGATTGTACTAGCCGTTGGGATTTAAATATTAGTTATGCTTCCGCACTGTTTGAATTATGGTTAAGTAAACTAGCCGTTGAATGGTAACGTTGGTTTTGAATTTATGTTGACGTTTGGGATTTTCCCTAGTTTATGGAATTTATTTATTATGTGAAAGTTGGGTCGTTACATTTGACGAGCCTGGAGAATCCGTACTGGAGTCCTGGCTAACATTGCACTGGAGTCCTGGCTAACATTGCCAAAACGCCAACACCGCGGGAACAATTTCACAACAATTGAGGTAGAGTTGAACGGTGGGTGTAATGGTGCCCTTAATCCAACCATAAACAAGGTCGGTGGCCGAGTGCCGCACGGCATGCTGAGGGTTGACCGAACAATTAGAAAGAGTGGCCAATGGTTGTTTAGGATAAATCACGAAAAAGAGACCATGTTTACGGAGTAGGATTTTTAAGAGAGTACACTAATTTTTACATAGTTCTTTATGGACAAATAGGTTTGTCCTATTATTGCAGTAGGATTGTAGGAAATCCAGCAAGAGGTTTGCCGAGTTAGAGGGGTTCATAATAGTGGATGAATCTGGGGCCGGAGTTGTAGTCATGAAGATTTGTGAAGAAGCAGAGGGAAGAAAGGGGGTGATTAAGAACGATGGCATATCAGAGCATGGGATGGAGGCGTCAAGAGTTACTGTACAATATATACAAGAAAACCCAAGAAGTATACTAGTTAACTATGGACTCTATACTATAGCCTAAGATTAAGGACTTAAACAATTACAATCACTATCCGAAAATACAAGATATATATATATCTCAAATATTCACCTAGTGTATATTATGTCTAATACTCCTATGACTATTTTCCACCCGTATGGTTTACACCTTCAATTTTATTTTTTTACGATGAGAACAATTTGAGTTTTTGCTGTCATAGTTAGAAATTTCCGAAAGTCGAATTGTTTTACATTATGCGATTTCTAAAAGTAGAGTTTGCACGTTGACCTAATTCATACAATGGGGTTTTATTGTACAGTTTCTTTATTGAGATATATGCATGATTAGGTTCTTTAATTTAAGCTGATAGTTCTACATAGTATTCTTTCTGAAAGGTTCTTGTGCTGTCAAAAATGCTGGAAAATTAATATAGGGAGGCATACACTGTCCTTTTTTTTGTTTTCTTCTCTTTTATTTGTCAAAAAGGCTGTACGTACTGTTAGGAGATTACTTTAAAGCTCATTCCTTTCCAATGCAAAATAGGGAGGCATCCCATATACGCTGCATCTTTAGATTTAGGACAGTAGGGAACATCATTTACATGCATGTTTTAATTTTTTACTGACGACATGTCGTTGTATAGCTTTAGTTGAGAGGGGAATTACACATTAATTGGAATCTGCAGTTTGTGCCCTAGCTTTCTTATACTCGCTCTGTCTTTCGAAAAGATAGTTTACTTTGACTTTTTATGGTTAACACAAGTAAACTTTAATTAAAAAAATAAATAACGTCAATCCAATCAGCCTAGTAAAATTATAAAAATTGTTATAAATAAATCATTATATGCTTGCGTCATTTTCTGTCAAACGTGCAGGCTACTAAGTAAGCATATCTACCATGAAATATCTGTAGCGAAGCCATTTATCTTCCAGATGATAAGATGCATGTCATCAGCTAAACTGTTTGTTTGAGGACTCTCATTTTACAGATTGACACGCCCCCAGGTCCCGGGATCCCCTAACAGAACCTCGAACCTGGTGCGCGTGACTAACAAGAATCAAGAAACTAACAAGAAACTAGATGACATCTGTTTAACAAACTGACATGATATATATATACTCTAGAGTAAGGAGCTAAGATAGCTCGTACCACAAGTTCTAGACAAGATCATTTAAACCAAACATGATTATACACAGCGGAAACATGCCTAGCACATATGCTGGCATTACAAGATGTCTAGAGAAAACAAGAGACAACAAGTCTACCCAAAAATACTGAGTTACAAAACCCATAATACATCGTCCTCACCAAAGTGTAAAAGGACCACGATTCCCAAAAGAATAACCACCTGCGTAGTAAGCTCCCAGCTATGTCGAGCGTCACTGCACACTATCACTAGCCTTTCTTTGATCTAAGGAAAACAAATAAATAAGGAACGGGGTGAGATAAATCTTAGTAAGCTATTAGATGCAACTACATGACATGTTATCATGCAATTCAAGTAGATACTCAAGTAATCATATATCAAGTATCATCAAGTAACAGTATATGAGAGGCTAAGCCAACTCATCAAGTAGCACATAAGGCTAAACAAGCAAGTTATAAAGGATATTGCTTCCTTCCTTATTCCTCCCAAGAATACCATTGTTGTCGTAGCTTTTATTACTTTGACAAATCACGATCAATATCAAGAAACTGGCGAGAAACTGAATAAGCAGTTCTTATAAGAAGACCCGGTAACCAGTGTCATTCTCAAGATCAAGACTCACGAGGTGTTCAAGAGTTTAGCATTCACTTAAGTCAGGCGTATTGCTCCAACCAAGAAAGCTATGCCCTTACTATGGCCGGTAGTAAGGGGTCAAGCGCAAATACATAGGGACCCGATTATCACTTAAGCCCCAGCTCTCGAGATAAGCGTGAACCTATATATTTCCGAACAAGCAAGGAGAACCACCTGGACTCACACAAGAAGGTACAAGTAGGTATTTACTTGAACTACGGGAGAAGAACTAATCCAAAAGTAGTGGACTAGCTCAACAAGGAACATGCTTCAAGTAATCAAGAAGTCACCTTGTTATCAAGCAACTATATGCAATGTTTGCACACACACAACAAGAACATGTCTCATACAAGTTAGTGCTTGTTCATAGCACTTTCAAGTTCATTACCATACACATGTATTGGTGTCAAGTCATGTACAAGATTTTATCATCTTATATTCAAGTTCTCAATCCACTTCTATGGATGTTCAAGTCATGTACAAGATTTTATTGTCTTATACTCGAGTTATCATTCCAATCTATGGACATTCAAGTTATATATAAGAGTTAGACATCTTATACTTCAAGTTCATTATCCTATACTTTGGATGTTTAGGCTCAAGACATTGTTCTAATGCCCCTAAGGTGCACAAACATTAGTTTCAAGACAAGCATAACACATTAGTGCTTGTTCATAGCACTTTCAAGACATATGAAAGAGTTGTTACTCTTATACTTAAGTTCTCAATTGAGTTCTATAAGTGTTCATGTTCAATACTAAGTTCTCATTCTAATTCAATGACCACTCATGTTCAAGACCAAGTTCAAATGCCCCAAAAGGTACATATACACTTGCTAGGACATCTTATACTAAGGCTCTATGCCTTAGGAGGGATAAACTTTCATCTCCATTTAGTTTAAAACACTTTTGTGAAACAGGGGTTCTGGGCGGTCGCCCAACCCCAGCCTGGGCGGACGCCCAAGATCACATTTTCTGAAACCCAAGTCTGATGATATGGGCGGTCGCCCATAACCACTCTGGAAAGTCGCCCAAGGCCTAAATAAGCAAAAACCCAATTTCTTTCCCAGGCTTAGAATTCTCCGTCCCAAGCGTAGGAGTAACTTTCTATTAACATTTTAACAAACCCAAAAGTGCATAACATGCTTAAACCACTATTCCACGTTCTTTCATTATTTTTACACAGAGGGTTATACCCCATTTGTCCCAAAATTATAAGTATCACAAAAATTGCCCCAAACACGAAACTGACAAACAAAAGTATCAGGAATAACATATATGCATGTTATTACAAGCAAGGGGGAGCTAATAACTTACCTAGTCCGAAATCAAGGTTACCCAAATAAATTTCTGTTCGGCCTGGAACACTCTATTCAACGCCACGAATATTTATCCGGGATCAGAATCGAAAACAGAGGGATAATTAAGCTCGAGGAGTCGAGAATAGGGTAAAAACCTAACCCTAACTTTGAAACAGAGGAAACAACGAGAATGATTTTGGGGAAAATGCCTTTATTAGGCAACAACAAGTTGATATACTTGGAACTTTCCAAGAATGACAACTAGGCCCCTCAAGTTTCACTTTTAACAAAAAAAGCCCCTAAAGTCAAATTTTCACAAATGACCCAAAAGTCAAAACTAGACATTTAACCACCTTAATATTCTAAAGCAGTTAAGAATTTAATCCAAGTAAAACTAGCACATAATATGCAAGTTCAAGTATTTAACAAGTAAGTCAAATATTTAACAAGAAATAGGATGGGCGTTACATCCTCCCCACCTTAAAGAAAATTCGCCCACGAATTTTACTTACCAAGATTTTCAAATAGGCTCGGGTATTTATCTCGTATTTCTTTCTCGGTTTCCCAAGTAGCCTCTTCTATTTCATGATTCCTCCAAAGGACGTTCACAATAGAAATCCTTTTGGTACGCAAGGCTTGCTCTTTCCAGTCAAGAATTTCAACATGATGTTCCTCATAAGACAAATCAGGCTGAAATGGAATAGCCTCATACTCAAGAACATGCGACTCATCCGCCATATACTTGTGAAGCATGGACATGTGAAACACATCATGAATACCAGATAAAGAAGGTGGTAAAGCCACTCTATAAGCCAACTTACCAACTCTTTCAAGAATCTCAAATGGACCGATATAACAAGGAGATAACTTTCCTTTCTTCCCAAATCTCTTTATACCTCTATGAGGAGAGACCTTCAAGAATACAAAGTCACCTACCTGGAATTCAAGATCCCTTCTACGATGATCTGCATAACTCTTTTGTCTACTCTGAGCTGTGCGCAATCTATCTCGAATGAGTTTCACACTCTCAACTGATTGTTGAACCATTTCAGGACCCAAGAGTCTAGCTTCTCCCACTTCATCCCAGCATATAGGAGATCGACATTTTCTGCCATAAAGAGCTTCATATGGAGCCATTTTAATGCTAGACTGAAAACTGTTGTTATAAGCAAACTCAGCCAAAGGAAGATGAGTATCCCAACTGCCTTTGAAATCAACAACACAAGCACGCAACATATCCTCAAGAATCTGTATAAGTCTCTCAGATTACCCATCAGATTGAGGATGAAAAGCTGTACTGAAATTCAATTTAGTACCCATGGCACCCTAAGCCTGCCAGAATTGAGAAGTGAAACGAGGATCTCTGTCAGATACAATACTTACAGGAACTCCATGGAGTCGAACTATCTCCCGAACATACAAAGATGCCAACTGAGACAATGAATATCCCATGGAAATAGATAAGAAGTGAGCTGATTTAGTCAGTCTATCCACTATAACCCAAATAGCATCATGGCCTCGTCTGGTACGTGGCAAACCAGTCACAAAATCCATCGTGATATGCTCCCATTTCAACTTTGGAATTTCTAATGGTTGCAACAAACCTGCTAGACGTTGATGTTCCACTTTTACTTGTTGACAAGTCAAACATTTGGATACATACTCATCTATTTCTCTTTTCATGTTGTTCCACCAGAAATGTTTTTTCAAGTCTTGGTACATTTTAGTGCTTCCAGGATGAATAGTATACTTGGCTTTGTGAGCCCCTTCAAGAACTTTCTTCTTTATCTCAAGATCAACTGGAATACAAACTCGGCCTCAAAAGGTAAGAATTCCATCACTGTTGAAAGAAAAATCTGGTTGCTTTCCTTCATTCATTCCACTAATGATTTTCTGCAATTCAGAATCAGTTACCTGGGCTTCTTTGATCTGTTGGAGTAAATCTGAAGTAGCCTTTATATTAGAAAGGATAATTCCATGATTTGATTCACAAGGACTCTAATCACACAAGTCTTCTAACAATTTCCATTCACGAATCATCAAACAAGAAATATAAGTCTTTCTGCTCAGTACATCTGCCACAACATTTACTTTCCCTGGATGATAAAGGATAGTACAATCATGATCCTTCAATTTCTCCATTTATGCAAAGCAAAAATAATCGCAGCCAACTCTAAATCATGGGTAGGATAATTCTTTTCATAAGGAGATAATTTTTGAGAAGCATAAGCTATTACCTTGCCATCTTGCATTAAAACACAACCCAATCCTTCTTTAGAAGCATCAGTATAAACCATGAAATTCTCAGAACCACTAGGCAAAGCCAAGACTGGAGCTGTAGTTAAGCGCCTTTTCAACTCTTGAAAACTTGCTTCACATTTGTCATTCCACTCAAAAGAACTAGCTTTTCGAGTCATATTAGTCAATGGAGTAGCAATCTTGGAGAATCCCTCAATGAATCTCCGATAATAACTAGCCAAGCCCAAGAAACTACGGATCTCTGTCACTGTAGTTGGCCTCTTCCAGTTTACAACTGCTTCAACTTTGGAAGGATCTACTGCAATACCAGTAGCAGACACAACATGTCCCAAGAATGAAACATCTTCTAACCAGAAAGCACATTTGCTGAATTTTACAAATAATTGTTTCTCATGAAGAACTTGCAATACCACTCTGAGATGTTGCTCATGCTCAGCCCGTGATTTAGAATACACAAGAATATCATCAATGAATACCACCACGAAACAATCAAGATATGGTTTGAAGATACGGTTCATCAAATCCATAAATACAGCTGGAGCATTTGTCAAACCGAATGGCATAACAATAAACTCATAATGCCCATACCTGGTACAAAAAGCTGTCTTTGGTATATCCTCAGATCTGATTTTCAACTGATGATAACCACTTCTCAAGTCAAACTTCGAGTACACTACTGAACCTTGAAGCTGATCAAACAAGTCATCAATATGAGGTAACTGATATTTGTTCTTGATAGTTACCTGATTAAGATCTCTGTAATCAATACACAATCGCAGAGTCCCATCTTTCTTTCTGACAAATAACACTGGTGCACCCCACGGTGATACACTAGGCCTGATGAAGCCCCTTTCAAGTAATTCCTCAAGCTGTGTTTTTAACTCTTTCAACTCAGCTGGAGCCATTCTATAAGGTGCTTTAGAGATTGGTGCTGTACCTGGTAATAACTCAATACAGAACTCAAGCTCTCGATCAGGTGGCATGCTATACTCAGAAGAGAACACATCTGAAAATTCAGACACAACAGGAATATCTTCCATCTTGGGAACAGATAAACTCTTGTCAAGCACACATGCGAGATACCCGGCACAACCACGAGATAAAAGTTTTCTAGCTTTTAAAGCAGAAATAACATGTATAGCACATATAGGCCTATCACCTTCAAAGGTAAAATCAGGCAAACCAGGTATAGAAAAAGTTACTACTTTTCTATGACAATCAACAGATGCATGATGCACATATAGCCAATCCATACCAAGAATCACTTCAAAGTCCCTTATAGGTAACACGACTAGGTCAGCAAGAAGGGCATGATCATCCACAAGAACCTCACATTTCTTATAAACCTCAGAAGCAAACATGCAATCTCCCATAGGGGAAGATACTTCTAGCACATAAGGCATAGAATCAGGAAGAACATGCAAATGCAACACAAAATGAGATGCCACATAAGAATGAGATGAGCCTGGATCTATCAAGACTCGCTCTCTCGTACTAGAAAGTAATATAGTACCTCCTATGACCGCAGAAGACTCAGCTACACCCTGCTGATCTAGAGCAAACACTCGACCCTGAACTTTAGGTCGACCCCCACTATCTCTCTTAGTACCTGAAGCTTGTTGACTTGTACCCCCAACTTGACTTCCTTTGCCTTTAAGACAATTCTTGATAAAGTGCCCAGTTTCACCACAAGATAAACATTTTCCTTGCTTTAGCCAACACTTGTCTTCAGAATGGCCTTCTTTCAAGCAATAACCACACACTCTCCTGGGACCTTGGACTGTTGTCTTAGAACCAGTTGATACACTACCTTTACTTTCAGAGGTTGTCGAAATCGACGATCTTGGCGGCTAGATTTACCACCCTTAGAACCAGATCCCTATGCTTTCTATGAAACACGACCTGTCATGATTCCCAACTTCACCTTGTGTTCTTCAATATCATTCTCAATTCCATAAGCCCTCTCCACTGCTTGTTGATAACTAGTAAGCTGTAGAGAAAGAAGTTGTTTCCTATACTCGGTCTTTAACCCCTTCACAAACTGTAGATACCCCGGGAAACCACAACTTGGCTAGAGCGGTGAATTATCCTAGGATGTCTAACTTGTTTTAGATTGTTTAGAGTCGCCACCTATGTTTTTAAAGGAACATAAGAAAAACCTAGAAATAGCCTAATTTATGTACAAAACCAGAGATTCGGGAGAGAAGGGTTCGGGGGTTAGGTGACGGAGTGGGAAGTACTTAAACACCCACTCCGCCCCGCTTACGCGGGTCTTGCTACTATTGGTGTTCTAATATTTACATGTCCTTCAATTAATTAAATAGAAATGTGCTAACAATTGTGATGAGAAGAAAAGGGGAAATAAAGGGGAAATAAAATAGAATTGTTTTATTTATTTGATGATAAAGATTACATGTAACAAGTAATGTTAAAGAATTACATTAAGAGATGAAGAGAAATTAACATGGTGAATTAAAGTTAAGATTAAAATGTAGGGAGATAACCTTAACTAACTTCAATATGTGAAGTAGTCATGTTGGTCATGTCCCATTAATGGGGATTGCATACATCAAGAAAGAGAAAACAAAGGAAGAAAATGGAGTTGTACCTTGAGAAAGAGGACTTGGAACCTTGACTTGAAAGTGTTGTTGTTGTAATGAAATTGTTGTAGAACAATTTGTTGTATAGAAACTCTTGTTGGAGAATTTGTGTAGAGAATTGTGTATAGTGTAGGTATAGTGAAAATGTGAGATTAAGGTCCAAAGAGTCTAAAAAGAGTCCCTTTCTAAGGTAGAAGATGATGGTTTTTATAGGTAAAAAAGAGAGGGAAAGGTTGGAGGGAAATTGGTCAATCCATGTGAGATGGAATTGACCAATAGAAAATAAGATAAATAAAATAATAAATGAAATAAATAAAAGAAAATCAAATAATAATAAAAAGAAATATTTTGTTTTAAAGAGATGGCTAGAATAATGGGATTGGAGGTTATAAAACTAGGGGGGATGAATGTGGATGAGAAATGAAGTCTTTTGTGATCAAGAAAGAGATGTTGCAAATAAGAAAAGGGAGGGAAATAAGGTGCAATCCGTTACTGCCAAAATGGGAAGCGCGCGAGTCCCGCTTTAGGGGCGAGACGCGCGCGCAGCCCTTTAACAGTTCCGGAAGCGCCTGCGGCAGAAAAGGACAGAATGACAGAATGACCCTAAAAGTTAACTCTGTTATGCAGTTTAGTCCAAAACTAATGGAATCAGTTAGGAACTTAACCGAAGTAACAGAAATTAACGAAAATGAGTTAAATAAAAATACTTTGTATGCAATCAAAGTGAGAGGTCCAAGGCGGGGTGTCTACAGAGCCCCTCGGCGACATGGATTGCAAAGCAAAACGCGTCGACGAAAGTAAAAACACCCGCCGAGGACATCGACAAAGAAAAAGAAAGAAAAGAAAGCAAAGACTCGATGAAAGCAGTAATTTGAAATTGCTAGAGATAGGGGTGCGCTCCCTGTGTGAGCATCTTTTGTTGATAGAGGGGGGTGGCATGATCCGTTGGTAAACCTGCCGGCTGAATCCGTTGAGTGAGGCCGTTAGTGAACCTTTGAATGAGGCCGTTAGTGAACCTTCAAGGAGACCGTTAGTGAACCTTTGAATGAGGCCGTTAGTGAACCTTTGAATGAGGCCGTTAGTGAACCTTTGAGGAGGCCGTTAGTGAACCTTGAGGTCGTTAGTGAACCTTTGAAGAGGCCGTTAGTGAACCTTTGAGGAGGCCGTTAGTGAACCTTTGAAGAGGCCGTTAGTGAACCTTTGAATGAGGCCGTTAGTGAACCTTTGAGGAGGCCGTTAGTGAACCTTGAGGCCGTTAGTGAACCTTGAGGAGGCCGTTAGTGAACCTTTGAGGAGGCCGTTAGTGAACCTTTGAGGAGGCCGTTAGTGAACCTTTGAAGAGGCCGTTAGTGAACCTTGAGGCCGTTAGTGAACCTTTGAAGAGGCCGTTAGTGAACCTTTTGACGAATCCGTTAGTGAAATCCGTTGATGAGGCCGTTAGTGAACCTTTGACGAATTGCTGTTTTGAAGCTGTGTGCTGTTTGGCGTTGCAGTTGACTTTTGCGGGGATGCGGGCATGGTTGACTGTGGACCATTTTCTGCTGGGGATGAAGTGCCTCGAGTTGCAGATGTTGTTTGACTTCGCGGTGGTACCTGTTATGTGCTTTGCAGGTATATGTGCTAGTGCAAGAAGATGCATGAAGTGTGAAATGAAGAGAGAAATTGTGCTCGTGGTGCAATGTGATTTGAAAGCAGTTTTGCATGAGAGAGAGCTTTTGTAGGAATGGAGAAAGTGATTTTGTGTGCGGTGTGATTTGAGGAAAGCCTCGGATGCATTCATACCTTCACTTACCATTGCCGCTTGATTGGAGATGGATTGCCGAAGGATGTTGATACTTTTGATGAAGATGATGAACTGCCGTTGCCTTCGATGGAATGTTGTTGAGATGACATTCTGAATGATGGGTTGGTCGTGCCAAAGGCTGCCTACGTATCCTTTGAAGGGAATCAGACCAACGTAGTTCAAGGATGATGGAGAATGCTGGAGGAGAAGCTAGGAGCAAAGCAAAGTAAAGTACATACTTTTGCACATAGAAGGAGAAAAAGAAAAGAAAAATCTTTTTTTTTTTTTTTAGATTAGAAAGAAAAGAATATGCACACATGTGAGGAAAAGATTTTTTTTTTTTAGTTCGTGGGTGAACCATTTTAACCATTGTGTGCTTGTGAAGCCAACCCAAGATCAAGTCATGTTCAGTCGAAGTCCGGATTGCCTCGCTTGAATTCTGTTGTCGCCGGTGTGCCCAACGAAGATTGATGTCTAGCCTCAAGAGATTTGTCGATTATGGGGTTTCAAAAGGCTTTTGATGCTGAGATGAGGGGTTGCTGATTGTAAAGCCCCTAGAATGCCTTTGATGCCAAATTTTGAGGGACTTGCATAGCTCCAAGATAAATCAGCTCTTGGCCCATTCGAGTAAATCGCCCTTTGTTGTTTGTAGTGAGTAGGCCCCAAGAGGAGATCGTTGATGCCAAGCTTCGAGAGATTGCAAAGCCCCAAGTGTCGTGGGCTTGGAGATGGTGAAATGTGAAGACCTTTCATTGTAAAGTTCCCAAATTATCTTGTGATCGGCTCGGCATTGAGCGCGGATGTACCGCCGGGTAGAATTCTTGATAGAGATCCCCTTCTTGCTCTTACTGGGGAGATGAATGGCTTATGTCAAAAGATGCAGTAATGTCTTGCGGTGCCGTCGAGGTTGCGGATGATAAGGCCTTGGTGTGATAAAGTCCCAAATGAGTATGCTTGCTTGACTGTTCTTGAGTTGAACTAATGACGGATCTTCGGATGCAACTAGTGCTGTGGCCCAACTTTATCTGAGCTGCACCTTGTGCTTTTGATCTTGGAGAAGGGGGTGCTGAATTGCAGAAACATTGGGATTGGCCGTGGCATTTCCCGCTATAACCCTGTTTTGATTAGAGTTTAGCATATTGAATCTTTTTCCTTTTCTCTAAGACTTTCTTCATGATCTCGTTGAAAGTTCTAACAAAAATCATCAACTTCATTCATAACATCGGAGTCTTCATTTAAAACCAAGAGGCCTTTGACTTGAAGTGTTGAGAGACCTTTGAAGCTTGATCTCTTTCATGGAGCCATAAGACTACTCCACATTGCATTGCTTGAGCATTGTTGTCCTCAAAAGACTGTCGGTCGCGAAGCCCTAATACTGCCCTTTGCTTGAATTACTGTAATGCCGTAGCTCAAAAGATTGTAGATTGCGAAGCCCGTTGAGACCTTCGGTGCCGAATTGAGGAAGCTTCCAATGTTGCACATGACTTGGCTGGGGATACTGCTGGGGAGTTAATTACTCTTTGCCGAGGGAGCCTTTAAGACTTGACCGTAGCCCCTAGAGTGCCATCATTGATTGCGAGAAAGGTCCATCCTTGATTGGGGGAACGAGCACGGGCACATGTGATAAGAGGGCTTTTTAACATCCCTTTTGAGAGACTTTGAGGATAGTCTCACACATCTTTTTCGAGCATAGCCCCTAGGGCTTGTTGATTGTCAAAAGAAGCCCTTGTTCTCGGGTCATATAGCCCCTAGGGCGTCACCATTTGTTGAGCAAAGCAAGAATGACCCATCCTCGTGCGAAGGAACAAACATGAGAGGACATGGCAAGAGCTACTCCATTTCTCAGGAGCCTTTCGGCATACTTTAGAAGCACATACTTGAAGAAGCTTTGAAAACTGAGACACATGTTGTTGCTATTTGCTGCCCAAGCCAATTGACTAGCTATGGGTTATTTGTGCAACCTCGTGCCCTTTTGTGATGGGCTCGTTCTCGGATGGGTCTTGGTTACCATGGGCCTTCTTTTCATGAACCCAAGAATGCACACTGCTGGAGAATGATACCAATAACCCAAGACAACCTTTGATGGTGCCATATCTTGTCGAGCTTTTTGCAATCCTAAAGTTGACTCGGTGGGGAATTGACTTGCTGAGGAGATCCAATGTAGAGCTCGTGTAGTTGTCTTCTTTAGAGGCCAGAGATCTCCATTTCTCTTTCCCTTCTCTCTCTCACTCTCTCATTTTTTTTTATGACGCACCCTGTTTTTTGCCTAGACCGCCCTTTCGGGTTTTCAATATAGCGGGCATCTCTTTTGCGTCTTCATTTTTGACTCGATTAATGAGGAAGTGTGCATTGACTCTAGCTGAGGATGAGAGACATGTGATTTTGCGGTGAAAACCTTTTGTCACTAAAGATGAGTGACATTGACTCGACTAGGGAAGTGTCCCTAGTATTGACATGTATTTTTTTATTGAATTGAATGACTCACGAAGGCAAGTAAGTCATTAAGAGAGAAGAGAAGGAAAGCCCCAATTTGATTGCAAGAAATTGGGAGTATGCAGAAAGAATAGAAGTCCTTAGACTCGACAAGGAACGCGAAATGATTCCAAATCTAAGAAAGTTGTTCAATCTTTTTGGTGATTAATTCATTGGCAAATGAATCGTACAAAGATGTCTTGACAAGTTCGAGATGAAGGCCGATCACCATAACGCGCTAGGGCTAAACATTATCTTCTTTCTTGCATGAGACCGGACCCGAAGGTTGCCTACGTTCCTCCAGTGTAGAGGCTCAGGTCACCGTAGTTCTTGTGAATTCTCCATTCTTCGGGATTGAATTGTTGCTTCGTCGTGTAGCTTCGTCCTCCTTTGGTGGATGGAATGATGTTGATCTTGATGTGAACTTCTTTGATTGAGGGGGATTTTTTTTTTTTTTTTTGTGCTCTAACTTTTGCCTAGGTTGATTTGAAGAGTTCAACCTAGCGAGCATTTTTTTTTTTTTTTTATCCCCCCTTTGAAACATTGCTTGATTTTTCTCCATGGTTGTTGCTTCACCTTTGATGTCTTGGCTTTGTCTTCGTCGTTGATGATGTTGCCTTTGTCACAATGTTTAGCCCCTAGGCGTTCAAGTGATGGCCTTCGTTCCAAAATTCGTTTAGACATCTTTTCATCATTTTGCCAAGAATTAGATTGAACAACTTGGAAGAGTGTATGAGGACAAGAACGACTTTTTATTTAATGATGAGACTTGACTCAAAATTTCACATTAATTGGACAAAGAAAACTTAATGCACACTTAAGAGAACTTTGACTCTTTTTTTTTTTTTTTTTAATTCCTATTACTAGGTAGAGAAAGAGAAACGGAGATTGTTGTTGTAGTCCCCATTTTCGTTGTAGTCTCCTTGTGGCACGATTTCTTGTAGAAGCCCATTTCGAAACCAAATCATTCTTCTTTGATGAGTTCTTGCATGTTGGCACTCTCTAAAGGTTGCTCTTCACCCACAGTAAATTCGCCGTTGTCGAACAAATCTTGGATGATGTTTCGGAGAAGGAAGCACCCTTCGGTAGTATGGCCACTATGCTTGTGGTAGCCGCACCATTCACCATGTGCATGATTCTTCGGTATCGTCTTCGGCTTGTACCCCTCCAAATGCTTGACCTTTCCACTTGCCACCAAAGTTTCAAATGCTTCGGCTTGGGTTACTCCTAGGAGAGGAGTGAAAACTCGGTTGTTGGCGCTACCTTTGTAGCTTTTGAGGGACGGGCCACTTGAGCATGCTTTACCCTTAAACTTTGCCTTGTTGTTGGTGAGCTCTTGCAAACGGCCTTTGAGCTCAGAAACCTCTTCTTTGTGAATCTTCTTCTCGAGATCAAAACGGGCTTGCCACAAATCATCTTTTCGGTGGGCATCCTCGGAAAGTCTATCCATTTGTTCCCCCATGGCTCTTATTATGTTGAAGAGTCTTTCGTTGGACATGGAGAAGTACCCACCATTGTTGTTGTTGCCGTTGGAAGCCATTGGGCCTATTGAAAGAACACGGTTGATCTTAGGTTGACCCCACAAATACCTTTTGAGTAAAATAAATTTAACCCACAAACATGAAAAAGACTCAACCATATAAAGAAAATGACTCTTTTTTTTTATTTACAAAAGTCGGAAGGACGGAGTCCTTTTTGGGGTTTCTAGAAAAAATAGTGGAATCGTCACACTAGTATATAGACCTTCTCGCGGTCCCATATACTCATCGGATTCCACCACTCTTGTGAGACCTACATGTGTCGGGATTAAACTAAGTTAATGTAGTAAATCATACATGCGGGGACGGATTTTTATTTTCGTCCAAAATAACCACTTTTGGGGACGGAGTTTTATTTCGTCCATTGCAACAAGTTGGCATGTATGATTTGAAGACATTAGTTTAGGGAAATCTCGGCACATGAAAAACCGACTTGGTCACGGAGTGTTAGACCCTAGACTAGAATTGTGTGGCTTGTGCTCGGCTTGAATATGAGGCTTAAAGGTCACCCCCGGCATGTAGTCATGAACTATGCCACGGGCTGAGGTTTACCGCTTTGAAAGAGCCAAGGTCGAGTGGAGCTTGAAACTTTCTAGGACGGGCCGCGATGGGTTTGGGGTTGGACTTGTGCGACTCGATAGTGAGCAGTTGATAAGAATACGTGCATGTAGTGTGAGGTCTAACATGTGACAAAACATTTTTTTTTTCAAAAAAAATAAAAAAAAACAAATAAACACATAATTACAACTTTCGAATCACCCGTGTGACCGATAAAAATAAACAGAAAGTAAAAACTGTTTTGTGCAGGCCCGGTGCCCACACACTGTCAAAACCCACTCTGTTCTGTGCACTGTTCTGTTTCTGGAAAATGCCCAGAAGCGCGCGCATTAGGATGCCTACTCGGGAGGCGCGCGCGTTAGACAAAGAGGGGCAGAGGCACCCGATTCTGGGCAGTACCTGCGAATCAGTGGGTTCAAGGGATTGCCTTGACCCTAAATAAAAAATTCTTTCCCCTGCAGTAATTGTTAGCACAGAAACATGGAATTGAAGGACAAGAAAGGAGGCGGGCGATTCTGGTAATTGAGGTCGGACGCGCGCGCTTTAGGCCAAGGAGGCCAGAAGCGCGCGCTTCCCACCCTTTTTACCAGAATCCCCAGAAAATAGTAATAAGAACACCAAAAGTTAAGAACGCAAGTTTAACTCTCTAAATCGTCCCCAGCAGAGTTGCCACTGTAGATACCCCGGGAAACCACAACTTGGCTAGAGCGGTGAATTATCCTAGGATGTCTAACTTGTTTTAGATTGTTTAGAGTTGCCACCTATGTTTTTAAAGGAACATAAGAAAAACCTAGAAATAGCCTAATTTATGTACAAAACCAGAGATTCGGGAGAGAAGGGTTCGGGGGTTAGGTGACGGAGTGGGAAGTACTTAAACACCCACTCCGCCCCGCTTACGCGGGTCTTGCTACTATTGGTGTTCTAATATTTACATGTCCTTCAATTAATTAAATAGAAATGTGCTAACAATTGTGATGAGAAGAAAAGGGGAAATAAAGGGGAAATAAAATAGAATTGTTTTATTTATTTAATGATAAAGATTACATGTAACAAGTAATGTTAAAGAATTACATTAAGAGATGAAGAGAAATTAACATGGTGAATTAAAGTTAAGATTAAAATGTAGGGAGATAACCTTAACTAACTTCAATATGTGAAGTAGTCATGTTGGTCATGTCCCATTAATGGGGATTGCATACATCAAGAAGGAGAAAACAAAGGAAGAAAATGGAGTTGTACCTTGAGAAAGAGGACTTGGAACCTTGACTTGAAAGTGTTGTTGTTGTAATGAAATTGTTGTAGAACAATTTGTTGTATAGAAACTCTTGTTGGAGAATTTGTGTAGAGAATTGTGTATAGTGTAGGTGTAGTGAAAATGTGAGATTAAGGTCCAAAGAGTCTAAAAAGAGTCCCTTTCTAAGGTAGAAGATGATGGTTTTTATAGGTAAAAAAGAGAGGGAAAGGTTGGAGGGAAATTGGTCAATCCATGTGAGATGGAATTGACCAATAGAAAATAAGATAAATAAAATAATAAATGAAATAAATAAAAGAAAATCAAATAATAATAAAAAGAAATATTTTGTTTTAAAGAGATGGCTAGAATAATGGGATTGGAGGTTATAAAACTAGGGGGGATGAATGTGGATGAGAAAAGAAGTCTTTTGTGATCAAGAAAGAGATGTTGCAAATAAGAAAAGGGAGGGAAATAAGGTGCAATCCGTTACTGCCAAAATGGGAAGCGCGCGAGTCCCGCTTTAGGGGCGAGACGCGCGCGCAGCCCGTTAACAGTTCCGGAAGCGCCCGCGGCAGAAAAGGACAGAATGACAGAATGACCCTAAAAGTTAACTCTGTTATGCAGTTTTGTCCAAAACTAACGGAATCAGTTAGGAACTTAACCGAAGTAACAGAAATTAACGAAAATGAGTTAAATAAAAATACTTTGTATGCAATCAAAGTGAGAGGTCCAAGGCGGGGTGTCTACACAAACCTCTGTGCCTTCTTTGTTTCATTTGGAACTAAGTGATCACAATACCTTGCCAAATCTGTGAACTTGGTTAAGTATTGCCCCACTGTCAAGCTTCCCTGCTCCAGATTAAGAAATTCCATCTCTTTTCTGTCTTGAACCACTGCTGGAATAAACTGTGACTTGAATGCTTTAAGAAAATTCTCCCAAGTCTGTGGTAGCCCTTCCAGTTCCCAGCTTTTATTCAGAACTTGCCACCAATGTTCAGCAGCTTTCTCAAGTTTAAATGTTGCAAATGTTACCTTATCACCTCCTGCACATCTCAAGGCTGTAAAGATCTTTTCAATACTTTCAATCCACTCTTCTGCCTTCTTAGCATCAAATTCCCCGTCAATACTATGAGGTTTCAACTTCAAGAACTTTGTAAGTCGATTAGGATAATCCCAGTCCATATTATCAGCCATCTCTGCTTGAGGAGTTACTGATCTCAGCTGATTACTACCACTTGTTCCTTCAGAACTCATTGCACCTGTAAGTAAACACTCGGCGTTAATAACACCCCAAAACTAACCTGTTGGGTATGCTTATCACTTAACCCTCCTACATTTGTTAGAATTGATTGATACCATCACCTATAAAGTATTTTTACGGACTTTAGGACCTCATGTAAAGAAGTTTAGAACTTCAATCTTTAGCTAAGTCCTTTTTATAGTATAGGCTTAGATGATAGGACTTGAAGCTTTAAAGATCGAAGATCACCTAAGCAAGGATTCATTTCGCTACGCAGAATGTTCTCTGCGCAGGTCGCCACTGCGCATAGATATCTCGCGCAGACCTTGACCCTGCTCAGTTTTCAAGATATTACTTCCTAAACTCTCAAGAGATCTCTGTGACCAAGCATGGTGCGCATGCTGCTCATGCGCTGAATCCATGCGCGCCGGCAATGCGCATGCCTTTGTGCGCGGACACAACCTTGGTCAAGCTCCTCATCTTCTGATCTCTCATTCTAGAAAGTTTGGAAAACGCTTAGAAGATGCACGCTTATTAAAAAGCTGAGGTGTGCACAAACGACAAAATAAGCACACTCAGCAAAACCATTGGTGGAGACACGCTTCAAAGAAATATCTCAAGAGAAGACAGCTGTCAACCTTCTAGAAGAAGCTTTTGAAATTGGTCTTCATGCTCAGTCTCCAACGGCTCTATATACCTGCGCACCAATCATATTGTGCCAGGTCATCATCTTTCATCAGAGCCCCAACGGCTATAAAGGACAGCTGCGCGCCAATCATGTTGTGCCAGCTCATTGTCCTTGCTCAGAGCTCCAACGGCTATATTCTAGCTCTCAGCTATAAATAGCCTGCTCATCTTCATTTCCAAGCTGCCTTTGATTTAGCCCTTTTTATCGGCCCTTGATCATCATCTTTTGATCAAGCTCCTCTTGTTGGCCATTATGCTTCAGAGCTTGAGTTTTATGCTTCACTGAAAAACCATGAAGATCTGAAGACTGCTGCTTAGTTTTTCCAGATTCTTTAGAACAGCCTTCAAGATCTTCAAACCTTCAAAACTCCTGCTCATATCACAAAGCCTATATCACCAGAATTCTTGGTGCTCTTCATCTTTCATATTCATAGAGCCCAGAATTTCTATCACACACACACACCTCTTGAAGCTTTGATTATTTTGATCTAACTTCTTGAGATACACCGGTTTAGTCTAGGATTTGTTCTTCATAGATAATAGATCTTGAGTTAGTATTGAGCTCAAATGTTGTAATTTGTAATACTCTCTCATTTAATAAGATCTCCATTAGAAATCCAAGACTAACCATCTTGGTAGAGGATGTAGATCTTTCATCGATCGAACCTCTCCAAATAGCGTGTTCATTATATTTACTGCATATTTCCTGCTTAACTTTTTATGAACTGCTTTGTTTGATCTTTCAGATTGCCACTCTTTGATGATGTAATTGTTATTACTCATTTGCCTTAGAATCCCATTTTGCGCCACTCTTTAGCCTCATACTTAGCGCGTGCGTTTTTATCTCTGCGCAGTATACCCTGCGCAGAGCTGCTTTAAATTTCCGCTGTGCATTTCACACTCTTACCGCGCGCTATACTTAGCCAAAATAAGAGTTATGCGCATCTGCCATTTAATTGCAAAAGGGTTTGAAAATATTTTTAAAACGCTATTCACCCCCCCCTCTAGCGATTTTCACACCCTTGTTGCCCCATTAGGGACCAACAAGTGGTATCAGAGCAAACACCTTCATAAAACTTGTTTTGTTTTTAAAGCTTAACAGCTTGGGTGCCGATTCCATATGGCTTCAAAAATCTAGGGCAATGGCTAACTTTTCACTTATTCCTACGCCTGCTCAAACCTCATATCAAATTCAGAAAGCTCTCCAAACTTGGTGGATCCTTAAGCAAACCTCCTATTCTCTCTCATAGAGACTCAAAAAAAGATGACTTGGTTTACTGCAGAAAGCCAGGACATTACGCTTCAATGCTTCCTTCAAAATTTGAGTACAAGGAAAAGTAACCCTGCGCACAAAGCATCAAAGCAGTGCAGAATGGTTGATGAAGAGAACTGCGCAGAGAAGGAGCTAAGGACTCGGAGACTTGGCACTGAAGACAACTATGCTGACCCTGAGGATGGACTACTCTGCTTAATGGCAAATGCTGACAATGATTCAAAAGTTGTTTCTGAAATGGAACCTGAGCATGCGCCAACTTAACAGAAGCTGCATCATCACCAACTCCGCAGCCGCGCAAGGAATCCCTAAGTGTGCTGATGTTAAAAGATAACTCTGCTGTAGAACGCAAGATAATGTTTCATCAAGCAGAAAAGATCTACTTCACTGCGCTCTCTCAAGCTCAGTTGATATCGACAGTGGATTCTAGACACTACTAGAGATGTCAACACTCTTAAAAGTGCGCACGAAGGAAGAGATCACTCAGTAATATATGGTGACAACAACAAAGGGCACATAATTGGATTTGGACTAATCATAAAATATTAAGTCTCAAGCAACATGCTCTCCATATCACAATTATGAGATAAAGTTCTGGAATGCCATATCACTTCAACGCTATGTTACATCAAAAATGGCATTTCTGGACTAACTTTGCTCACAAGGACTCGTAAGACCAATTTCTAATCTATTTGATCTTACCGCTATAATTTCTATTACTAATCCTTGTTTTGTAGCAATAAGCTTAAGTGAAAGCAGCTAGCAATGGTATAAGCACCATGCCAGCTTAGTAAGCAGCCTGAGCAGTTTTCCTTCAGCAAGATTGCTCCAATGTCAAAACGCTTACATCCGCTTCACCTCATATGTTTGGACCGCTCACTACCGCGAAGCTTTGGACCAACCTGTGGTATCTCTATGATATCTTGGCTGTTCTCCTTAATCTCCAAACATAGAAGACATCAATAGAGTTCGACACTTCAATGGAACAGAATTTATGAACAACGATGTCGCTCAATATTGTGAGAACCAACAAGAACCAACATCACTTTCTTCAAAGTTCTTTGGCTGCAAACGCTATTAAGGAAAATTCGACGCCAAAGCAGATGAAGGTATTTTCGTTGGGTATGTCAATCAGTCTATAAGCTTTTCATGATCTTAATAAGATAAATCTCTAGTCATTTGAGTATCTGTACATGCTACATTTTGATAAGCATTCTCTCCTTGAGCCACATTTGGCTCCCAATGATTCTGATGACTCTGCTGAGCTTTTTAGACAGGTGCGCAGTAATTCTATTCCTGCGCAGAACATAGATCAAACAGATTCAGAATCAGTCCATCTCATGCGCATACTATAAATGCTGCGCCTGAAGTTGCTACTCCTGATACGCAAACACCTCCTTCTGCGCATGATGTTTCTCCACTTCAACAATTCACCTTTGATGATCGTGATGGTGAAATAAATAAAATACCCATTGATCTTCGTATTCCTATCATCTCAATATAGGGATTCGCACATCGAGAGCATCAAACTTTGCGGTGTAGCATTCGTTTATCTCTCATGTCGGATCAAAGAAGATTGATAGAGTGCTCCATGTTTTAAGATGGATCGATGCTATGCAAGATGTGCAAGAAAAGCTCATCCAATATTTAGCGCTTCAATGGGTGTTCGGAAACAAGATGGATAAAAATGGAAGCATCATAGAATCAAAGCAAGAAAGCTTTGTATGGTCTTAATCAAACTCCAAGAGCATGGTACAATACGCTATCAAAATTCCTGCTAGAGAAAGGCTTCAAGTGCGGTAAAATCGATATAACTCTTTTTTATTACCAAGCATAATGATCATTCTTTACTTGTTCAAAATTTTGTCGATGATATTATATTTGGTTTTACTAATGAGTCTCTTTGTAAGCGCTTTGGAAAGCAAATGAAAAACTGGTTTGAAATGAGCATGATGGGAGAACTCACATTCTTCCTCGAGCTTCAAATCATGCAATTAAATGATGGCATCTTCGCAAATCAAGTCAAGTACACTAGGAACTTAATCAAGAAGTTTGGACTTGAATGCTAAAGCATACAACACTCCAATGGCCACAAGCAACAAATTTAACAGACTTAAAAGGTAAAGTTGATCAGACTATATCTAGGTATGACTAACTCTTCTTTATCTTCTGCTAGCTGGCCAAGATATTATGTTGACTGGATCTGTGCGCACTATCGCTAATTCTTCTGAAGCGCACATAACTGACATAAATATATTAGATATATTTTTAGCTCTGTTAACCTTGGACTTTGGTACACCAAAGATTCGAACTTTAAACTTGTAAGTTATTCAGATACGGACTACGCAGTGTGCACAATTGACAGGAAGAGCACAAATGGAACTTGTCATTTCCTTGGAAATCGACTTGTAGCATGGGGAAGCAAGAGACAAGCAGCTGTGTCCATCTCCACTACTGAAACAGAATATATTACTGCTGAAAGCTGCTGCTGCCAAATCTTATGGATGAAGCAACAACCTGTGGACTATGGGATTCACGAAAAGAATTATCCAATTCTCTGCGATAATATGTCCACCATTGCAGTTTCCAAATTCTGTCAAGCACTATTACCAAGATCATCAACATCTAATATCATCTCCTCAAGAATTAACAAGTGATCTCTTGAAAGGAGAAATGGGTATGCTTAACCTTAGCTAACTTGTCCATATGATTTATTGATACTAATGTATTTGCTTGATAAGTGTGCAAAATAGGTTAAGTTTCATGTGCCCTGCGTAACTCATGCGCAACAATATGTCTGCGCATGAAACAACAGTTCTGAGATTTACAGAATCTCTGCGCTATCAATGCGCTGCGCATGACTATCCATGCGCAAATCATCGTGGACCGCAGGTAAGTGTTCTATTCATTAGATTTTGCACATAGGTCCTTGACTGAAAAATCAACGCTGAGTCACAAGGGTACTTATGTAATTCATATTTTCCCGCGCTTTTATTTTTGAATTCTCTTGGGAAATTACCATTTTACCCCTGCGCATGTCCCATTGTCATTTAAGGCAAACTGCAATTAATGACAGCGCGTCTCACGAATGTCCGCTCACCACTTAATGAGGAAGGTGATGCGACAGCCGTCAGCCTCTTTTCGCTGACACACACGCGCACATAGGCCTGCGCACGCGCGTTCCCTTTTGTGACACGTGGTATTACTATCCTGCGCCACTGCACATTTTCTCAAACTTTTATTAGCTATCGTGCGCCTAACTTCTCCTTCCCTACTTAAAACCGCTTCTCTCTCTACTTCTCTCTTCCCTCTAAATTTTCTCACTCTCTTTCTTACCTCTGCTCAAAACCCTCATCTCTCATTTCCTATTCGTTATCTTCAACCTCAACCTTCTTTCTTTTTAAACCATTTCAATGGCTCCTAAGAAAACTAGAACTCAACCAGAAATCATCATCTCCGACTCTTCTTCGCACTCTGGAAACTCTCACGAAGAAGAAGTAGAACGACAATCAAGGCATCCCACCGTCAAAGACATGGTGTGCTTCACTATAACTCCTTATTTTTCCGCCTTTGTTGTTCTTGGAGGGCTCAAGACTCCCTTTTTCGATTTCTCCCTTATTTACTGATCTTTTTTGAAATCGATCATTGTGTTGTGTTCGTATTTGCCTGATCTATTCTTTCATGTAGTTTATTTCATGATCAATGGTCGTTACATGTGTTTTTCGTCAATTTCTGAGCTTCGTAACTTCCTTAGCAGTCGAACCGTTTTTCTGAATTTTTGGGTTTGTTTTAATATCGTTGACCATACTTTTTACATGGTTGACTTCGTCCTGTTCACGCCGTCATTTCGATGTACTTTTTTTTTTTTTTTTTTTTTCTGTGTTTTTGGGTGTTCTTCATGTTCTTAATTATTTTTTTATTTTAGTCTATTATTCACCCTTTTTCTTTGTGCTCTGCGCACAGTTTCCTGCGCATGGCCTTCTGCGCATATAGCTATATCTATTTCTCTACGCACACTTCTTTACTAATATTTATTTTCTGTGCGCACGATCCCTCTGCGTATGCATTCTTATTTATTGCGCACCCTCTATTTTCTGCGCATATTTTTTTTATGGAACTTGCGCCAAGGTATATCTGCATTACTTGCATATGCGCTCAGCTCCATAAGCAATAGGTTGTCTAATTCTATCTATTGTTTTACGCAGGGACATGTTTATTTCATTCTGGGTTGGGAACTTATTCAAGCTGATCTCTCTTTAGATGCGATTGGTCGTCATCTGCTTCATCTTCTCAGCACCTCCGGCATTCTTCCATTATTCACTCTTGAGCAATCCTTCATAGTGCCTGCTCTGTTAGATGAATTCTTCAGGACAGCAAGAGTTGTTCCTGCACAACTTGAAGGCAAGACAACAGAAATGATCATGGGCATCGTTCAGCGCTGGGATATAATGGTTCACCCCAATCACATTCGCAGCCTCCTAAACTTCAACGTTGATAGTTCTTCAGTCAACTATAATGAGGCTCATCAAAACGCGCTTGCACAGAAGCTCATTGGCATTCCTTCCCTCAACAAAAAGTGGCCGATGTATAATAGAAAGGAATTTGGTGAGGTGATGTATCACCTGTGCACCCTAATTGGAGATTTCCTCAACTGCAAAAATGGAAATAATGGACATTTCATCTCTAAGCAGTGGGAATACTGCGCAGCCATCTTCAACGAAGATCAACTAGACTGGCCGCAGATAATATTCAATGAGATTGTGAAGGGGATGACAAGCTATGAGAAGAAGCTGAACGCAGGGAAGACCAAGTACCGAACTCACTGCAGACTGCTAACCAAACTCCTATTGACTTATGGTGAATTGGCCACCTATGTTGAAGAAAAGTCAATCAAGAAGTAGTCTTGCGACGCAAAGTACTATTCTAGAGTACACCTTCAGAATTTGCGCAGTGAGATAGGCAACGCCGATTACTATGAAATCTGGCTGTCTGATGCCGCTCCCAACAAGGAACCCTGGATAGGCCCAATTCCTGTGGCCAAATCCAAGAAGAGTGCAGGAAGATCTTCAACGGATGCTGCTCAAGAGACCGCAGAAGAAGCGTACAATCGCAAGGGGAAGGGCATTGCTCAGCCTAGTAGCAAAAAGCTCAAGGATATTCCTTTGGTTCAATCCACCAAAGGGATTTCTATCAAAGAGGCAGATCCTACCAGCATTCCAGCGCCTGCTCCCTCAAATCCAACCACTATGAAGCGCAAGGCTGCTTTCCGTGATGATTCAGATGATGATGCTGTTGAGGGGAGCAGATGCACAAAGCCTCTCAAGAAGCCATCCCCAGTGCTGATATCGCACATACCTCTTCTCGTCTCAAGCAGAAGGTGCGCAGCAGTGCTAAAGGATTGAAGAAGCGCCGTACTAGTTCCGCAGCCACCGACAGCAGTGATTCTTCTCCAGTTCAACCTACATCTTCAGCCCCTGAGACTCCTACCTCTTCAGCTGAGCTGCGCCAGATCGTGCAGAGCTTGCATTCTGTTCAAGTGAATCAAGTCGCTACGCAGCTGCAGCTTAATCAACTCCTTACTGCTCAAACTGCTTTATTATATCGTCTCGATATGCAGCGTTTGGAGATTGATACCATTAAGGGGGAGAAAGCTGCCAAAGAAGAAGCAAAGGCAAAGGAAAGCACGGAGAGTGCTAAAGCAAAGGCAAGCCCATCTGAGCCTGCGCAAGAAAAAGTTCCTATCTCTTTGGAACATCTTATCCTGGACTACCTGAAATCCATCAGCGCTCAGCTTGAAAATGTCAGCGCACAACTCAAAAATGTGTGCACCCTTGGAGCGCTTGATGGTGGACTCAGGGACATTCTGAAAAAGCTCAAGAAAACCCTTGCAGATGGGTTACATAGAGGATTTGATGACCTTCAAGCTCAGATGGAGGCTCAGATAGAGAAGATTGAACAAGGAGGCTCTGCGCATAATATTGAAGAAGTGCGTTGATGCATTGCTAAGTCCATGACAGATTTTTCTTTGGCGTTCAACGACAAATTTGACTACGCAATGTTAGACATTCAAGCAAGCGTCAACACTCAGCGCCTCCATACCGACTCAAGATTAGAAGCTACGTAAACTGCCATCCTGACGGACAGCAGAGCAAGGTTCAGAGAGCTAGTGGATGACAACGCTGATATTCGCAGAGGAATGAACACTTATGTTGGAAAAGCTGTGGAGTTCCAGGACAAATTTCAAAATTTAAAGGTGGAACTCATGAACAAATTCAACGGTCTTCAGAATGAGATGCGCGAAGCCCTGCAATGGATCAACTTAGATTAGATTTCCTCTGTAAGTATTTCGTTATTTTTTTTGGAACCTTTTTGATTCTCGTTGCGCAGTATGTTTTTTTATGCGCTTTTATTTTGTGCGCTTCTGTTTGTGTGCGCACCTCTTTTGATTTTCCTCTTTAAAACTTGTAATCTGTAACAGTCAAACCTTCAAAGTTTTAATGAGAAGAATGCATCATAAAGCTTTCACAAAAACCTTGTTCAATTCAAATCATTTGTTTGTGGAACATTGAATGCATTATTACTTAAACTCATGCGCATAATCATAACTACTCATGTCTTCTACGCATGATGTTTAAACATTCAGTTTAAACGCATACTTAAAACTTCATCTCACATTATTTGTATGCTCTGAATGGCATTTCTATCTTTCCTATCTTGTAAGTTTTTAATCTTTTGGATAGATTAGAAATCTATAGCACTGGCTAGTGTGTGCATTGACTTGAGGCATGATTTACCATTATCATTCTTATGGACATGTTATTATCAAGTACAATGAATTTCTTTTGCTATAGTAGGTAATGGCATCAATCATTTAGGGGGAGATTGTTGGGTATGCTTATCACTTAACCCTCCTACATTTGTTAGAATTGATTGATACCATCACCTATAAAGTATTTTTACGGACTTTAAGACCTCATGTAAAGAAGTTTAGAACTTAAATTTTTAGCTAAGTCCTTTTTATAGTATAGGCTTAGATGATAGGACTTGAAGCTTTAAAGATCGAAGATCACCTAAGCAAGGATTCATTTCGCTACGCAGAATGTTCTCTGCGCAGGTCGCCACTGCGCATAGATATCTCGCGCAGACCTTGACCCTGCTCAGTTTTCAAGATATTACTTCCTAAACTCTCAAGAGATCTCTGTGACCAAGCATGGTGTGCATGCTGCTCATGCGCTGAATCCATGCGCGCCGGCAATGCGCATGCCTTTGTGCGCGGACACAACCTTGGTCAAGCTCCTCATCTTCTGATCTCTCATTCTAGAAAGTTTGGAAAACGCTTAGAAGATGCACGCTTATTAAAAAGATGAGGTGTGCACAAACGACAAAATAAGCACACTCAGCAAAACCATTGGTGGAGACACGCTTCAAAGAAATATCTCTAGAGAAGACAGCTGTCAACCTTCTAGAAGAAGCTTTTGAAATTGGTCTTCATGCTCAGTCTCCAACGGCTCTATATACCTGCGCACCAATCATATTGTGCCAGGTCATCATCTTTCATCAGAGCCCCAACGGCTATAAAGGACAGCTGCGCGCCAATCATGTTGTGCCAGCTCATTGTCCTTGCTCAGAGCTCCAACGGCTATATTCCAGCTCTCAGCTATAAATAGCCTGCTCATCTTCATTTCCAAGCTGCCTTTGATTTAGCCCTTTTTATCGGCCCTTGGTCATCATCTTTTGATCAAGCTCCTCTTGTTGGCCATTATGCTTCAGAGCTCGAGTTTTATGCTTCACTGAAAAACCATGAAGATCTGAAGACTGCTGCTTAGTTTTTCCAGATTCTTTAGAACAGCCTTCAAGATCTTCAAACCTTCAAAACTCCTGCTCATATCACAAAGCCTATATCACCAGAATTCTTGGTGCTCTTCATCTTTCAAATTCATAGAGCCCAGAATTTCTATCACACACACACCTCTTGAAGCTTTGATTATTTTGATCTAACTTCTTGAGATACACCGGTTTAGTCTAGGATTTGTTCTTCATAGATAATAGATCTTGAGTTAGTATTGAGCTCAAATGTTGTAATTTGTAATACTCTCTCATTTAATAAGATCTCCATTAGAAATCCAAGACTAACCATCTTGGTAGAGGATGTAGATCTTTCATCGATCGAACCTCTCCAAATAGCGTGTTCATTATATTTACTGCATATTTCCTGCTTAACTTTTTATGAACTGCTTTGTTTGATCTTTCAGATTGCCACTCTTTGATGATGTAATTGTTATTGCTCATTTGCCTTAGAATCCCATTTTGCGCCACTCTTTAGCCTCATACTTAGCGCGTGCGTTTTTATCTCTGCGCAGTATACCCTGCGCAGAGCTGCTTTAAATTTCCGCTGTGCATTTCACACTCTTACCGCACGCTATACTTAGCCAAAATAAGAGTTGTGCGCATCTGCCATTTAATTGCAAAAGGGTTTGAAAAGATTTTTAAAACGCTATTCACCCCCCCTCTAGCGATTTTCACACCCTTGTTGCCCCATTAGGGACCAACATAACCCATACCTAGGCCATAGACCCTATCCATACTTAGAGCAAACCAAGATAGCTAAACAGGGTAGCAAAACTAGGGTAGCTCTGATACCAACCTGAAACGCCCCCAGGTCCCGGGATCCCCTAATAGAACCTCGAACCTGGTGCGCGTGGCTAACAAGATTCAAGAAACTAATAAGAAACTAGATGACATCTGTTTAACAAACTGACATGATATATATACTCTAGAGTAAGGAGCTAAGATAGCTCGTACCACGAGTTCTAGACAAGAAAATTTAAACCAAACATGATTATACACAGCGGAAACATGCCTAGCACATATGCTGGCATTACAAGATGTCTAGAGAAAACAAGAGACAACAAGTCTACCCAAAAATACTGAGTTACAAAACCCATAATACATCGTCCTCACCAAAGTGTAAAAGGACCACGATTCCCAAAAGAATAACCACCTGCGTAGTAAGCTCCCAGCCATGTCGAGCCTCACTGCGCACTATCACTAGCCTTCCTTTGATCTAAGGAAAACAAATAAACAAGGAACGGGGTGAGATAAATCTCAGTAAGCTATTAGATGCAACTACATGACATGTTATCATGCAATTCAAGTAGATACTCAAGTAATCATATATCAAGTATCATCAAGTAACAGTATATGAGAGGCTAAGCCAACTCATCAAGTAGCACATAAGGCTAAACAAGCAAGTTATAAAGGATATTGCTTCTTTCCTTATTCCTCCCAAGAATACCATTGTTGTCGTAGCTTTTATTACTTTGACAAATCACGATCAATATCAAGAAACTGGCGAGAAACTGAATAAGCAGTTCTTATAAGAAGACCCGGTAACCAGTGTCATTCCCAAGAGCAAGACTCACGAGGTGTTCAAGAGTTTAGTATTCACTTAAGTCAGGCGTATTGCTCCAACCAAGGAAGCTATGCCCTTACTATGGCCGGTAGTAAGGGGTCAAGCGCAAATACATAGGGACCCGATTATCACTTAAGCCCCAGCTCTCGTGATAAGCGTGAACCTATATATTTCTGAACAAGCAAGGAGAACCACCTGGACTCACACAAGAAGGTACAAGTAGGTATTTACTTGAACTACGGGAGAAGAACTAATCCAAAAGTAGTGGACTAGCTCAACAAGGAACATGCTTCAAGTAATCAAGAAGTCACCTTGTTATCAAGCAACTATATGCAATGTTTGCACACACACAACAAGAACATGTCTAATACAAGTTAGTGCTTGTTCATAGCACTTTCAAGTTTATTACCATACACATGTATTGGTGTCAAGTCATGTACAAGATTTTATCATCTTATATTCAAGTTCTCAATCCACTTCTATGGATGTTCAAGTCATGTACAAGATTTTATTGTCTTATACTCGAGTTATCATTCCAATCTATGGACATTCAAGTTATATATAAGAGTTAGACATCTTATACTTCAAGTTTATTATCCTATACTTTGGATGTTTAGGCTCAAGACATTGTTCTAATGCCCCTAAGGTGCACAAACATTAGTTTCAAGACAAGCATAACACATTAGTGATTGTTCATAGCACTTTCAAGACATATGAAAGAGTTGTTACTCTTATACTTAAGTTCTCGTTTGAGTTCTATAAGTGTTCATGTTCAATACTAAGTTCTCATTCTAATTCAATGAGCACTCATGTTCAAGACCAAGTTCAAATGCCCCAAAAGGTACATATACACTTGCTAGGACATCTTATACTAAGGCTCTATGCCTTAGTTTAAAACACTTTTGTGAAACAGGGGTTCTGGGCGGTCGCCCAACCCCAGCCTGGGCGGTCGCCCAAGATCACATTTTCTGAAACTCAAGTATGATGATATGGGCGGTGGCCCATAACCACTCTGGGCGGTCGCCCAAAGCCTAAATCAGCAAAAACCCAATTTCTTTCTCAGGCTTAGAATTCTCCGTCCTAAGCGTAGGAGTAACTTTCTATTAACATTTTAACAAACCCAAAAGTGCATAACATGGTTAAACTACTATTCCAAGTTCTTTCATTATTTTTACACAGAGGGTTATACTCCCTTTGTCCCAAAATTACAAGTATCACAAAAATTGCCCCAAACACGAAATTGACAAACAAAAGTATCAGGAATAACATATATGCATGTTATTACAAGCAATGGGGAGCTAATAACTTACCTAGTCCGAAATCAAGGTTACCCAAATAAATTTCTGTTCAGCCTGAAACGCTCTATTCAACGCCATGAATATTTATCCGGGATCAGAATCGAAAACAGAGGGATAATTAAGCTCGAGGAGTCGAGAATATGGTAAAAACCTAACCCTAACTTTGAAACAGAGGAAACAACGAGAATGATTTTGAGGAAAATGCCTTTCTCAGGCAACAACAAGTTGATATACTTGGAACTTTCCAAGAATGACAACTAGGCCCCTCAAGTTTCACTTTTAACAAAAAGACCCCTAAAGTCAAATTTTCACAAATGACCCAAAAGTCAAAACTAGACATTTAACCACCTTAATATTCTAAAGCAGTTAAGAAAGTAAAACTAGCATATAATATGCAAGTTCAAGTATTTAACAAGTAAGTCAAATATTTAACAAGAAATAGGATGGGCGTTACACAGATGACACAAGTTTAAAAGAAGGCAAGAAGCTTTTGACTACTTTTAATGGAAAATATAGATTTATACCCTGTACTTAGGTCTAAGATGCAGATATGCCCTTATACAAGTTAATTGCTATATTAGACCTTGTACTTAAGAAAAATGTGTGGAGATTTTGACTCCATCATCTTTCCATCCAAATTTTAACGGAATTGTTGACTAGGCATCTATGTGAAATTTATTATGTAGCAAAAAAATTGCCCAGATGAAATCTGCTAAGTATGATGGGTTCAAAACTACGTCGTTTTGATGTCAAAAATATCATTAAAAATGTTTTTTTTTTTTTTTGCCATCTTCCCCACTTTATTAAGCAATCACTCACATTTTCCTGTCTCCTCCGGCTATTCAAAACTCTGGCCAACCCCTACCTTTTCAGATCCTAGATCTAGCCAGCGGAACAATGCACCAAGCTCACACAAAAAATTGGGCAGGGACAAGAGTTGTACGATCAATTCTCCCCCAAATCAATGAGAAAACTCTACCCTTTCTTCCTCTTAGCACCGAATCCTCCCCATATACAACCATTGTGGTAGTAGTGGTTGACAATGGCTGGGTGGCGGTAGTGGTAATGGATGGGTACTAGCAGACGGGAGTTGGGTGGATGAAGAAAGGAATGGCGGGTGTAAAGTGGGAGAAGAAGAAGGCCCCTCTATGTTTTTTTTTTCCTTTTTTATTATTTCTTTTCTTTTTTATTTTTGTGATTTTTTTCTTCAATTGTCAACAAAACGATGTCGCCTTTTTATCAACATGTCCATTCAGCGATTTTTTTCCACGTGTGCTCATCAAATAGCCAAATAAGCAGTCTAGTGAGCCATTTCGTTAAAATATTGACGGAAAGATGAGGGTGTCCTAATCTCCACACATTTTTCTTAAGTATGGGGGCTAATATAACAATTAACTTGTATAAGGGAATATATGCATCTTAGACCTAAGTACAGGGGCATAAATCTATATTTTCCCCTACTTTTAACTTTGTATATAAAGGAGTACATCAATGACAATTGACTTAAGTTGAGTCTGGAAGAAAAACGTGTTCCTTATTTCTCTATGCTGAGTTCTTCTTTATCATACGGAGGCTGCTAATCCAAGCTATTGACCAACAAGAACTACATGGTCGAAGGGTTAGGGTGAATTATGATAATGATAGCAGGCCTCATGGGGGAGGAGGTTATGGTTGTGGTGGTTATGGAGGGGGAGGGAATGGTGTCTAGGAAAGGATGGCAACCGTGAGTACCAGTTTATTGGCAGGGCCGGTGATGTAGCGGAAGATAGATAGTAATCTATTATTGTTGAATCGAGCACGATTGCCAGTAACGGATCTTCAATCCTCGCTGAATCGCGCACGATTACCGAGAATTGGACGAAAGGAGAAAACTCCAACTTTCAAATTAACAAGAGCAACGGTCCAATTTTATTTTTTCGAAATCAAACTACCATTATATTATATTAAGGGCAAAAGCACAAAAATATGAGTAGGCTCTCTACAAATATCAGAGGCTCAACCCAAATATTATCATTCATTACAATGGTAGTTACAAATACATAAGAAATAGAAGAGGGATGACGAAAGAGGGTGTTCATGCATAAAGTTGCACTAGCATTCTCGATCTTCCGCCTTGTATCTCTCGTAGAAATACTCTGGAACACACAGATGCCTCTCCAAGCGTAGCTTGGACACTGCCATATATCGGCATTCACAAAATCCCCCACCGAGAAATATTTAGCGTTGAGAATAGTATGATTTAAGGCCACTGGGTTAGCAATAAATCGCCAACCAAAGTTCTCAAGCCATGCTACCATCCTCCACTTATGATTCTGCAGTGATTTTTGGAAAACAGAAGAAAAAACCAAGGCTCCCACAAAGGAGAGAATGCAAAGGCTCCCACAAAGGAGAGAATACAACAGATCAAACAACACCATTTCAATAATATTGCTCTTCATTTATTCAAAACTTAAAAGAAAGTCTAAAAACAAAAAACAAAAAACAAATACAACCAGATCTGGAAGTAGATTTAGAGAGAAAATCTGTCTAAATCTAAATCCAAATCTGGATTAAAACGAAAAATTAATCTGAAAACTTACAAATCGATGCAAGGAAGAAGAAGATGAAGTTATTCAGAGGAAATGGAGGAAACGGTTTTTAGAACCCGAGAGGACGTGAACGGTCCAATTTTATTAATCAAATTATCAAGCCTCTTTTCGGAACTAAGCATACCCCTAATTATATAGTTTTTTTAGGACTTGGAAAACAAGTCAAAACATTCTCAAAATAAGTCTAATTTATATGGTAACCTATCAGAATCATAAAATATCAAAATAAAGTCCTAGTCTACTTATAATAGTATAAATACTACCTGCTAAAAATTAATTCCGAAAATAATAATAAAATAACAAATAAAAATAAATTCTAACTTATCATAAATACTATCATGATTTGAGCCTACGCTTAGGCCAAGGTCCACTCCGATTTCTTCTTTTAAAGGATACTTTGATTTCGTTTAAGAGAATGAGTTATCGTTTTTCCAGAAAGATTTCGTTTAAGAGAAGGAGTTATCGTTTTTCCAGAAAGATCTTTTAAAGGATACTTTGATTTCGTTTAAGAGAATGAGTTATCGTTTTTCCAGAAAGATTTCGTTTAAGAGAAGGAGTTATCGTTTTTCCAGAAAGATCTTTTAAAGGATACTTTGATTTCGTTTAAGAGAATGAGTTATCGTTTTTCCAGAAAGATTTCGTTTAAGAGAAGGAGTTATCGTTTTTCCAGAAAGATCTTTTAAAGGATACTTTGATTTCGTTTAAGAGAATGAGTTATCGTTTTTCCAGAAAGATTTCGTTTAAGAGAAGGAGTTATCGTTTTTCCAGAAAGATCTTTTAAAGGATACTTTGATTTCGTTTAAGAGAATGAGTTATCGTTTTTCCAGAAAGATTTCGTTTAAGAGAAGGAGTTATCGTTTTTCCAGAAAGATTGTAACGACCCGAGCCCGTAGACCCGATCCGCCACATAGGTACCACACACTAGCCCACCAAGCATCTCCTCAATTGAGTCAACCACAGCTCATCACAGGCCTCCAAAAGTCCAATGGATGATTTGATGTTTAGTAGGAGTGTATGGGCCTTCTATATAGCACCCTCAATTCCCACAAATTTCCGATGTGGGATGTGGGATATCACAAAGATAGTCTTATTTTGATTTTTTATAGTCAACAAAAATAAACTTTGACCTAACATTGATGTCAAATTTAATGATCATAATGAAATTATAAAAATTATTTTTAATAAATTACTTAATGATTTATCAATTACAAATTTTATAATTTCACTAGAAAGATTAGATTGTCACCAATGGTTGATCAAAGTTCATTTTTGTTGACTATAAAAAAAAAGTTAAAATGAACAGTCAAAAAAAATTGCTTCCATAGTTGATTTGGTTTTGTTTCGCTTGTTATTCTCACGAACTGCTCTTGCTCAATCGCCAATTTACTGCTCTTGCTCAATCGCCAATTTCTTAAGGTAATGTTTTTTCCAATTTGTTGATTTTATTCTACCGTTCAATGTTCATACTCTTATTTTTCTTGTACTTATAACTTAATTTGCTTTTTATGATAGAAAAGAATGTGATAGGAAACTTAACTGTCAAAATCAGAGACAATAATACAATTGCTATTGACTAGTCCACCAATAAATTTTTAAAACATTCGGATCATTATTTTGGGATAATATAGATATTAATGTTAAGAGATCAAATTGTTAATTAGATAAGTAATTGAGTATTATTAATCCATTACCATGTTGTTAGTCCCTCACTATGCTTAAAACAACATAATTATTATAGTTAGGAAAAATTGCATTAATGGTCATCCAACTATTTATGATGAGTGGTTTTTATCACTCAACTCATTTTTATTGGCATGAACTATTTTGTTTGTGCTACCGTAGTCACTGAGACTAACGTCATCCAAAAAACATCGTTAATTCGCCATATGCTTATCCACGTGTTCTTTTTTAACGGGTAAAATAGGAATTAATGATATAGGGTTTTAACTGTAAACTAAAACTATAACATACTAGTAATTCGTAATTTATCCACATACCCCTTTCATCCTCTTCCTCCCAACCCTCGTAGTTGCAGAAATCATCCCCTCCATTCCTCTTCCCAAACCACAATCTCCACCACCAGTCAACCTCGCCTTGCCACCACCATTCCACAAGCATTCTCAATGGAAGTTAATTCTATGATTAACATATACCAGAAAAATCATAAGAAAATCCATGAAAGCAAGAAGGGTAATTGAAAGAACCTGTTCTATTTATACACTTTAAACAGGTAGATGTTAGTTCACAAGAGGTCGACTATCTTGGCAGAGTAGGTCGACTATCTTGATGTGTAGTGTGTGTGTGTGTTGAGTTATGCAGCGGAATAATAATGAAATAAATAGAAGAAATAAATGAGTAAATGATAAGTGATATGTGTGTGAATAAGTGTGAGTAAATGAGACACAAACACAAAGATTTAACGTGGTTCAGAGTATAGCAACTCTCTTACATCCACGCTTCACTGTCCTCAACAGTGAAGAAGCAATCCACTATAATACTTTGTCAAAAAATTACAATCAATTACAAGAAAATTCCCTCAGAATTTTCAAACCTAATTAGCCTCACTAATTAAGTTATGTACTTGTTGCAAAGTACAGAAAAAGAAAAGAAAAGATTTCACAAGTGTGAGGGTTTGGTGATCTCTAAGATGGCTCTAAAGTAGCTATGTGAGATCTATATTTGGTTATCTATTTTAGCACAGATTTATAAATATCAAGTGTGCTTTTACAATTGAGTTTGCTTAGAAGCTTTAATCAAATTGTATAGAATATGGCCAAGACAGTGATTTTTTTTAGTAGTGTTGAGCTCCTTTTATAGGCGTTTATGTTATATCCGTTTGAATTCCAACGGTCTTCAACATCTTGGAATTGCATATGTCAGTCATTTAATCTTTGACTGTCATAAAGTATGTGAACAGTGTTTGAGTCAGGTTTGACTTTGACTGGAAGTATAGTTTGGCAAAAGTGATAAGGTCTGCTATCTTAAAGGTTGGTTATCTCGATAGTGAAGATAGTGGACCTGTAATACTTGATGATTTCCAGTTAACTTCTTGATAATTCTTTTCAAGTTCATTAATTATTTGTCAAAACACTTAGTTAAGAAACTAGGGTTCTAACAATTTCCCCCTTTTTGGGAAATAATTAAGAATAAGAAGTAGAATAAGATCTGTAAAGAGAACTTAAAACATAACACAATTAGATCACAATGAGAAATGCAAAGGTTTTAAGTTTACATCCCAAAACATATAAAACAAAATTTTAAGAATGACAAAAGGTTTTGAGAAGAGAGAAGAACTTAGTGAAATAAGGCTTCAATACTGTCATCACTATGATAGTCTGGTTCAGGTTGTGCTTCTCCAAGGTCTACTGCAGTTAGATGTCTTTCTCTTTCAAGATTCAGTAGTTGGAGTTGCTTCTTGTTGAACCTGAAGTAGTACAGTTTGTTGTTCCAAGTGAGACTCATCCTATCAGCATACTGAATGCCATGGTTGATCAGTTGACTCTTCTTTAGCAGAGGCTCCTTCTTTCCCAGATTTCTTGAAACTGAGGGGGCAGGACCAATTAGAAGCTGTCTTGTTAAAGATTGTCGTCTTGATGAAGGTTGATCTTGGGTAAAGATTTCTTGAGGTTGAGTGAACTCTCTGAAATTTCTTGGAAGGGTGGTGGCTTCAGTCTGGTCAACTATCCTGCCAGCAAGTGTTTCATGGACCAACTTGGTCAAGTCATGTCTGAGTCCCTTCATTTGACCTCTCACATAGTTCCCAACTGCATTGATGTCTTCATGAGTAGCAATAGGAAATGTGGATGAATATGCAGGCACAATTGGATCAGGTATGAGAGGGAAAGAATATTGATAAAAGGGCTCTTGAAGTGATGGTTCCTTCGGGAAGATAGTAGAGCTGGGAAGGATTCCACCAAATAATCTCTTGATAGCACAGAAGCCAAACAACTTCTCACAGACTAGCTTCCAATAAATCACTTTGATGAGGTCAATGCATTTGGTTAAAACAACTCCAGATTGCATATGGATGCCTTCATTTAGCTTGGGAGACAACCATTGGGAGAAGAATTTTTCCCATTGAGCCATTTTGCCTTCATTAAGGCTTGAGGGAATAAGAGGGGTCTCATGGATGTAGAATTGGTTCAAGGCTAGTCTGTATGTTTTCCATTCATTGTGCACAAAGAATATTCTCTCAGCAAGCTCTCTAGCAGTCATTTTTAGCTGGGCTTTTGAGTAGGTCCAATATTGATTGGAGATAGCTGAGCTAAGGATTTCTTGGGGAAACTCAAGATGGTCAAATGAAAGACCAAGAGGGAGAATGGATGGGATAGAGAAGTCCACTGGATGAGAAATGAACCAAGAGGGAGGTGCATAGTACAGGTGAATCAAGTTGGTTGAAAAGAAGGGGTCAGATGAAGGATTATATGGACCATGAGTGATGATTTCAAAAGAAGAGTTTGTATGAAGGTAGGGATCATCAACTCTGGAAGAGTGAGAGGAGGAGGAAGAGAGACCAGTAGAGGGAGCTTTGTCCAGACCAAGTTTTTTCCAAGTGACATCAAATAACTTTTCTTTAAGTTCATGGAATTTGGCAATCTTACCCATATCAGATAGGGCAGAGTAGGCTTCTTTATCAAAAGGATTTTTCTCAACCAAGATTGCTTTTCCCTTTCCAGATGAGACAGGAAAAGAGGGAGAAGGTTGAACAGGTCTCTCAATGGTAAATTGGGTGGAAGGAATAGATTTTGGGGAATTGGGAATAGATTGTGCAAGGTCAACTATCATGGCCACAATTCTACCTAGGTCAGCTGTCTGTTCCTGAACATCTTCAAGATTGTCATTCCCCCTTTCTCTTTCAACTAAAGGCTCAATTCTATCAAGAATAACATTCCCCCTATCAGTTTCAACAGATACCTCCTCAAATTGTGATAAGAGACCAGGAGTTGGCATAAATAATGAAGATAAAGGACCCACTGATATAGGAATTTGAGCTGGGGAGAGGAGGCCTTTTTGCTGTGAGATCCAGTTAGAGTTTTAAGGGCTTCAACTGCTTCTTGGGCTCCTGAACTGAGGGTCTCAGTGGATGAACTTTGATGAGTTGGGTCAAAATCAAATGGTTCAGGTGGTGAGATAGAAGGAGAATGGGGTGGTGATTCTTCTTCAGGGATAATCACTTTTCTTCTCTTACTCAGTGGTTTGACTGAGACTAGGGGAACCTCATCTAATTCAATGGGTTCATTATCCTTTTGTAGTCTCTTGGATTTTCTGGAGGGTTGGGTTTTGGATTTTTCTGGAATGGGTGAGGGTGAGTGTTTGGGTTTGGCTTTGGACCTTTTGTACACAAAGGCAATTTTGGTAGAGGGAGAGGGAGTTTTGATGGTGCTGGGACCAGGAGTAGACGGTGGGGGTGCTTCAAGAAGCAAGGGTGGAATAATTTTGTCTAAAGGTTCATGCACAGTAGGGTCAACATCTAGGTCTACTATCTTGGGTCCTTTGTCTTTCCTGCCATTTCCCTTAAATCTTTGGGCCATTTCAGCTAGGGTCTCTCTTTCAATATCACTGCCAGAGATTGATGAGACATGAGAAGGTGAATTTTCATCTTGAAGGATAGGATCTTGTTGATCTTCAATAGGTTCTTGTACCCTACCCTGTTGTTTGTATGAGAAGGTATGAATTCTAAATACCTTATATCTGTGATGGGTTGCTTGCCTATCATAGGGGGCAGGTACTCTAACTCTCGTTATTCTCCCAATTTGAAACAAAATCCCACTCATGAACCTAAATAATCCAGGATTTATAGAGGATTTTGTTTTGATTTTAAGGGGATGATGGCCAGACCAAAGTCTAAAGTTAGACAACAACACAAAACTCCAATTTGTGGTTTGAACTGTATGCAATAGACACAACAATTATTTCCACTCACTGAGGCTCATGACATGGTGAGAAGAGGTCTTTCCAAACAAACCTTTCATAACTACATCAGCTAGAGTAGAAAATTGGGGAGATAGGAACTTTTTATAGACATGTTTATCATTATGGTAATTAGGCCATCCTTCTATAGTAGCAGTTTGAGATGAGTAATTGATGTTGGAATCCCAAATGTTTGTAATCATGTTGGGTTCATTTACAGTACCATAAGTGGCAGCAACATCACTAGGGGATATGGTGTAGGAGATACCTTGAAGAGTAAACTGAATGTTGTATTGCTCTGTCCAAACTCCATTATCGTAGATGTGGGAGCAGAGCAGAAGAAGAATTGGATGCTTGGCCTCCATGAATGTCTTCAATTTTGCATTTGTGAGAAGCTCTCCAATCCATCCACCATCTGGATTAATGTAAAAGGATTTTTTAATGCGATATCCATGGGCGGATGAGGAATTCATTTTTCTAGAGTTTGAGAAGAAGAAACAGAGGATGTAACAGTCACTTTTGTTTGAATGGAGAAGAAGGGTTTTATAAGGATGATTGGTTTAAGTGAAACGGTGGCTTTTAAAGGGTTGGGGGACAACTGTAGAAAGGTGAAAAGACATGCCCTTTAAAGGAAATTTATAAGTGATGTAGAGAAGCAAGTGACTCATCACAATTGTAACTGTTGAAACAGTAAATGTCTTCTATTTGTGTTTACGCAGAGGACATAGCGTGAACGGAGCAAACATTCTTTATTCCCTTAATAAATATTGACATGGTTAAGTCCAATATTCAACTATAGTCCAGTATATACAGGCGGCTCGATTTAAATAACATATCAAATCAACCTTTCTGGATTGCATCTTTTGAGGTATACTATCATCATTACATCTACAACATTCATTCTCGAGGTGAATTAAATGATGTGAAATATCTCTATATAAGAAACATTGTTGGTGAATTTATACAGCACAACACCAAATATTCAGATATATATAGTTCATAGTAAGATAGTAGACCTTCTTCCTTCATATTTTCTCATAAAAGAATGGGTAGACTAACAAATCTTTTTAGCCCAAGCAAGATGTCTGATCTTGCGAAGAAGTTAAAGTTTAGAGAGAGGAAAGAGGAGAAGGAGCAGGTAGATGAGAGATTCTTAAGAGAGTTTAGGGAATATCAGTCACAAGAGGCCTTAGTTGGTGATCAAGAGGTGGATCAGCTTTTTCCAAATGATCCAATAAAGAAGGTGGAATTGATGGAAAGGTCCATCAAGAAAGAGATGTGGCTGCATGCGAGAGATGAGTTTTGTTAAGGAGGAGAAAAAGAGGCTAAAGAAAGGGGAGGAGATAGAGAAAAGATATGACATTGGCAATGGGAAAGCCAAGATGTCAGAGATTGAGGAAGATAAAGGACCTAACAAATCCTTGTTTGATCTTTTAAAGTTAGAGAGGAAGTCAGATTTGGTGATTGGCAAGCAAAGGGAGAAAGGGGAAGGCCAAGGGGATAATTATGATAGCAGTTCTTACACGAAGAACAGTTCATTTTCCCTACTTTCAAGCAAGTACTTTGCTTGTTGTAGTCCATTAAGAACAGGGGAGAAGGAAGATGGGAGCTTCAGGTCAGATGAGGCATATGTCTTTAGTGAAATCCACAATTCTTCTGGAACTTTCAGCTTCTCATCACCTTTAGATAGTTTTCCTAAACCTCAGGAGGTAAGGAATTGGTGGCCTAGGACTGTGTGGCCTTCATCAAATCAGTCTGCCCGTGGAGTTGAGTCATAAAGATGGGATAGTATACTCATGTTAGAGAGAACTGATGAGTCTGGTTAGCCATTTATTGGGATATCTCAAGGAGGAGTGAAGGAGGAGGTGGAGACATCAGCAGAGTGTTCTTTTGTTGTTGGAGAATGGAGGTCAGAGGAGTAGTTTCTGATGAAGTGAAGATAGTGGACCTGGTGGAGAGGTCGGCTATCTTGGATAGGGAAGGAGCTGGTGACACAATTTTAGCTCCTTTTAGTTTGTAGGAGTAGGGTAGCCCTTTATGGCACCTTTTTGATGTTTTTACTCCTTTCTTTGTTATGTACTCCACTATGTTTAATGAAATTTCCCTTTTTATTTGCTTGGCATATTCAGCATTCCCATATTTGCTCTCAAATAACCAAATCTTTGTTCATCCAGTGCTTTTGTAAGAATGTCAGCCAGTTGATTCTCAGTGCACACATGAGAGATGCATGTATAACCTTTTTCAACATGATCCCTTATGAAATGGTGCCTAACTTCAATGTGCTTTGTTTTAGAGTGCTGAACTGGATTCTCAGTCATTGCTATAGCACTAGTATTATCACAGAAAATAGGAATATGATTTTGAAAAATTCCAAAGTATTTGAGTTGATTTCTGAGATAAAGGAATTATGAGCAACAAAGTCCAGCAGCAACATATTCTGCTTCTGTAGTTGATGTAGCAACTGAGGTTTGCTTTTTGCTGCACCAACTTACAATTCTTGAGCCTAGAAACTGACAACTACCACTGGTGGATTTTCTATCCAAATTGCATCCAGCATAGTCTGAGTCAGTATATCCAATGAGAGATATAGGAGATTCTTTAGGGTACTAAATCCCAAAGTCAGTAGTCCCTTTAAGATATCTTAAAATCCTTTTAACTACTGCTAAGTGTGATTCTTTAGGATCTGCTTGAAACCTTGCATATAAGCAAACACTGAACATGATGTTAGGTCTTGAAGCAGTGACATAGAGAAGAGATCCAATGAAACTTCTATACTGAGTTTGATTCACACTCTGACCTTTAGGATCTGCATGTAATTTTGCAGTTGTTGATAGAGGAGTTTTGGCTGTGGATACATTTTGCATATCAAATTTCTTCAGCATATCTCTAGTATATTTTCCTTGATTTATAAAAATTCCATTGGGAAATTGTTTGACTTCCAGTCCCAAAAAGAAGGTGAGCTCTCCTATCATGCTCATTTCAAATTTCTCTTGCATGGTTGATCCAAATTCCTTGTATAGATCATCATTAATTGAACCAAATATAATATCATCCACATAAATTTGAATGAGTAAGATATATTGGTTGGTCTTTTTGATGAACAAGGTTTTATCAATTTGCCCTTTTGTAAATCCCTTTTCAAGTAGAAAGTTGGATAAGGTCTCATACCAAGCTCTAGGGGCTTGTTTGAGTCCATATAAGGCTTTATCCAGTTTGTAGACATGATCTGGGAATTTTGGGGATTCAAACCCAGGAGGTTGAGCAACAAATACTTTTTCATGAAGAACCCCATTCAGAAATACACTTTTAACATTCATCTGATATACAGTCATATTTTTGGATGATGAGTAGGCAAGAAAAAGCCTAATTGCTTCAAGTCTTGTAACTGGAGCATAAGTCTCATCATAGTCAATACCTTCTTATTGTCTATAGCCTTGAGCTACCAATCTTGCTTTATTTCTTATGACTGTACCATCTTCATTCATCTTGTTTCTGAACACCCATCTAGTCCCAATTATAGTTTGATTTTTAGGTTTAGGGACCATGTTTCCAAACTTTGTTCCTTTCAAACTGTTCAAGCTCTTCCTCCATTGCTTCTATCCAATCTGCATCAAGAAGAGCTTCATTGATCTTCTTTGGCTCCATCTATGATATGAAGGCACTATACAAAGCTTCATCTTCAATGTTTGACCTTGTTTGAACTCCACTGCCAATATCACCAATTACTAATGTCTCAGGGTGATTATTGTTATAGTTTCTAGCAATGGGGAGATCAATGTATATGCTGGAAATAGGAATGGATCTAGGTGGATTATGATTTGATGGTTATTGAGTGGATGACCTAGGTTCACAGTTTATCCTAGTTCTATTTTCAGTGATAGGTCTGTCATCAGTAGTAGGTCTACTATCATTTGTAGGTCTACTATCATCAGTAGGACTATTATCAGGAATGAGAACAGGGTTAGTGAGAGCAGTTCCATGCTTAGCAACTTGTGGTAAAGTAGGATTATCATTGATTTTGAGGTTGCTGAAAGGTGGAAAAGGTTTAGGAGAGATTTTGGGTAGATTATAAGGAAGATAGTCGAGTTGGTCATTTTTGGAATTTTGGGAAATGGGTGAAGGTTTAGGCAGAGAATCAACATTTCCAAGAGTTTCATCAAACTAATTAATTTTTATATCCTAGGCACTGGGAGATTCATCAAAATCTACATGAATGGACTCTTCAACCACCATTCTTCTTCTATTATAAACTCTATATGCCTTGCTGGTTGCAGAATAACCAAGGATTATGCCTTCATCACTTTTAGACTCAAATTTGTCCAAATTATTCTTCCCGTTGTTGTGAATGAAGCATTTACTCCCAAAAGCATGAAAGTAATAAATAGTTAGAGTTCTTTCATACCACAATTCATAAGGAGTCTTTAAGTGAAATTTGTTAATCAGGGTCTTGTTCTGAACATAGGCTGCAGTAGTAACAGCTTTTCCCCAAAAATACTTAGGAAGATTATTTTCAGATAACATGGTCCTTGCAGCTTCACATATTGTTCTGTTCTTTCTTTCAGCCACTCCATTTTATTGAGGAGTTCTAGGGGCTGAAAAGTTGTGACTAATTCCTTGCTGATTGCAAAAATCTTCAACTCCAGTGTTCTCAAATTCAGTACCATGATCTGATCTTATTCTGACCACTTTGATGCTTTTGAGGTTTTGAACTTGATTTATCAATTTTACTAGTTGACCAAGAGTTTCTGATTTGGATTCCAAGAGAATGATCCAAGAAAATCTTGTAAAGTCATCAACTATCACTAGGGAATACCTTTTTCCTCCAAGGCTTCTGGTTCTGATTGGTCCAAATAAATCCATATGAATAAGTTCAAGTGGCCTTTTTGTATCCAATCTGTTTTTGGCTTTAAAAGAAGTCCTTTGTTGCTTTCCACACTGACAAGCATTGCACAGTTTATCCTTTTTGAAGGATATCTTTGGAAGTCCTTTAACAAGTTTGGAGGATGCAAGTTTTGCTCTGCTTTTAAGGTTCAAGTGAGCTAATCTCTTATGCCAGAGCCATAACAAATCAGACTGATTATAAGAAAGTAGACATATGGCATTGGAAGATTTAGTCACTTCAAGGGATATGCAGTATACATTTCATTTTCTGAATCCAGTAAGAATGACTTCATCATTTGAATTCTTCACTTGACACAGGTTATGAGAGAACACAACATGAAATCCTTTGTCACATATCTGACTGATGCTAATCAAGTTGTGCTTGAGACCTTCCACATAAGAGACATTTGATAATATAACGCTCTTTGTGATCAAGTCTCCATGTCCTTTGACTCTGACTTAAGATTTGTCTCCAAAAACAACATTAGGTCCATCTTTTAAAATGAAGTTCTGCGGCCATTATTTGTTGAAGGTCATATGACTATTGCAGCCACTGTCTAGGTACCAAATTCCTATATTAAATTCCTACAAAACAATTAAAAGGAATAAACATGGTCCCCTTTGAATTATGGGTCCAGGAGGTTAGACAGCCTTAAGGACCCACACTTTTACAATTTTCTTAGGAGGGCTATTGTTCTTTGGGACAAAAGATTTTTGGATGAATGAGTTTAGGTAGGATATGATTTGGTATATGTAGGGTGTCATCCTGAATTGTTGGTGATGGTAGTTGTGATGAGGGTGAGTATTATATGATTTGGGTGAGGGATAGGCTTTAGGGAACTTTGAAGAGCTATAGTTTTGATTTTTTCTTCCTTTGTTTCTTTTTTGATAGGTCTGTTGTCTTCTTAGATATGCTTGATAGGTCAGCTGTCTTCTAGATTGTCTTGATAGGTCTTTTGTCTGTAGTTGTACTGACCATTTTGATTGTTCTTCCAAGTCAGGAATTGCTTTTCAGGGCTTGGAACATCACTTTTGTTGTTGGGATTGGTCATTTGAATGCTGCTACTAGATGCTTGATCATGATAGCTGACCTCTTTCTTTTTTTTTCTTGAGCCTTGTATACATCCTATTTTGTTTGGATAGGATAGATGGGTTTTCTTATAGTTTTGTCTCCCATCTTGACAAGTAGAATTTTCTCCAATTTCCTTTCACCTTTAGGTAGTTTGTATTCAATCAAGGTTGGGTTATTTGCACCTAGTCCAGTTTTTTCAAAAGGATGCCTTTGTGTATAAAGGAAATGTGACATTGCTGAAATTGACTTGTTCCAAGACTCAATTTTTGTTTTGAATGCTTGGTTTTCATCATTCAAGGCCTCTATTCTGAGGTTGAGCTCTTTCAGTTGACTGCTGATGTGAAGGTGATTGTTTCTTGCATTGAAGATATCAGCATGAAGGTCTACTATCTCATCTTCTTGCTACTTGTTTTGGTTTTGAAGGGAGAGGTTTTGTGTTTCAAGGAGGGCATTTTTGGTTTTAAGACTGTCTAGGTCCTTAGAAAATTGTAAGTTTTCAGTTATTAAGACCTTAAGGCTAGATTCTTCTTTCTTTCTCTGAATGAACAAAGTACAAGCCAAATTTTTAAGACCTTCAAGGTTAAGAGAATTAAAATCACATACCTCTCTTAGTTCTTCTGCAGCTGCAAGAGCTTCAAGTTCCTCTTCATTTTCTGAGTCATCTTCATCATTTGCCATGAGACATATCATGGCTTCCATCTCATTATCTGAGTCTGAGGAGTCACTTTCATCATCACTGAATTTTGACAGGTCTGCTATCATGACCTGTTCCTTCTTTTCAACTTGTTTGGCTTTAGCACAGTTGAAGCAACTGCGCCTAGAACTGTGTATAATGTCTTTAGAATATGAAAGCTTCTTCTGAGTTGAAAAGTTTCTTGATTTCTTTGGTTCAGGGCACTCTTGAGAGTAGTGACCTAACTTTTCACAGTTATAACATGTGACATCTTTCTTCTCAGTTTGGACTTGGTTAGAGGAGGATGCTGTGTTTCTTTTGTCAAATATCCTTTTTTGATGTCTCATAGAGTTTTTAACAGCTATGGTGATCAAGCTAGGAATATATTCTTGAGTTAAAGGTTTGACTTCTGGTTTTTGGGACATGTTGACTTTCTGAATATCATTGCAGATTAGGGAGTCAATGTCTTGTTGTGAGTAAGCTTTAGGAGCTTCTTGTGCAGCAAGAGCCATGGTGTGAGCATTGGCTAAGGATGATGCAATGGTGGGTAGTTTGACAGTCCCTTCAAGTTCGTATGCTTCCACTTTTCCAAAGTATTGTTCAACAGTCATAGTTGGCCATTCAATACCTTCTCTTATGGGTAAAGCAACTTTTTCATATTCTTGAGGCAGGCTTGAAAATATTTTTAGACATAGATCTTGTTGATCTAATTTCTTGCCATGATCTGACACAAGTCTAAGTAGATCTTCAAATCTGTCTTTGGCAGCACTAACTATTTCACAAGTAGCAAACTTAAAATTATCAAGTTGCCTTAAAAGGTTATATAGGTTTTGTGCTCTGACACTTGTGTGCTTAGTGAACTTGGTTTTAATTAAATCTCAGGCTTCTTTAGCAGTTTCAACTTTCCCAATCTCTTGGGCCAAAGAGTCATTAACACTTTTTTGTAAAATGTTTTTAACTTTTTGATTAGCTGTTACTAAGTGTCTTTCAGTTTCAGTCCATAGATTTGGGGTCTTGTATTTGTCCTCTCCTCCATTTGTGTAAGGTTGGGTGGGTATTCTCACTTCTTCATGAAGAACAAACCAGTTCCACACACTGTTTGAATCAACATGTGGAATGTCTTTCTCATTGTTTCTTTTGGGTTGATGCATGATGATGGTGCTTCTGGATCCTTCACAAGATATTAAGCTTGAAGACACTTAAGTCTTTTAGAAACCAGCTCTGATACCAATTGAAAGAACCTGTTCTATTTATACACTTTAAACAGGTAGATGTTAGTTCACAAGAGGTCGACTATCTTGGCAGAGTAGGTCGACTATCTTGATGTGTAGTGTGTGTGTGTATTGAGTTATGCAGCGGAATAATAATGAAATAAATAGAAGAAATAAATGAGTAAATGATAAGTGATATGTGTGTGAATAAGTGTGAGTAAATGAGACACAAACACAAAGATTTAACGTGGTTAAGAGTATAGCAACTCTCCTACATCCACGCTTCACTGTCCTCAACAGTGAAGAAGCAATCCACTATAATACTTTGTCAAAAAATTACAATCAATTACAAGAAAATTCCCTCAGAATTTTCAAACCTAATTAGCCTCACTAATTAAGTTATGTACTTGTTGCAAAGTACAGAAAAAGAAAAGAAAAGATTTCACAAGTGTGAGGGTTTGGTGATCTCTAAGATGGCTCTAAAGTAGCTATGTGAGATCTATATTTGGTTATCTATTTTAGCACAGATTTATAAATATCAAGTGTGCTTTTACAATTGAGTTTGCTTAGAAGCTTTAATCAAATTGTATAGAATATGGCCAAGACAGTGATTTTCTTTAGTAGTGTTGAGCTCCTTTTATAGGCTTTTATGTTATATCCGTTTGAGTTCCAACGGTCTTCAACATCTTGGAAATGCATATGTCAATCATTTAATCTTTGACTGTCATAAAGTATGTGAACAGTGTTTGAGTCAGGTTTGACTTTGACTGGAAGTATAGTTTGGCAAAAGTGATAAGGCTGCTATCTTGAAGGTTGGTTATCTCGATAGTGAAGATAGTGGACCTGTAATACTTGATGATTTCCAGTTAACTTCTTGATAATTCTTTTCAAGTTCATTAATTATTTTTCAAAACACTTAGTTAAGAAACTAGGGTTCTAACAGTAATGCTAGGGGCACAAAAGAAGTTCACAAAATGAGGTAGCGATATTTTATTGGTTACATCGATAGTGGAACTGACACACTCTAATTAAAAACACCAATAAAATATTGACACATAATTTTGTAGACCAAATTTTGTGGCACTTTTTTACTGTCAAATACCTTCTCTCATTTTTGGAATTTATGTAATCCCAGTTGTTTGATGATTGATAAATACTTGGGATTGAAACCCAGGTGTGAAGGATTTGATTTTTGAAATTGGATCAAATCTTCCCAAATATCTCAGTTAATATTTATTTTGATTAGGTAAGATATGTAGAATATATTTTGTATATCTTCCATACTTAGCCAATTAATTTTAGGAGTATATATGTATCCCTCTTTCTTCCTTCATCTTTCATCTTCACCATGGCCGGCAATACCAAAGGGAAGGGCGAGAACAGTGGGGCCACTGGAAACAAGGTAGACGTGATGTCTCCTAATTTTATTTCATCCTCGGACAGTCCCAATATAGTTTTTGTGAGCGATCCCCTTCGAAATGGTAACTACGCAGACTGGGTTGAGGAAATGAGTAACACTCTGTTTGTGAAGAATAAAATTAGTTTCATGGATGGCACGACTCCAGTCCCAAGCGAAGGTTCAGCGGAATTGCAATTTTGGAAGAGGTGCAACGCGATGGTGAAGGGGTGGTTAAACAGTGCCATGGAGAAGGAGATACGCAACAGTGTAAAACATGCAGGCACGACACAGGAGATTTGGGAGGACTTGCAGGAGCATTTTAGGAGTGAGAGCGTGCCTAGGGATTATGAGCTAAAGCGCGCTATAACCATGATAAGGCAAGAAAACCTATCGGTGTTGGTGTATTACACGAAGTTAAAAGGGCTGTGGGATGAGGTTCAATCTATTGCGCCACTGGCGAGGTGAAAATGCGGTGGGTGCACGTGTGACACATCGAAGAGGCTTGTTGAAATGAAGGAGATGGAGCGCCTATATGAGTTCCTCATGGGTTTAGATGAAATCTTTGGGACAATTAAAACCCAGATCTTAAGCATGAAACCGATGGTCAGTTTGGGTGCCGCTTATCATCTAGTTTCTGAAGATGAAAAGCAAAAACAGATTAGTGCATCCAGAAAGGTGGATGTGGAGGCAGCTGCTTTTTATATACGCAGTAGTCAACCAGTTGTTCAGCCATTTGTTCAGACAACTGTTCAATCAACTTTGCAGACAGATAAGCCCAGATGCACACACTGTGGGAAGCTTTACCACACTGTTGAAAACTGCTACGAAATCATAGGTTATCTAAAAGGACGGAAGAAGAACAAGCAGAAAGGGGCTAGAAAGACCACGACACACCTGGAAATGTGAGAAGGGAGTCTGTTACCAGGGTTCACTGATGAACTGTACAAGCAGTTAATGCAACTGCTTGCAGACATAGCACAAGGCGAGCCGAAACCATCTCCCACTGTAACATGGCTGGTAAGCTAAATGATATAAATACTTGGATCATTGACTCAGGACCAAGTGAACATATAACTTGTAACGAGTCGATGTTAGATAATCAAATTAGAACAGGGATGGAGGAACCGGTCAAAATTCCGAATGGAGATGTGGTACCAGTGAAAGGCGTTGGCAATGCACGGCTTCCGAACGGAATAAATATTCGTCATGTTCTAAATATGCCTGATTTTAAATGCAATATATTGTCTGTTAGCCGATTAACAATTCTTTCCGGATTTTTGTGTGATACAGGACTTGGCTTCGAGGACTCTAATTGGAATGGTTAGATGCAGTGATGGTCTATATCACCTAGAGCCGGTTACAAAGGAACGTGCAACGATAGGAGCAACAATTGACTCTCGAGGTATGTCATTGTAGGTTGGGACATGCCTGAGTCTTTAAGTTTTCTGATAGTTCTAGTAAGAGGGAGAATCATTGTGACTCATGTGTTCGAGCAAAAATGATTAGACTCCCTTTTCCCATTAGCAGTTTTCAAACTAAGTCTTGTTTTGATCTTGTACACTGTGATATTTGGGGTGGTTATAAAACTTCTTCCTTTTCCGGTGCACACTATTTTTTGACCATAGTTGATGATTATAGTCTGGGTGTTTGGGATTTTCTAATGAAGCATAAATACGAGGTCCATTATTATCTCACTATGTTTTGTAATATGGTCAATACCCAGTTTGATAGAAAATTAAACGCATTAGGAGTGACAATGGTGGGGAATTTCAGTCACTATTAATGCTTGAATATTATGTTACTAATGGGATCTCGAAACTTCTTGCACCAACACACCACAACAAAATGGGGTCATCGAGCGCAAGAATCATCACATCTTGGAAATGGTTAGGGCTTTACGTTTTGAAGCTGGGTTACCAAAGAAATTTTTGGGGGAATGCATCTTAACAACAACTTATATAATTAATCGTTTACCTTCCAAAGTTTTGAAAAATAAAACCCCTTATGAGATTTTGCTTCAAAAGAAGTCATGCCTTGATCACATGCGTGTTTTTGGATGTTTGGTTTATGCTAAAAATAATAAGAAAGAGGGAGATAAGTTTGATACTCGAGGCAGGGCTTGTGTGTTCGTTGGGTACCCACATGCACAAAAGGGGTACAAAGTTTTTGATTTGGAGTCTAAACAAATATACACATTGCGAGACGTAAAGTTTGTGGAAAATGTTTTTCCTTTGAAGAAGACTCACCCCGAACCAAGTCTGCATGAATGGGACACTGTGAGGAATGATAGTCTGGAAGAAGAGGTCACAGAACTGGAATCATTACAAGCAGTTCATCAGCCAGTTGATCAAACAGGTGTCCAGACAACTGGCAATGAGGGACCTGTTGAAGCAGTACAGGCAGTTGAGCGACCAGTTGAGTAGACAGTTGCCCAGTATTCTATTACACAAGTCAGCGAACAACTTGCTGCACAACTGCCAAAAATAGTTCAGTGATGAAGTAAACACCTTAAACAGTAGCCAAAGCATCTCCAAGATTTCATCGTCAGTATACCGGCCTCTATAGACCATCCGCATCCTCATTCCGAGCCAGAAACCTCGAAGGTATATCCTCTATCAAACTACATTTCTTATGAACGCTTTTCTCTCACTCATAAAGCATTTCTTGTGGCCATTACTTCACATGATGAGCCTAAGTACTACCACCAGGCTGTTAAGGATCAGCAGTGGCGTGATGCAATGAAGAAGGAGATTGATGCCTTGGAAGCCAACAGAACATGGACACTCGAGGCACTACCTCCGGGAAAGAAAGCCGTCAATTCCAAATGGGTTTATAAGATAAAGTATAAACCGAATGGGAAGTTGAAAGGTACAAGATACGACTAGTACCAAAGGGTTTCATACAAGTTGAAGGGATCGATTACCACGAAACCTTCGCTCCACTTGCAAAACTAGTCACTATGCGCAGCTTGTTAGCTGTGGCAGCGAAAAAGAATTGGGCCTTTTACCAAATCAATGTAAACAATGCATTCCTTTATGGGGACTTAGCCAAAGATGTGTATATGAAGATTCCACAGGGTTTTGCAAAGGAAGGAGAAACGAGAGTTTGCAGACTTCGGAAATCATTATATGGTCTTCGCCAGGCATCGAGAAATTGGTATCAAAAATTTACCATGGATCTTCCTAGCATCGACTTCAAACAATCCCAGGCTGATCATCATTCCCTCTTTATATACAAGAAAGACAAGTCCTATATTGCTGCACTCATCTACGTAGACGACGTGCTCCTTGTTGGAAACGACATTTCCAAAATTGAGGCCGTCAAGAGTTTTTTGGATAACAAATTCATCATCAATGATATTGGACATTTGAAGTATTTTTTAGGGATTGAGGTGGCGAGGGCGCCGGAAGGTATCGTGCTTAGCCAACGCAAATATACGTTGGTTATACTCGAAGAAAGTGGACTCCAGGGGGGGCGTATAAGTGAGTTTCCAAACACGGATGATGATAGTCCTTTTGTTGATGCTTCCCAATACAGAAGGTTAATAGGACGGTTGCTCTACTTAACAGTAACTCGACCCGATATCCAATTTTCAGTTAGCCGATTGAGCCAGTTCATTACAGCTCCAGGACACACCCATATGGATGCAGCGGTTGGAGTCCTACGGTTCCTCAAAAGCACACTTGGTCAAGGCCTTTTCCTTCCAGCTCGTGGAGATTCAACACTCGAGGCCTATTGTGACGCGGATTGGGGAGGCTGCCCTATAACCAGGCGTTCATGTACTAGGTATTTTGTATCCTTGGGAGGTGCACCTATCTCATGGCAGTCTAAAAAACAGTCCGTAGTGGGACAGATATATAAAATATGGTTTGCCATCTTTATAACAATGAAGCTATGATATAACGCATAGGCCTTTCTCAAGGGCCTAGGGCATAATATCCAAACTTCTGCCGAAGCGGAGTATCGAGCTATGGAAACAACTGTTAGTGAAGTTATATGGCTTCGTTGGTTTCTCCGTGATCTTGAGGTGCCACAACCACATGCCACTACACTTCATTGTGATAATCAAGCAGCTCGACACATTGTTAATAACCCAGTTCTTCATGAACGCACCAAGCATGTCGAAATGGATTGCTATTTTGTTCGTGAATGGGTAGAGTTCGGAGATATTTTACCTTGCAAGATCTCGACTACTGATCAAGTTGCAGGCTTGTTTATGAAACCTCTCGGTGCTACACAGTTTCGTTTTTTGACGGGCAAGTTGGGCATTCGAAACCTCCATGTGAAGGATTTGATTTTTGAAATCGGATCAAGTCTTTCCAAATATCTCGATTAATATTTATTTTGATTAGGTAGGATATGTAGAATATATTTTGTATATCTTCCATACTTAGCCAATTAGTTTTAGGAGTATATATGTATCCCTCTTGTACACGTTTTTGAATCAAGAAAACCCTTTGTCCATGAATCATGTACTGCTAAAATTTTTCAAGGTGAGATTCTAATTCAAACGATTGAAAATAAAATATGGATTCCAAAAAGAATAAACAAACTCCACCGAAGACCACAACCTGCATCAGATCAAAGTGGTTGGGTTTGGAAGTAATTGAATGGATGGGTTCCTAACCCAACAACAAACTAAAACTGTAAGTGCAGAATGTGGTGATACCACAAGTGCTGACCACACTGTCCAAGTGATATCGTCGGACAGTCTGCATATATTTGTATATTTGCTTCATAAATAATTTCTGGACTAATGACTAATATTATTGCAAGGGTTATTGTTTATGTTGGTCCATTTTCAGGTATAACCTATGCTAGAATAATGCAAAGAAGTTTAAAAAGAAGTTATGGATAAAATGTGATTTTATCCACAAGCTTTGGAGATTTTCTACACAACTAACACATGGGTATTTGACCCATTCAAAGGCTGATTAGTTGAAGGAGAAATGTACAAGGCACATGAGCAAGGAGGTACAACACGGCATAGCTTGAACTTGGGCACAAAGAAAAGTTGTTCCTATTTTATAGGAAATGTGGAGATAATACTCCCCAAGGCTCGGCCACTCTCTCCCTCCACTACACCACGTTTTTGTGACCTCTCCAAGCCATTATGAGTATTCCCCAATTATTCTTGAAGCCTATAAATAGAAGAGGATATGAAGAATGAAGACACAACACTTCAAGCAAATACACACACTCCTCACACAAGAAAGGCTATACACTCCTTGGTTCCTTTAATCTCCCAAACACTTTTCTATTCTTTTAATCGAGTATTATAAGTGTCTTGGCTAGGATAGGGTCTCGTGTATTAGACTTAGTCGTTCCACGAAGCTTTCATTGTAATAGCATTAGGGAACTCTTGACCTTGTACTTCATATCATATTATTTAGTGAAGGTCTCGCCTTTTGAGGTATCCCTCAAGATATATAATTTATATATCTTGAGAAAAATAATTCTTGTGTGATTTTTCCGCTGCAAACTCTTTTCAGAAATAGTTTTCTGTTCGTGTGTGTTATGTGTTGCCAGAAGTGATATCGTTGTAGTGAAAACACCTTTGATATCACTTCCTTTCTGACTTAAGCCATCGACGAACTTTTTCAATTGGCACCAGAGCTGGTTACTTGATATACTAAGTACTTCGGTCCAGTGTGTCATGGCTTATGATCCTGCAAATCCTATTCAAAAGAGGCTTCCTGTTCTTGATGGTTCGAATTACGCCTATTGGAAGATCCGCCTCCGTTCGTATATCAAATCAATTGATATCCGGGCTTGGCGATCTATTGTGAATGGTTATTCTGTCCCATTATTGACGCCGGATGAGGATGGTGACGTTCAAGTCAAGCCTGAATCCGAGTGGACTAATAAGGAAAACAACCTAGCTAGTTTTAATGAAAAGGCACTTAATGCCATTTATGAGTGGGTTGATATGCATATTTTTAAACTCATTCAAAATACTCCCACTGCTAAGGAGGCATGGGATACTTTACAAAGATGTTGTGAAGGGGATGGTAGTGTGCGTGAAACTAAGCTTAGGAAGCTCACTAGTAAATTTGAAAGATTGAGGATGAGTGAAAATGAAAGTATTTCTTCATATTTTGAAAAACTTATTGATATTGCAAATGATTGTCAAGTTTTGGGTGAACCCTTTACTAACAAACAACTTGTTTCAAAAGCAATTAGAACTCTTCCTGAGCGCTTCAATATTAAAGTTTCATCTATTGAAGAGGCTCACAATCTTGCAACCATGGATATCAACACTTTGATGAGCATTTTGTAAAATTTTGAATTAAATCTCGCTGATCAAAGTGATGCTATTAAAGGCAAAAATGTTGCTTTAAAAACTCTTCCTTCGGTTTGTGTAAACAATGAGGAAGATGAAGTTTTTGATGAAACGGATGAAAATACTAGTGTTGCTTTACTTGCTAGGAAATATAACTCTATGTTAAGAAAGTTCAACAAGGAGAATATGCAGGTAAAGGCAAAAGAGCAACAAACCAAGGTGTATGATTCGATGCCAAGGAGGTCACTCCCAACCACCCAGAAGGCGAATCCAATCCATAGGGCATCCTCGGATCAGTCGAGCTCCAATCCCAATTACCTTGACTCCATTCAATGTCATACTTGTTCAGGATGGGGTCACTATGCCAATGAATGCGCAAATAATCTGAGGAAGAAGGGTAAGAGCTTGTGGGTGTCTCTCAGTGACAATGAATAAGAAGGAGTGAACCATGCTCAAGAACTAGACGAGACAACCATGTTTGTCACTGTGTGTGACTCGAACACAAAAAGTGCTATCCCAAGTGATAACCCAAGTGGGATAACACCTGTGATAAAACCCAGTAGGTACAATGATTTAAATTCTACTAATGCTGTTTGTTTTGTGGGGTCTATTAATATGGATGCAGGAAATTCTCAAGAGGATGCTGAGATGAGTAAGGATGAACTCATAAGAGGATTGAGGAACCTTTATGAGGATATCCTTGAAGAATACAAGAAGGAGCATAGTATGGTGCAATTCTTGACTAAAGAAACTCAGCAACTAAGACTTGGCGTGGCTACTCTTGAAATCGAGCTCACAAAGAAGGATGCTGAGCTAGCAAAAGTCACGACCAAATTGTCCTTCACCGAAACCACACTTAAGAAACTCAACACGGGGTCTACCAAACTGGATGAGATCCTCATGTTAAGTAAACCTCTCAAGGAAGGTATTGGTTTTCAAGATTCTTTAGATAATATTATCTCTTCTTTGTCTTTGGAAGATAATCAAACATGTTTTGTAAATGAACGTGGAAATGATAATGATTTTTCTTTCAAAATCTCGGATAAGAGGAAGGTGTGTACTTATTGTCACACTACTGGACATTTTAAAAACAATAGTCATACCTTTATGAAAAGAAATCAGTCCAGTTCCTCAGTGTTACCTGAAGTGTTACCCATCACTTCCGATATCACTGCTTATTAGAGAAAAAAAAATCAAAGTAAGAAAGAATGGAGACCTAAAAACAATCAAAGATGTGATGTTGTTTTTACTGCATTAAGAACTAATGTTGAAGGTTCATGATATTTTGATAGTGGGTGTTCACGTCACATGATGGGAACAAAATTGTTTTTAAAAGACTATGAATCTGTTCTTGGAGGTAATGTTACTTATGGTGGTGGTAGTAAGAGTAAGATAATCGGGAAAGGAACTTTAAATGTGATGTCAGGTACTAGATCAACCGACAATTGTTATTGTGTGGAAGACAAACAGGTATGCAACTCCGTGAGAGTTGATGTCACAACCTTATGGCACCAAAAGTTGGGACATGCCAATTCTCGAAACATTGAAAATATTATTAAACTTGGTGCTATTCAAGGTGTTCCTAATTTGGATTTTAAAAATAAAATCATTTGTGAAAGTTGTCTTAAAGGCAAACAAACTCGTGTTGGCTACAGTGCTACCCAATACCATGAGCAGTACTCTGAAACAACACATTGTTTTCAACTTTTACATATGGATTTAATGGGTCCTGTTGAAGTCGATAGTTTGGGTGGTAAGAAATATTCTTTAGTAGTTGTTGATGATTTTTCTAGATTCTCTTGGATCTTTTTCTTAAAAGAAAAATCTGAGGCCTTTGAAAAGTTCAGAATTTTACACTCAAAAATCAAAAACATGTTTTGTGCTTCTGTTTCTCGTATAAGATCCGATCATGGTAAGGAATTTGAAAATGCTTCTTTTTCTTCCTTTTGTGAGAAAATGGGAATCCACCATGAATTCTCGGCACCCAAAACGCCTCAACAAAATGGGATTGCCGAAAGAAAAAATCGGACTTTACTTGAAATGGCCTGTGTAATGATGTTTTCTAAACAAATTTCAAAAAGATTTAGGGCTGAAGCACTAAATACCGCTTGTCACACCGCAAATAGAGTTTTCTTAAGACCCGGTACCACTATGACACCCTATGAGATTTTGAATGGCAAAAAACCTAAAGTTCACTATTTTCATGTTTTTGGGTGTATGTGTTACATTTTAAATGACCGGGATCAAGTGACTAAATTTGACTCTAAAAGTGATAATGCAATCTTTCTTTGGTATGATCAAAATAGTAGAGCATATAGGGTATATAACCTAAGGTTAAAAACCATTCAAGAGTCGGTTAACATTGTTTTTGATGACTTGTTGAGCATTACAGGTGAAGGACCTCAGGAATCTCCCTTGACTCTGTTGGACGAGATGAATAATAACAGAGAAAATTCTGATCCTGTTCACGAAGCAGGTGATGACGAAAGTGATACCACTGTTGAGGCAACACTTCCGGTAACACTTAATTCCAGTACACCTGTTGAAACAAAAGCAGAAAGTTCAGAAGGTGCAGAGGTTCATGAAGTTATAAGGAGAGATCCCCCAGCCAGAATAAGGAGGAATCACCCTTCTACGCAGGTAATAGGGGAGGTAAATGAAGGAGTTCAAACAAGAAACAAAGAGCTAAATAATTATCGAGATATGGTAAGGTATGTGTGTATGTCTACCACATATGCTCAGGTAAAACACTCTTGTTTTATTTCCTTTATTGAACCTAAAAATGTGATTGAGGCTTTAAAAGATAATTTTTGGATTCAAGCTATGCAAGAGGAGCTTGAACAATTTACCCGAAACAATGTTTGGACTTTAGTTCCCCGTCCCGAAAATACTAATATCATTGGGACTAAATGGATTTTCAAAAACAAAAGTGATGAAATGGGTAACATTATTCATAATAAAGCTCGTCTTGTGGTTCAAGGATATACACAAGTCGAAGGTATCGATTATGATGAGACCTTCGCACCTGTGGCTAGAATTGAGTCCATAAGACTCCTCTTGGCTATAGCTTGCTACCTTAAAATCACATTGCACCAAATGGATGTGAAAGGAGCGTTTTTGAATGGATATATTGATAAAGAAATATATGTTGAACAACCAAAAGGTTTTGAAGATCCATTCAAACCACACCATGTTTATAAACTTATAAAAGCCTTATATGGCTTGAAACAAGCTCCTCGAGCATGGTATGGTAGATTAACTCAATTTCTGTTAGAATATGGCTTTGTTAGAGGAGAAGCCGATAGGACTTTGTTTATCTTAAGAAATGGTAAAACCCTTGTCATAGCTCAAATATATGTTGATGACATTGTTTTTGGCTCCACATCTGAAACCTATTTGAAAAAAAATTGTGGATGCCATCCATCAACTTTGGAAATGAGTATGATAGGGGAACTAAACTTTTTCCTTGGATTACAAGTGAAACAGTCGAATGAAGGGATCTTCATTTCTCAAAGCAAGTATGCGAAAAGTTTAGTAACAAAGTTCGGGTTGGAGCATGCCAAGGAGTCTAAAGTACCAATGGGTTCGACACTGAAGTTGGGAAAGGACCAAGTTGGGGAGGATGTGGATTCAACCTTATAACGCACTATGATAGGTAGTCTCCTCTATCTTACCGCAAGTCGCCCTGATTTAATGTTCAGTGTGTGTGTATACGAATGATATCAAGCCAGTCCTAAACTTTCCCACCTAAATTCTGTCAAAAAGATTATCAAATATGTGTCGGGGACGAGTGATTTAGGAATATGGTTTTCTAAGGATACTAATACCAACCTTGTTGGTTTTAGTGATTCTGACTGGGCGGGTGACATGGATGATAGGAAAAGTACTAGTGGGGGGTGTTTCTTTTTGGGTAATAACTTAGTTTCATGGTATAGTCGTAAACAAAACTGTGTGTCTCTTTCGACAGCCGAGTCCGAATATGTCGCGGCCGGTAGTTGTTGTTCCCAACTCATTTGGTTAAAACACATGTTAGACGACTATGGTCTTGATAGTAATATCTTGACCATGTATTGTGATAATCTAAGTGCCATAAACATTTCAAACAACCCGGTTCAACATTCCCGTACTAAACACATTGATATCCGTCACCATTTTCTAAGAGACTTGGTTGAAAAAGATTTGATAAACATAGAGCATATTGATACAAAGTATCAACTTGCTGACATTTTTACCAAGGCCCTTGATCATGAGAGATTTTCAAGTTTGAAAAGATCTCTGGTCTTTGTATTTTTTAAGTTTCTGTTTTTGAGTGTTACCCTGAGTGTTGTCATCACTTCTGGTAACACTGTGTAATAAAAAAATGTTTTTCAGTTTTTTCGTTTTAAGCCTTAATGGCGGCACATGCTGACCTTTTTGTTTTGGTAGGTTTATACTTGGTTAACATGTTTGTCAAATCCCCTGTGTACTCAAAAGTGACAAAGTCACTAATTTTTGTGATAAAATAAAAGGCAAAAGGCAAAAGGCAAAAAGCACTTATAGTACTTCCTAAGTAACTCGGGGCACGGCGTTCGATGCGACGATGCACTCTTGCCAAAGGGAGATACTATCTAGTGATTTCGTACTAAGTATTAGGAACATGGAGTTCGCTACTACAGTGTATCCTAGGTGCAAATCACTAAAGTATTTTTTACACTTTATAAGGACTCGGAGCACGGAGCTCGTTACTACGATGCTATCTTGTAGATATTGAAGTGTAAATTATACTTATTTTAAAGTGCTTAAAGATGAAGAACAAGCTTATTTTATCTAACTTGTTAGATTTATTTTACCTCAAACACTCTTAATTAAGGCTTGCTATGCCTCAAGTGTTTGAATTTGGGAAGCTTGTTTTTGCCTCAAATGCTTATTTAAAAAGAAGCCTAACAATTTGTCTCAAGTGTTGATAATGAGGATTGTTGTGCCTTATGTTCTTTTAAGTAAATAGTTTTTATCAAGAGGATATTTGACTTATGTGTTTTCTAAAGTGTTACCATCATTACCAATAACACATTAGTATGTGCCACATTATTTTTTATTTAATTATTTTCAGATTTAATAGTTAAATTTGGGAAGTCCGAAAGTCCTTAATTTGTGGAGTTTTTGATTTCACAAAGGTCTTTATTAAATCCATTTATTTTGGTAAATCTAATTAGGTAACTACTTTCCTAAAATTTTGAAGTTATAAGTTAATTTGCATTTCAAAATTTTATGGACTTTAGTTACCTAAGCCGAATTACCTTAGATTAATTTTTATTCTCTTATGTTTATTTTATTTAAAAAAAAGGGCTTTTTGGGGATAATGGCCGGTTGATTTTCAAAAAATGTGGGAGTTGAGTTTGAGTTTACCTATCTAGCTAGAAAATAGGGAGAGCTAAAAAATAGGGGGAGTTGAGTGTTTTTAGGATTAGGAAAGGTTATCTCAAAATAATGTTTAGTATTTAACTTCAAATTGAATACTTCTTAAAAAAAAAAATATACTAAACCCTTCCTCCCTCCTCTCTCACTCTCCTCACCGATCGCCCTATCTCTCCCTCGTCAGTCTCTCGCTCTCAATCTCACAAACCCTAGAAAATCCCTCTCGTAAAATTCTTCCTTCTTCTTCTCAAATCATCAATGGCTTCACCACCCAAAGCAACCTCTGAGCCAATGGAAGTCTCTCCAAGTGTGGGTGAGGCTAGATTTTTCTCTCCTATGGAGACATCACCGGCGACAACACCAGTGACATCACCGCCCAATTTGGCAATTGTTGTGTCCGGTCCTCCTCCAATTCCAGTCGCCCAAGTGCCTCCCGCCATGGCTCCTTCCCAACCAGCTGCAACAACCACCAAAGCCACCAAGAAGAAGCGGAAATCTCCGCCACAACCACCAACTGTCCAAGCACCTAAAAAGAGGACTTCAAGCATATTAAGGGCTATCTTCAACAAAGCAAATTCCAACACTCTAACTGATCCTGTTGAAGTATCAGATGAAGACTCTCAGAGTTTGTCTTCCGCTCATGCCTCGGATGAAAATTATACATTAGAGCAAGAACCTACAGAAGATGACTTCGATCAGTGGGTGGATGAACAGGAACAAGATAGTGAAACCCTTGCTGCAGCACAACAAAGACTTGAAAAAGGGAAGGGTATTCAGGGTGCTGACAAAGGTGTTACCCGCAGAATGCCAGCACCTTCGGGAACACCTCTGCAAGCTCAGACCAGGTCCAAATCTCAAGAGGTACATCATTCTTCTCCTCATGTCTCTGATTCTTCTGATGATTCTGAAAATGAGCATGTTAGAGTTGAAGATAATGAAGTTTTTCCTTTAAATCCTTATTCTCTTGAGTTCTATAAAGAGTCGGGTATGTCTTTTTGGCTAAAGCATAGCAATACCCCTTTTTGGGAAGAGAAAAACATTGATGAGGATGCTTGAAAGAAAAGTGGTATGTATCAATTCCTTGAGGATCGGAATTTTTTGATCCCTAACACCCAAGCAATGGCTTATGTTGATAAGGTGGTAAGGAATTTTTATACCAATCTTAGTCCAAACATAGACAATGAAACTGCTCCTGAATTCGGGAAGGTATTTGTTACGGGTAAAGTGTTTATTTTCAACCCCAACATCATTAACAAAGCCTTAGGATTGCCCAATATCATTGAGGAAAGTTTTAATTGTAACAAAGATGCAATGGCTAAATTTCTAACCCACAATGAAGTCCAACATTGGCCAACCAATCCCAAAGTCGAATTCCCCGCCTCTAAACTTACCTCTCTTTACTCGGTTTTACACAAACTTTTCTTGCTTAATTGGCTTCCTTCAAAGAGTGATCAAAACCTTACTATGGAGCAAGCGAGAGTTTTGTATAGGCTAGGGAAAAACAAATCGATCAACTTTGGGAATCTAGTGTTCAAACATCTTTCGAATTGGCCTAAAAGAAAGAACCATCCTACCTTCCATATCCATCCTTGATCTTTCGTGTCTTAACCTTTCAAAAATTTCAAGTACTAGGCTCTGATATCTTCACTTCCGGCCCTAGCTACTATGTTATTGATAATCAATTGAAGAGAGGTAACCAACATGTTGATCTACCGTGGTCCAAACCGTCCCCACCTTTGGTCTCCAAATCTATTCCTGCTCAGCGTTCCCAGGCAAAATCTAGACCTTCTGTTCCAGACTTTTCGTTTCCTATCCCTACAGGTACAGCAAAAATTGCTACCCAAAGTGAGGTCAACACTTCTGACAACACTTCTCCTATGATTTCCACAGTTGCTGTTGTTCAGGTTTTAAACGGGGTTATGGAAAACGTAAAGGATCAGGTCAACTCCTGGATGAAGATTCATGACGATTTGTCTGCATTTCTTGATCATATTTCATCACAAACAGGGGGAGGAAATGCTGCTGCCTCGAGTGCTACCGCACGTGCTGGAACAAGTGCTGGAGGCAATGATACTCAACCAGGGAATGAAGAGGACGAGGCCGAGGATGATGAGTAAAGCGGGTTGTGGTTCTTTATCTTCTGAACAATTTTATTTTGGTAGTTGGGTGGTGATTAAAACAATCTTTTTATTAGTTGTTTTTAAAATTTGTGGTGGTGGCACTTAAAGAATTTTATTTGGTTGTTGGTTTGTTAAACATTTTTTGGTTGGTTGTTTGAAGTGTGGGTTACACTTCATGACATTTGGATGTGTGTTTGTGACCGTGAACTGTTTCGGTCATTTGGTACTTTGTTTTTGTTTAAAAACTTTTTAAAATGTCATTGTTAATTTTGGTTGACTCGCCTCTTTGAGGGGGAGTTATTTTTTGAGAAGATTGCATGTATATTCTAGTTGTGTGACTAACTTTGTCTTACAGGTCGCAGCATTATTTAGTTTGTGAAGAAATATACAATTAAGGGGGAGATTGTAAGTGCAGAATGTGGTGATACCACAAGTGCTGACCACACTGTCCAAGTGATACCGTCAGACAGTCTGCATATATTTGTATATTTGCTTCATAAATAATTGCTGGACTAATGACTAATATTATTGCAAGGGTTATTGTTTATGTTGGTCCATTTTCAGGTATAACCTATGCTAGAATAATGCAAAGAAGTTTAAAAAGAAGTTATGGATAAAATGTGATTTTATCCACAAGCTTTGGAGATTTTCTACACAACTAACACATGGGTATTTGACCCATTCAAAGGCTGATTAGTTGAAGGAGAAATGTACAAGGCACATGAGCAAGGAGGTACAACACGGTATAGCTTGAACTTGGGCACAAAGAAAAGTTGTTCCTATTTTATAGGAAATGTGGAGATAATACTCCCCAATGCTCGGCCACTCTCTCCCTCCACTACACCACGTTTTTGTGACCTCTCCAAGCCATTATGAGTATTCCCCAAGTATTCTTGAAGCCTATAAATAGAACAGGATGTGAAGAATGAAGACACAACACTTGAAGCAAATACACACACTCCTCACACAAGAAAGGCTATACACTCCTTGGTTCCTTTAAACTCCCAAACAATTTTCTATTCTTGTAATCGAGTATTATAAGTGTCTTGGCTAGGATAGGGTCTCGTGTATTAGACTTAGTCATTCCACGAAGCTTTCATTGTAATAGCATTAGGGAACTCTCAACCTTGTACTTCATCTCATAATATTTAGTGAAGGTCTCGCCTTTTGAGGCATCCCTCAAGATATATAATTTATATATCTTGAGAAAAATAATTCTTTTGTGATTTTTCCGCTGCAAACTCTTTTCAGAAACAATTTTCTGCTCGTGTGTGTTAAGTGTTGCCAGAAGTGATATCGTTGTAGTGACAACACCTTTGATATCACTTCCTTTCTAACTTAAGCCATCGACTCACTTTTTCAATTGGCACCAGAGCTGGTTACTTGATATACTAAGTACTTCGGTCCAGTGTGTCATGGCTTATGATCCTGCAAATCCTAATCAAAAGAGGCTTCCTGTTCTTGATGGTTCGAATTACGCCTATTGGAAGATCCGCCTCCGTTCGTATATCAAATCAATTGATATCCGGGCTTGGCGATCTATTGTGAATGGTTATTCTGTCACATTATTGACGCCGGATGAGGATGGTGACGTTCAAGTCAAGCCTGAATCCGAGTGGACTAATGAGGAAAACAACCTAGCTAGTTTTAATGAAAAGGCACTTAATGCCATTTATGAGTGGGTTGATATGCATATTTTTAAACTCATTCAAAATACTCCCACTGCTAAGGAGGCATGGGATACTTTACAAAGATTTTGTGAAGGGGATGGTAGTGTGCGTGAAACTAAGCTTAGGAGGCTCACTAGTAAATTTGAAAGATTGAGGATGAGTGAAAATGAAAGTATTTCTTCATATTTTGAAAAACTTATTGATATTGCAAATGAATGTCAAGTATTGGGTGAACCCTTTACTAACAAACAACTTGTTTCAAAAGCAATTAGAACTCTTCCTGAGCGCTTCAATAATAAAGTTTCATCTATTGAAGAGGCTCACAATCTTGCAACACTTTGATGAGCATTTTGTAAAATTTTGAATTAAATCTCGCTGATCAAAGTGATGCTATTAAAGGCAAAAATGTTTCTTTAAAAACTCTTCCTTCGGTTTGTGTAAACAATGAGGAAGATGAAGTTTTTGATGAAACGGATGAAAAAACTAGTGTTGCATTACTTGCTAGGGAAAAAAACTCTATGTTAAGAAAGTTCAACAAGGAGAATATGCAGGTAAAGGCAAAAGAGCAACAAACCAAGGTGTATGATTCGATGCCAAGGAGGTCACTCCCAACCACCCAGAAGGCGAATCCAATCCGTAGGGCATCCTCGGATCAGTCAAGCTCCAATCCCAATTACCTCGACTCCATTCAATGTCATACTTGTTCAGGATGGGGTCACTATGCCAATGAATGCGCAAATAATCTGAGGAAGAAGGGTAAGAGCTTGTGGGTGTCTCTCAGTGACAATGAAGAAGAAGGAGTGGACCATGCTCAAGAACCAGATGAGACAACCATGTTTGTCACTGTGTGTGACTCGAACACAAAAAGTGCTATCCCAAGTGATAACCCAAGTGGGATAACACCTGTGATAACACCCAGCAGGTACAATGATTTCAATTCTACTAATGCTGTTTGTTTTGTGGGGTCTATTAATATGGATGCAGGAAATTCTCAAGAGGATGCTGAGATGAGTAAGGATGAACTCACAAGAGGATTGAGGAACCTTTATGAGGATATCCTTGAAGAATACAAGAAGGAGCATAGTATGGTGCAATTCTTGACTAAAGAAACTCAGCAACTAAGACTTGGCGTGGCTACTCTTGAAATCGAGCTCACAAAGAAGGATGCTGAGCTAGCAAAAGTCACGGTGAAATTGTCCATCACCGAAACCACACTTAAGAAACTCAACACGGGGTCTACCAAACTGGATGGGATCCTCATGTTAAGTAAACCTCTCAGGGCAGGTATTGGTTTTCAAGATTCTTTAGATAATATTATCTCTTCTTTGTCTTTGGAAGATAATCAAACATATTTTGTAAATGAACGTGGAAATGATAATGATTTTTCTTTCAAAATCTCGGATAAGAGGAAGGTGTGTACTTATTGTCACACTACTGGACATTTTAAAAACAATAGTCATACCTTTATGAAAAGAAATCAGTCCAGTTCCTCAGTGTTACCTGAAGTGTTACCCATCACTTCCGATATCACTGCTTATTAGAGAAACAAAAATCAAAGTAAGAAAGAATGGAGACCTAAAAACAATCAAAGATGTGATGTTGTTTTTACTGCTTTAAGAACTAATGTTGAAGGTTCATGGTATTTTGATAGTGGGTGTTCACTTCACATGACGGGAACAAAATTGTTTTTAAAAGACTATGAATCTGTTCTTGGAGGTAATGTTACTTATGGTGGTGGTAGTAAGAGTAAGATAATCGGGAAAGGAACTTTAAATGTGTCCGGTTTCCCCGCTTTAAAAAATGTCTTACATGTCGATGGTCTTGTAGCTAATTTAATTAGTATAAGCCAACTTTGTGATGACAATTTAGAGATAAAATTCAACAAAAATAATTGTGAGGTCTTTGATCGTACTAACAAGTGTGAGATGTCAGGTACTAGATCAACCGAAAATTGTTATTGTGTGGAAGACAAACAGGTATGCAACTTCGTGAGAGTTGATTTCACAACCTTATGGCACCAAAAGTTGGGACATGCCAATTCTCGAAACATTGAAAAGATTATTAAACTTGGTGCTATTCAAGGTGTTCCTAATTTGGATTTCAAAAATAAAATCATTTGTGAAAGTTGTCTTAAAGGCAAACAAACTCGTGTTGGCCACAGTGCTACCCAATACCATGAGCAGTACTCTGAAACAACACATTGTTTTCAACTTTTATATATGGATTTAATGGGTCCTGTTGAAGTCGATAGTTTGGGTGGTAAGAAATATTCTTTAGTAGTTGTTGATGATTTTTCTAGATTCTCTTGGATCTTTTTCTTAAAAGAAAAATCTGAGGCCTTTGAAAAGTTCAGAATTTTACACTCAAAAATCAAAAACATGTTTTGTGCTTCTGTTTCTCGTATAAGATCCGATCATGGTAAAGAATTTGAAAATGCTTCTTTTTCTTCCTTTTGTGAGAAAATGGGAATCCACCATGAATTCTCGGCACCCAAAACGCCTCAACAAAATGGGATTGCCGAAAGGAAAAATCGGACTTTACTTGAAATGGCCCGTGTAATGTTGTTTTCTAAACAAATTTCAAAAAGATTTTGGGCTGAAGCACTAAATACCGCTTGTCACACCGCAAATAGAGTTTTCTTAAGACCCAGTACCACTATGACACCCTATGAGATTTTGAATGGCAAAAAACCTAAAGTTCACTATTTTCATGTTTTTGGGTGTATGTGTTACATTTTAAATGACCGGGATCAATTGACTAAATTTGACTCTAAAAGTGATAATGCAATCTTTCTTGGGTATGCTCAAAATAGTAGAGCATATAGGGTATATAACCTAAGGTTAAAAACCATTCAAGAGTCGGTTAACATTGTTTTTGATGACTTGTTGAGCATTACAGGTGAAGGACCTCAGGAATCTCCCTTGACTCTGTTGGACGAGATGAATAATAACAGAGAAAATTCTGATCATGTTCACGAAGCAGGTGCTGATGAAAGTGATACCACTGTTGAGGCAACACTTCCGGTAACACCTAATTCCAGTACACCTGCTGAAACAGAAGCAGAAAGTCCAGAAGGTGCAGAGGTTCATGAAGTTATAAGGAGAGATCCCCCAGCCATAATAAGGATGAAGCACCCTTCTACGCATGTAATAGGGGAGGTAAATGAAGGAGTTCAAACAAGAAACAAAGAGCCAATTAATTATAGAGATATGGTAAGGTATGTGTGTATGTCTACCACATATGCTCAGGTAAAACACTCTTGTTTTATTTCCTTTATTGAACCTAAAAATGTGATTGAGGTTTTAAAAGATAATTTTTGGATTCAAGCTATGCAAGAGGAGCTTGAACAATTTACCCGAAACAATGTTTGGACTTTAGTTCCCCGTCCCGAAAATACTAATATCATTGGGACTAAATGGATTTTCAAAAACAAAAGTGATGAAACGGGTAACATTGTTCGTAATAAAGCTCGTCTTGTGGCTCAAGGATATACACAAGTCGAAGGTATCGATTATGATGAGACCTTCGCACCTGTGGCTAGAATTGAGTCCATAAGATTCCTCTTGGCTATAGCTTGCTACCTTAAAATCACATTGCACCAAATGGATGTGAAATGAGCATTTTTGAATGGATATATTGATAAAGATAAATATGTTGAACAACCAAAAGGTTTTGAAAATCCATTCAAACCACACCATGTTTATAAACTTATAAAAGCCTTATATGGATTGAAACAAGCTCCTCGAGCATGGTATGGTAGATTAACTCAATTTCTGTTAGAATATGGCTTTGTTAGAGGAGAAGCCGATAAGACTTTGTTTATCTTAAGAAATGGTAAAACCCTTGTCATAGCTCAAATATATGTTGATGACATTGTTTTTGGCTCCACATCTGAAACCTATTTGAAAAAATTTATGGATGCCATGTCATCAACTTTCGAAATGAGTATGATAGGGGAACTAAACTTTTTCCTTGGATTGCAGGTGAAATAGTCGAATGAAGGGATCTTCATTTCTCAAAGCAAGTATGCGAAAAGTTTAGTAACAAAGTTCGGGTTGGAGCATGCCAAGGAGTCTAAAGTACCAATGGGTTCGACACTGAAGTTGGGAAAGGACCAAGTTGGGGAGGATGTGGATCCAACCTTATATCGCTCTATGATAGGTAGTCTCCTCTATCTTACCGCAAGTCGCCCTGATTTAATGTTCAGTGTGTGTGTATGCGCACGATATCAAGCCAGTCCTAAACTTTCCCACCTAAATTCTGTCAAAAAGATTATCAAATATGTGTCGGGGACGAGTGATTTAAGAATATGGTTTTCTAAGGATACTAATACCAACCTTGTTGGTTTTAGTAATTCTGACTGGGCGGGTGACATGGATGATAGGAAAAGTACTAGTGGGGGGTGTTTCTTTTTGGGTAATAACTTAGTTTCATGGTATAGTCATAAACAAAACTGTGTGTCTCTTTTGACAGCGGAGTCCGAATATGTCGTGGCCGGTAGTTGTTGTTCCCAACTCATTTGGTTAAAACACATGTTAGACGACTATGGTCTTGATAGTAATATCTTGACCATGTATTTTGATAATCTAAGTGCCATAAACATTTCTAAAAACCCGGTTCAACATTCCCTTACTAAACACATTGATATCCGTCACCATTTTCTAAGAGACTTGGTTGAAAAAGATTTGATAAACATAGAGCATATTGATACAAAGTATCAACTTGCTGACATTTTTACCAAGGCCCTTGATCATGAGAGATTTTCAAGTTTGAAAAGATCTCTTGGTCTTTGTATTTTTTAAGTTTCTGTTTTCGAGTGTTACCCTGAGTGTTGTCATCACTTCTGGTAACACTGTGTAATAAAAAAAAAAGTTTTTCATTTTTTTCGTTTTAAGCCTTAATGGCGGCACATGCTGACCTTTTTGTTTTGGTAGGTTTATACTTGGTTAACATGTTTGTCAAATCCCCTGTGTACTCAAAAGTGACAAAGTCACTAATTTTTGTGATAAAATAAAAGGCAAAAGGCAAAAAGCACTTATAGTACTTCCTAAGTAACTCGGGCCACGGCGTTCGCTGCGACGATGCACTCTTGCCAAAGGGAGATACTATCTAGTGATTTCGTACTAAGTATTAGGAACATGGAGTTTGCTACTACAGTGTATCCTACTTGAAAGGTGCAAATCACTAAAGTATTTGTTACACTTTATAAGGACTCGGAGCACGGAGCTCGTTACTACGATGCTATCTTGTAGATATTGAAGTGTAAATTATACTTATTTTAAAGTGCTTAAAGATGAAGAACAAGCTTATTTTATCTAACTTGTTAGATTTATTTTACCTCAAACACTCTTAATTAAGGCTTTGCTATGCCTCAAGTGTTTGAATTTGGGAAGCTTGTTTTTGCCCCAAATGCTTATTTAAAAAGAAGCCTATCTCAAGTGTTGATAATGAGGTTTGTTGTGCCTTATGTTCTTTTAAGTAAATAGTTTTTATCAAGGGGATATTTGACTTATGTGTTTTCTAAAGTGTTACCATCATTACCAATAACACATTAGTATGTGCCACATTATTTTTTATTTAATTATTTTCCGATTTAATAGTTAAATTTGGGAAGTCCGAAAGTCCTTAATTTGTGGAGTTTTTTGATTTCACAAAGGTCTTTATTAAATCCATTTATTTTGGTAAATCTAATTAGGTAACTACTTTCCTAAAATTTTGAAGTTATAAGTTAATTTGCATTTCAAAATTTTATGGACTTTAGTTACATAAGCCGAATTACCTTAGATAATTTTTATTCTCTTATGTTTATTTAATTTTTTTAAAAAAAAGAAGGGCTTTTTGGGGATAATGGCTGGTTGATTTTCAAAAAATGTGGGAGTTGAGTTTGAGTTTACCTATCTAGCTAGAAAATAGGGAGAGCTAAAAAATAGGGGGAGTTGAGTGTTTTTAGGATTAGGAAAGGTTATCTCAAATTAATGTTGAGCATTTAACTTCAAATTGAATACTTCCTAAAAAAAAATATCTTAAACCCTTCCTCCCTCCTCTCTCACTCTCCTCACCGATCGTCCTATCTCTCCCTCGTCAGTCTCTCGCTCTCAATCTCACAAACCCTAGAAAATCCCTCTCCTAAAATTCTTCCTTCTTCTTCTCAAATCATCAATGGATTCACCACCCAAAGCAACCTCTGAGCCAATGGAAGTCTCTCCAAGTGTGGGTGAGGCTAGATTTTTCTCTCCTATGGAGACATCACCGGCGACAACACCAGTGACATCACTGCCCAATTTGGTGATTGTTGTGTCCGGTCCTCCTCCAATTCTAGTCGCCCAAGCGCCTCCCGCCATGGCTCCTTCCCAACTAGCTGCAACAACCACCAAAGCCACCAAGAAAAAGCGGAAATCTCCGCCACAACCACCAACTATCCAAGCACCTAAAAAGAGGACTTCAAGCAGATGAAGGGCTATCTTCAACAAAGCAAATTCCAACACTCCAACTGATCCTGTTGAAGTACCAGATGAAGACTCTCAGAGTTTGTCTTCCGCTCATGCCTCGGATGAAAATTATACCGTAGAGCAAGAACCTACAGAAGATGACTTCGATCAGTGGGTGGATGAACAGGAACAAGATAGTGAAACCCTTGCTGCAGCACAACAAAGACTTGAAAAAGGGAAGGGTATTCAGGGTGCTGACAAAGGTGTTACCCGCAGAAGGCCAGCACCTTCGGGAACACCTCTGCAAGCTCAGACCAGGTCCAAATCTCAGGAGGTACATCATTCTTCTCCTCATGTCTCTGATTCTTCTGATGATTCTGAAAATGAGCATGTTAGAGTTGAAGATAATGAAGCTTTTCCTTTAGATCCTTATTCTCTTGAGTTTTATAAAGAGTCGGGTATGTCTTTTTGGCTAAAGAGTAGCAATACCCCTTTTTGGGAAGAGAAAAACATTGATGAGGATGATTTAAAGAAAAGTGGTGTGTATCAATTCCTTGAGGACCGGAATTTTTTGATCCTTAACACCCAAGCAATGGCTTATGTTGATAAGGTGGTAAGGAATTTTTATGCCAATCTTAGTCCAAACATAGACAATGAAACTGCTCCTGAATTCGGGAAGGTATTTGTTAGGGGTAAAGTGTTTCTTTTCAACCCCAACATCATTAACAAAGCCTTAGGATTTCCCAATATCATTGAGGAAAGTTTTAATTGTAACAAAGACGCAATGGCTAAATTCCTAACCCACAATGAAGTCCAACATTGGCCAACCGATCCCAAAGTCAAATTCCCTGCCTCTAAACTTACCTCTCTTTACACGGTTTTACACAAACTTTGCTTGCTTAATTGGCTTCCTTCAAAGAGTGATCAAAACCTTACTATGGAGCAAGCGAGAGTTTTGTATAGGCTAGGGAAAAACAAATCGATCATATTGGGAATCTAGTGTTCAAACATCTTTCGAATTGGCCTAAAAGAAAAGAACCATCCTACCTTCCATATCCATCCTTGATCTTTCGTGTCTTAACCTTTCAAAAATTTCAAGTACTAGGCTCTGATATCTTCACTTCCGGCCCTAGCTACTATGTTATTGATAATCAATTGAAGAGAGGTAACCGACATGTTGATCTACCGTGGTCCAAACCGTCCCCACCTTTGGTCTCCAAATCTATTCCTGCTCAACGTTCCCAGGCAAAAGATAGATCTTCTGTTCCATACTTTGTGTTTCCTATCCCTACAGGTACAGCAAAAAGTGCTACCCAAAGTGAGGTCAACACTTCTGACAGCACTTCTCCTATGATTTCCACAGTTGCTGTTGTTCAGGTTTTAAACGGGGTTATGGAAAACGTAAAGGATCAGGTCAACTCCTGGATGAAGATTCATGACGATTTGTCTGCATTTCTTGATCATATTTCATCACAAACAGGGGGAGGAAATGTTGCTGCCTCGGGTGCTACCGCACGTGCTGGAACAAGTGCTGGAGGCAATGATACTCAACCAGGGAATGAAGAGGACGAGGCCGAGGATGATGAGTAAAGCCGGTTGTGGTTCTTTATCTTCTGAACAATTTTATTTTGGTAGTTGGGTGGTGATTAAAACAATCTTTTTATTAGTTGTTTTTAAAATTTTGGTGGTGGCACTTAAAGAATTTTATTTGGTTGTTGGTTTGTTAAACATTTTTTGGTTGGTTGTTTGAAGTGTGGGTTACTCTTCATGACATGTGGATGTGTGTTTGTGACCGTGAACTGCTTCGGTCATTTGGTACTTTGTTTTTGTTTAAAAACTTTTTAAAATGTCATTGTTAATTTTGGTTAACTCGCCTCTTTGAGGGGGAGTTATTTTTTGAGAAGATTGCATGTATAAAATTCTAGTTATGTGACTAACTTTGTCTTGCAGGTCACAGCATTATTTAGTTTGTGAAGAAATATATAATTAAGGGGGAGATTGTAAGTGCAGAATGTGGTGATACCACAAGTGCTGACCACACCGTCCAAGTGATACCGTCGGACACTCTGCATATATTTGTATATTTGCTTCATAAATAATTGCTGGACTAATGACTAATATTATTGCAAGGGTTATTGTTTATGTTGGTCAATTTTCAGGTATAACCTATGCTAGAATAATGCAAAGAAGTTTAAAAAGAAGTTATGGATAAAATGTGATTTTATCCACAAGCTTTGGAGATTTTCTACACAACTAACACATGGGTATTTGACCCATTCAAAGGCTGATTAGTTGAAGGAGAAATGTACAAGGCACATGAGCAAGGAGGTACAACACGGCATAGCTTGAACTTGGGCACAAAGAAAAGTTGTTCCTATTTTATAGGAAATGTGGAGATAATACTCCCCAAGGCTCGGCCACTCTCTCCCTCCACTACACCACGTTTTTGTGACCTCTCCAAGCCATTATGAGTATTCCCCAAGTATTCTTGAAGCCTATAAATAGAAGAGGATGTGAAAAATGAAGACACAACACTTGAAGCAAATACACACACTCCTCACACAAGAAAGGCTATACACTCCTTGGTTCCTTTAAACTCCCAAACACTTTTCTATTCTTGTAATCGAGTATTATAAGTGTCTTGGCTAGGATAGGGTCTCGTGTATTAACTTAGTCGTTCCACGAAGCTTTCATTGTAATAGCATTAGGGAACTCTCGACCTTGTACTTCATCTCATATTATTTAGTGAATGTCTCGCCTTTTGAGGCATCCCTCAAGATATATAATTTATATATCTTGAGAAAAATAATTCTTTTGTGATTTTTCCGCTGCAAACTCTTTTCAGAAACAGTTTTCTGTTTGTGTGTGTTAAGTGTTGCCAGAAGTGATATCGTTGTAGTGATAACACCTTTGATATCACTTCCTTTCTGACTTAAGACATCGACTCACTTTTTCAAAAACCTTCATCTCATATGAACGCTCATATGAACCACTGATCATGTCCTCATGCTAGGCCTTTTCCAATTTCAGATCCAAGAGTAAATTCACACACACACAAAGATGGACGCGCGCACACACAAACATATCCGATCGTGAGTTTATTTCAAGATCTGAATGGGGATGGGGTGACTGCCTCTGGCTCCGGTTGTTCCAGAAAATTCGTCTGTTGCTCCAGAGACCGGCTGCAAAATTGGCTGGGAGTAAGAGAAAAGGGGGAGGGTGTGAGACGGAGAGAGAGAGAGAGAGAGAGAGAGAGTAGATGGGTGAATATATGGGGATTGTTTTATAATCTAAGGCCATTAATTTCAGTTTTAGCACTTTAAACCTCTATACCTTTAGTTTCCTATTTTACCCTTTAACATTTTGTCATGTGTGATGCACATGGCAACTTAACAAAAGAAAATGAATGGTTAACGCCATAGTGATTACAAATGCACAAGAAAATTAGTTTGAGCTATTGACTACAAAAAAATATGAGATGAGTGATCAAATCCACTCATCGCGAATAGTTGGGTGACTTTCGATGCAATTTTTCCTTATAGTTAAGACTTGTTTTGATAAAGAAATAATCATTTAAGTCAATCCTCTTCAAAGACCTCAGTAGGCAACCAATATACAAGACCTAACAGCTAAGACAAATCTAGAATTCTCTAGATCATTAATCAACTTCCTTCAAGCATCGGTATTCAAACACAAGGAACCTTCAAATCTTAGCTTCAAATATTTCAAACAAGATTTAAGATCAACCCCATAACAATTCTCAACAAATAAAGTATCAAAGATCTAACAGCTAAGACCTCTGCACCTAAACACCTAAACAGCTAAGACTGCCAAGCTTAACAGTCAAGCCTTATTCCCGGATCTGCAAAAAGGGAACCACTCCAATGATTGAATTTCCATTCAATCATCATGTAGACTCCATCAAGACTGCTCAAGGCACCTTCTCAACTGACACCAATTTAACCAACAAAATCTGACAACTTGTCAGTCAAACTTTGACCAAACCACTCAAAGCCTCATTTAAACCTCTACACTCGTTGTCCCCAACGGCTATATGCCAATATAAAGGATCTCACTGGTATGTTGTCTAGTACCTTTTTCACCTTATTACAACCTCTTTGACCAACCAGAACTCCCCTCAACATGTGCAACAACAAGCATCCATTCCCAACACCCTTTACACCTTTTAACATCTGTACACTTTTTTTTTTTTTTTTTTATCTTTTTCTTTTAGATTTGGAAGAAGCAACCTTAATTGAAGTGTCAATTAAGTAGATGGAGTTCAAACGAACTTGCCATATCAATTCTTGTAACTCTTGGAAAGATGATTATAGTGAATTGGTCTCGCAGTGGGGGTGAACGTAAGAGAATGGTTTTTCTCTAAACCACTTTAAAATCTTGTGTATAATTCTTGTCTCAACACACACACGCCTTACACTTTGTTATTTTCATTTATTCTTTATTAATTTTCCGCTGCATATTTTATTTACTATGTTTATTATCTAATTGCTCAGTAAGCTTACAGGCCTTTCACATGTTACTAATTCAGTTAGAGCTTTTAGTAGCATCACAAAAACGAGCTATTGATAAATTTATTTTTATTTGACTTTATTATATTTATATTTTGATGGAAGGAAGTATGAGTTTGTACATACGATGCGGAAAAAATATGGATTATTTGGGGTCCTTTCATTTAGTTTCGCTCCAGGCCTACAAAATGCTAGGAACCGCCCTGTTTATTGGTAGCAGTGGATTCAGCAACGTAGGTGGTTTTGAGTTCTGACGGTGCTTTTAACAATGGAGAAAAGAATGCAGCATTTAAAGCTCAAAAAGCATGTAATTTCTACTAGCCATGACAAACTAACTTTCCTTTTAACAAAATATAGCCTAGTAACATGAAGCATAATTTTCAAAATAAGACTCTGAACGGAACATCTTAAAATGGAAAGGGATCAAGTGATATGGAGGGAAGACTTGTTATCAACTGTTAGGGCCGGTCCTTTAAATTTTGGGACTAAGGCCAACTTTTTTTAGGCCTTCATGTTTGTAAGTATATTCTTTAAATCAGAAATTGTTAAACAGTTAAAATACAAAATTAGTGATAAATATTTTGTTCCAATTAAGAAATAATACCAATAATATATAAACTTACTTTTTAGCATTTAAAAGCAAAATCATTAATCAAAGTAAAAGCGTTGATGATTACCAATGCAATTTACACAACAATACAAAATTTAGTTGAACAAAATAATAAATTGACAATAAACAATGTACGTAAATATGAAAATATTAGTTGCGTGAATGGTAAATGAAATAATGAAAATGACAATTGTTGTGGGTAAATTTCCAAGTCGTTTACATCTTGATCTTATTTTCAGGATTGGAACATCTTGAGGTTCAGACACATATTATATGTAATTAATATCTGTTTTATTAATCATATTTGCAGGATTAAATCATGAACAACACGTGCCTATTGAAAGGGAAGCAAGCTTCAACGGCAAGATCAACCACGTTTCTCAAGGCTGAGAAGATGGAGCCCGAGTTTATAGGATAGTTTGTTATTCTTTTTAGATAGGATTCTTGTATGTAATTCTATTTAAACCGAACTTGGAGGAACACTAAAACACACGCTCACAAACTACTTTTACTCCTCCTCAGTTCAAAACAAAACAAGAAAATCAATACCATCGTTCGGGTTGGAAGGTGCTCTTAATCACCTCCCGATGTTTTGTGCCGGCGAGATAATTGTCTCAAGGGCTTTCCTCGTTATATCCTTGTGTAATCTTGAATTCTGTAATTATTGAGTTTATATTCCATTTAACCCTCCATAACTTTAATCTGAAATCATCAATCTAGATTATATTCCATTGTTTTTTTCTACCAAAACAGTTTGGCGCCCACCGAGGGGCATTTGGTTTTTTAAAGTCATTGTGTTGTTACCAATTCAAGATGACTACGCAACCCATGATATCCGGCATCGGCAAGTCGACCAGTTCCACCAGTGGTATTAATACGTCATCTGGGGGCATCAGTCCTAGGACATCAACGGGTGGTTCTTGTGGATTGACACCTCCTCTACCTGTAGGGACATGCAAGAAACAAGTACCTCATAATCCAGATTCAGAGCTCAAGAACATGATCATCCAGATGAAACACCAATTGGATCAATAGAACAAGAGTACATCCTTGATAGCCGACGCTTTGGTGAAGATACAGAAGGAGCAGCAGGTCTTATCTGAGAGGATGGATTCAGTATCTCCCGTACGTCCCAGGATTCTTGATTTTGGCTCTGGAGCTATCTCATCAATTTTCAATGAATGGATCCCAATGAGTTCAGCAGCGAATGTGAAGACATCTCTAATGGTGACAACGTCTTCTATGATGTCAGCACCCGTTGCTCCCACTATCTTTGATTTGACGACAGAGGGAAATACCTATTCATCCCCTATGCTCAACATCTATAGGATATTTCAAGGTGGCCCAATCTTCACCAGCAGCATGATCGTTACATCTTCGGCTGATAATATCCATCCGTTCGGTAACTTTAATTTTGCAAATGCTTTTGATAATACTGCTCATGCTACGAACCCTTTTGCAAGTAACTATATAGCAATTCAACTCCAAGAATTGAGGGATTTGGTTATGAATGTACCTGGTGTCACTCTGCCCATCCAACAGATGTCCCTAACATGTTATAATCAATCACGTTTTGTATTGGCTATTGCACAAATTGACATCCCCAAAGGCTTCAATATCCCAACTATGAAGTTGTATGACAGAAGCAGCGATCCTGAGGAGCATGTCGCCCATTATCAGGAGAATATGGAGATTTTTAGAGTGCCTCTTTAGTACAGAGAAGCTTGCCTGTGTAAAGGATTTGGCTCAATATTGGTAGGACCTACTTTGAAATGGTTGATCTGTCAACCACCAGGGTCTATCGGATCATTTGCTCAGCTTGTCAACATGTTCAACAATCAATTTTCTTGTAGTAGACAGTTTGAGAAGCTCACTAGTGATCTTTACCGCATTATCCAACCTTTTGAAGCTTTAGAGGACTACGTCAACAGGTTCAACAAGGAAGTCTTGGAGATCCCCAACCTCGATATGGCTACAGCAACAGAAGCGTTTAGAATGGGCCTGAAAAAGGATTCCCCATTCTATGAAAAATTGGTGATGAACCCTTGCAAGAAAATGGAAGATGTACGCAACAAGGCATTAAGATTCATCAGACTTGAGGAAGACAAGGTGCAACAATCAAAGGCCTCTGGAAAAGCGTCGACATATGATAATCCAGACAGGAAGATTGAAACATCTCACCAGAGGCAGCACAGATCCATACCTTATCACAGAAATGATCCTGATAAGATCAATTCTATTGAAGATGAAGACCAGGGTGATACTCAATGTCCAAAAATTTCTAATTATTGTTTTTCTGTCGATGTTGCAGGAATCTTGTGTGCCATGAACAATCTTGGAGACAAAGCAAGGTGGCCCAAGAAGAATGACAAACCTACAGGATGGAAGGATAAATCCAAGTAGTGTGCCTACCATGAAGATTTTGGACACCTTACTGAAGATTTCATCGCCTTGAGAAAAGAACTGAGCTACCTGCTTTCCAAGGGGTACCTCAAAGAACTCCTCAGCCATAGGAAGAACAAGACAGAGAACACGGAAGCAGTTCCCGAGAGACCACCTTCTCCTCCACCGGTAACTAAGGTAATTAATGTTATTAGTGGTTGTTATAATATTTGTGGTACTTCTTATTCTGCAGCTAAACGACATGCCAAGGACTCCAAGGATGAAAATCCAAAAAGTCAGAAGAAGACCTCAAAGTTGATCTCTCAAGACGTCATCACCTTCAAAGAAGATGATCGGGAAAATGTTTGGATCCTCATCATGATGGATTAGTCATTACCCTGCAGATTGCAAATTGTAAGGTGAGGCGAATTCTGGTAGATGGGGGCAGTTCCATAAATCTTCTCACAGTAGAGGCCTTGAAAGAGATGAACATCCCAATGGAGAATGTAGTCAAAATAACTTTAGTTCTTGTGGGCTTCAGTGGAGAAACTAAAGATACTATGGGGTAAATTATGCTCCCAGTATATGTTGAAGGTGTTAATTCTATGGAGCGATTTTGTGTGATCGACTGTGCAATGAGCTATAATGTGATCCTGGGCAGACCCTGGATACATGCAATGAAGGCAGTACCATCTACTTATCATCAGTGTGTGAAGATGCCTACACCTTGGGGAGTTGTCACGATCTTTAGTGAGGAGCAGATGGCAAAGAACTGTTACATGACATCCATGAAGGCGTCGACATCTCCGAGGCGAGCATAGCAATTACAGAGAAAAGCACGCCAGGTCTTGGAAGCAAGGGAGCATGATGTGAAAGAAGTATTTTTGGACTCTTCTAATCCAGACTTGAAGGTGCTAGTTGGCCAAGATGTACCAGCAGAATTTGAAGAAGAATTGATAAATCTTTTTAAAGGAAAGAGTCAAGAGATTTGCCTGGAAGCACGAGGATAAAACAAGGATGGATCAAATTGACCCATCCTTCAAGCCGGTACGATAGAAAAGAAGAAAGTTTGCTCAAGAGAGGAACCAAATTATCAAAGAAGAAGTTGATAGGTTACTGAAGGCAAAGATGATCAGGGAAGTAGAGTATCTAAAATGGCTGGCCAACGTTGTTGTGGTAAAGAAAAGGAATGGTAAATGGAGAGTTTGTGTTGACTTCACGGACTTAAATAAAGCTTGCCCTAAGGATCCCTTTCCTCTTCCGCACATTGACACCTTGGTAGACGCTACATCAGGACATGAGATCTTGACATTCATGGACGCATCCTCAGGTTTCAGCAGATCCAGATGGAACCATCCGACCAAGAAGACACCGCCTTCATTACACCCTCAGGTATATATTATTATATTGTTATGCCATTTAGACTAAGAAATTCAGGTGAAACATACCAGAAGCTTGTCAATATGATGTTCAAAGATCAGATTGGGGACACCATGGAGGTTTATATCGATGATATGGTAGTCAAATCAAAGAAAGCTGAAAACCATGTTCGAGATCTCACACAAGCATTTAACATCTTGGATACATTCAACATGAAGATGAACCCAACAAAGTGCAATTTTTTATGAATTCTGGAAAATTCCTTATAGAAGCAAGCCCAGAGAAGATCAGAGCCATCCTCGATTTGGCGTCACCTCAACCGTTAAAGATGTACAAAGATTGACTGAAAAGGTGGCAGCACTCAAAAAATTCATCTCCAAATCTTCTGAAAGATGCAAGCCATTCTATGACATCTTGAAGAAGAATAATAGAGTTGAGTGGACAGAACAACATGAGAAAGCCTTCCAAGATCTAAAGCAATACCTGTCAATGCCTCCATTGATGGTCAAACCTGAAGAAGGCGAGCCACTATATGCATACTTAGCCATTTCAGAAACAGCTATTAGTGCAGTCTTGGTCATGGAACAAGATGGTAACCATCATCCCATATATTATGTAAGTAAGACTCTTCTTGATGCGGAAACCAGGTATTCCCATATTGAAAAATTAATTTTAGCTTTGATTACTGCTTCAGTTAAATTAAGACATTATTTTAAGACTCATATTATTTATATTCGTACTAACTATCCTATTAAGAATGTTATGAGAAAGCCAGAAATGTCAGGAAGAATGGCGAAGTGGTCAGTCCAGCTTAGTACATATGATATCAGGTATGAACCAAGGACGGCAATAAAATCACAAGCTCTTGCAGATTTTGTGGCAGACTTCATTCCAAATATGCAGCCAAAAGTAGAGATAGAAGTACAACAACTTCAAGATGGTGACACCTTGGCTACATAGACGTTGTACACTGATGTTGCATCAGACATGAGGGGAACATGTCTTGTAATTGTACTTAAATCACCACAAGGGGACATCATACCCCAGGCTATTAGTTGTGATTTTAAAGCCACCAACAATGAACCAGAATATGAAGATCTTATCGTGGGATTAACTGTGGCACTAGATCGCAACGTCAAAGTCATCCAGGTATATAGTTATTCATTATTATTAGTTAATCATTTTAATGGGTCCTATGCAGCTAAGAACGCAAAGATGACTTCGTACCTGGGAATTGTAAAGATCTTAGCCAGCAAATTTCAAAGCTTTACGTTAGAACAAATTCACCGGGAAGAAAACTTACAAGCAGATGCTTTATCCAACCTGGGGTCGGCTTTCAAAAGTTTGACTCAGACCAACATACCCTTTGTTCATATCAACGTCCCAGCCATTGAAAGATTTAAACTATTCAGCATAGATGACGACACCTCAAAAACACAGGCAGAACCATCTTGGACTACTCCAATAATCAAATATCTTTAAGACGATATCATCCCTCCAGAGGAAAAGAATGCAAAAGCATTCAGGGTAAGAAATTCATGATTTATGTTGATAGATAATGTGTTGTTTAGGAAATATTTTATAGGACCATACTTGAGATGTTTAGAACCTGATCAAGCTATGGAAATTTTGAAAGAGCTTCATGAGGGCTTATGTGGAAATCATTCTGGGTAGAAGTCTATACACCAAAGCTCTTTGAATGGGATATTTCTGGCCTACCATGCGTCAAGATGCAGCAGATTATGCCAAGAAGTGTGATTCCTATCAAAGACATGGCGACATCTTGCACCAGCCGGCAGAAATGATGTATCCTATCCTCTCCCCTTGGCCCTTCATGACTTGGGGGATGGATATTGTTGGAAAATTACCTAAGGCCCCTGGAGGAAAGGTGTTCTTATTGGCAATGACAGATTATTTTTCTAAATGGGTTGAAGCCGAAGCTTATGTTCAAATTCGTGACAAGGAGGTTATATCGTTTATTAAGAAGAACATCTTCAGCAAGTTTGATATCCCTTTAGAAATCATATGTGACAACGGCTCCCAATTTATTCGTAAGAAGACCCAAGATTTTCTCACAAGATGGGGAGTCGAAATGGTAACATCTTCACCCGTACACCCCCAAGCAAATGGACAAGCGGAGTCAAGTAACAAGATCATTATTTCCAACTTGAAGAAGAGATTAGACCAGAAAAAAGGAAGATGGGCCGAAGAATTGCCATTCGTTATATGGGCTGATAGAACGACACCCAAGAATACAACGGGCCAAACCCCTTACTCTAGTCTTTGGATAAGAGGCAGTCATTCCCGCTGAAATCATTGCCCCCTCGGCAAGATATGGATTATTGACTCCTGAGCAGAATAGTAACATCTTAGCACAAGATCTTGATACCATTGATGAATTGAGAGATATGGCAAAAGTCAGGATGACAGCATATCAGCAAAGGATTGCAAGATCTTATAACAAAAATGTCCAGTTAAGAAGATTCCAAGTTGGTGATTTGGTGCTAAGGAAGGTTCTCCAGAACACAAGAGAGCTCAATGCTGGGAAGTTGGCACCAAAATGGGAAGGACCCTACTTGATAGACACAGATGCAGGAAAGGGGGCATACTGGTTGTCAACCTTGGAAGGTGTAAGGATCCCCAGATCATGGAATGCTATCCATCTTAAGACCTACTTCATCTAAGTTATAGATTGTCATTAAAATCCAGAAAAACAGGTACGCTTTTAATTTATGTCATTTCAATAAAGTTATTTCCATTTTGATTATATTTATCAAACCATTACTGACTTAAGCATCGGAGGGGTGTTAGCCCTAACATGTTCCTATCTTGAAAGGAAACTTAGAATGCTTACTTTGAAATACGTACCATGAAGTGGGAATTAACGAAGATGTCAACACCTTCAAGTTGTTAACATCTTAACGTAATAGGTCAGGTATGATTTTACCTCAATAAACTTTACTTTATTTCCATTTATTTTAATAAATTTATTTATACAAAGTTTATTCTTATCAATAAAAACGACAAGATGTCGGGTTTTTAACATATTGTCGTTTTGCGAGATATTATCTTTTTTATAAGTGTTTTTGGAGATCCCAAGAAGACAACATCTTGAGATTGGCCATCTCATCTTGAGTTCAAGGTACTTAATCCCTTCAAAAGTTTAAATAAATTTACTTTATTTTGTTTCTATCAAGGTTGATACACCTTCGGCTGGAGCGCAAGATTTCAATAATAATTAAGGTGAGGAATGGGCACGTATGTTTATATGTACGCACCCCCCATTTCCACTTAATTAAATATTGAACTTAAGATGTTTTCAATTGGTTATGGCATATTCGTGTCATCTAAAGACTAAGTGTTTTTTGATATTAACATATCAAATAAAATGTAGCAAAGGTTTTTCACACCATACGCAAGATTTGCACATAAGAGCATACCCAAAATCCTGGCCTATTCCATTTCCAAAAGGGAACCAATTTCTAAAAACTATTTTACCCTGCCAAGATTGAAAAAGCTATTTCCAAGCAAACTCCTAAACCTACATTGTGTCGGACCAACCCAACACATGAAAACTAAAAACAACTTGTTCTTAACCCTTATGGGCCATTACATCCAAAAATCAAAAGTTCAAAAAACCAAACATTGTCTTACAAATTCTCGGGACGCAGCCCATATAAAACCAATCATTGTTCATCATTGTTCAAAAACAACAAACTAAACCAACAAACTTACCTTTAGTTGTCCTGCTTCTCTTGTCCACCTTCATTTCTCTGACCTTCATCCCCCGGTAGTACGACAGTTGAAGAGACTTCACCAACTTCAGTAATTTCACCATTTAGCCTTTTCAAGATGGTTTTCTCTCTGTCCAGGTCCCAGTCATCATGCTTACCTTCTTGGAACTCCTGGATCATTCTGATCTTGATCTCCACCATCCTCTTTGCGGCTGACTTGGTGAGAGCTGTCTTCATCTCATCCATTTCTTGAATATTGGTATCTTTAATGGATGCAATCCCCTGCTTTGAATCTGCAATCTCTCCGGTGAGGTCAGCAATCTTCTTTCCTAATCCTTTTTTCTCTTTCTCCCACTCTCTGGCATCCTTCTTGATGTGGGCCACCTCAGACTTCAATTTTTTGTTCACTTCACCCAAGCTTCAACCTGAGATTCCACACTCCTAAAAGTATGCACAAAACCAAGAGGTCATCAATAATAAACAGACATTCATTTCTAAAGACAAAGTTGCAACCTAAAAGACTTACACTTGACGCAAGAGCTAAAAACCTTTTCTTCACTTCATCAACACTCATGTCACCGAAGGCCTCAATCTCCACGACTTCCTTCATTTCAACAGTAGCTTTTCTTTTCTACAAACTCGAGCTCACAATAGCTGCATCTTGAGTTTCCTTTTTTGGAATGACGGGGGGTTTATCTGTTGGATTGGCTGAAAGATCTCCAACCAAGTTGTCTAGATCATCCATAGAAATCTCCATAACAGGCCTTGAAACTACAAAATGAGTAAATCTGTGAGCACTGTAAAATCTTAAGAGATAAAGGCTAACTTGAGACTAGTTCATACTTGTTGACATGGTTTCCTTTGCGATCGCCTCAATGGCTTCCCCAAACTTAAAGCTCCTCTCCTCTACAGGAAGAGAAAAGAATGAAGCAATCTTGGATTCTGAATCTGCTGTTAGAGGGAATAATTCTTCCCACTTGATTTCTGCAAAGAAAAAGTCCGTGAATTTAAGGGTGTAGCAAACTTCAATAAAGAGTCACATTCAAGAGGCATACCTCCCCTGTTCCACTCCTTGACCAAATTCTCACCACCTTCTAGAGAATCCCTCCCAACAAAGAAAAATTTTCCTCTCCACCCTCGATCATTAACTGACGCCTTTGGAACCATTAAACCCTTCTTTGACTTTTTCTTAAAAACATACCTTTTAGACCCAAAAGACTGAAAGTCATAGGAAATTGCCATTTCAGTCAAACCTATACCTAACCCATAAACCACATCAAATACCCTCCAGGTCATGGGCATCATCTGGACATATGCTAATTTTGTCTTTTAAAAAAACTTAGTGATTATGGAGGGAAAAGGAAAACTAAACCATAGTAGGAACAGATATTCATAAAAACAAATTCAAGCTTCAGAAACGAAATCAGCCCTCACAAACACATCAAAAGGACGAAAAACAGTTTGATTCGGAAAACATTTACGATTTTTTAGGGAAGAGATTTGAGAGTTGTTGAAAACACAAATCTCTTCATCAGGTTTTACGATTAAACCCTCAGAGACGAAGACAGACGAATCATCAGTAAAAGACTTTTTGGAGGGACCAATGCAAGAAGATTTTAGCATCTTCTTCATGTTGCAAGATTTTTATCAGAAAAGAAAGAAGAAAAAATTACAGGGAGAGAAGAAGAGCAGTACCTCGAAAAGAACCCACCGCCTGGAAAATATGAGCAGCGAGGCATAAACTTAAGGGATTTATGAGTCCTACTAATATAGGCTTCTCTTCTCCCAATACACGCCTTATTGATGCATTAGGGTCAATTTCCAAGTTAGATTAACCGTCCCATCAAACCACATTCCAGAAACTTATCTCTTCCGTATTCCACTGTCAGATAAGTTTGGAGGCAATTGTTGTGGGCAAATTTCCAAGTCGTTTACATCTTGATCTTATTTTCAGGATTGGAACATCTTGAGGTTCAGGTACATATTATATGTAATTAATAATTCTGTTTTATTAATCATATTTGTAGGATTAAATCATGAACAACACGTTCCTATTAAAAGGGAAGGAAGCTTCAACGGCAGGATCAACCACGTTTCTCAAGGATGAGAAGATGGAGCCCGAGTTTATAGGATAGTTTGTTATTATTTTTAGATAGGACTCTTGTATGTAATTCTATTTAAACTGAACTTGGAGGAACACTAAAACACACGCTCACAAACTACTTTGTACTCCTCCTCAGTTCAAAACAAAACAAGAAAATCAATACCATCGTTCGGGTTGGAAGGTGCTCTTAATCACCTCCCGAGGTTTTGTGCCTGCGAGATAATTGTCTCAAGGGATTTCCTCGTTATATCCTTGTGCAATCTTGAATTATGTAATTCTTGAGTTTATATTCCATTTAACCCTCCATGCCTTTAATCTCAAATCATCAATCTAGATTATATTCCATATCTTCTCCAACATGTTATAATGAGTCTCGGTTCACTCTAGCCATAGCTAATGTGGTCATCCCAAAGAAATCTAGTCTACCCCACATGAAGCAATATGATGGGACGACTGATCCAGCGGAACAAGTTGCACTATATCAGGAGAAGATGGATGTTGTTCATATTCCACCCCAGTACAAGGAATCTTGCTTTTTCAGGGGTTTTGGTTCAACTCTTATAAAGGAAGCTTTGAGATGGCTGAGCTTTGAGATGGCTGATCAACCAGCCTCTAGGCTCTATCAGATCATATACTCATCTTATCAACATGTTTACTAATCAGTTTTCATGTAACAGGGTGTTTGAGAAGCTGACAAGTGATCTCTACAGGGTGGTCCAACAACCTGATGAACTTTCTGAAAGATTACTTGAGCAGGTTCAATAGGGAAGCAGTAGACATCACAAACTTGGACATGGCTACAAAAATTGAAGCCTTCAAGGTAGGACTTAAGAAGGACTCTCTATATTATGATGACTTAGTCATGACGCCATGCAAGAGGCTGGATGAAATCAGAACCAGAGCATCTAGATTTATCAAGATGGAAGAGGACAAGCTGATTCAGGATAAAGCAACCAAGAAGAATGCGACGTCTGAACATTCCAGTTGCAGAGCAGTCACATCTAATTTTGATGGAAAGATAGAAACATCTCATGCCAAGTCTAATAGGGCCAAACCCTACTCTAAACCTGAATCTGTTGGGTTTTGAGGGTTCATGCGCAGCAGAAGATGGCAATAACAATCAAAAAAACCCTAAGCCCCAAGATCCATTCATGATGATTAAATTAATAGCAAGATGAATTTAGAATACTAATCATATTGGGCGTTTAAAATTTTCGGATCTTCAAATCTTCAAGTCTTCAAGCATTAAGATTTGATCTTCTCGTTCTTTGCGTTCTTTGAATCAGAATCACAGGAACACGAATTTGAGATGCTAAAGAAAACATCCTCTATGCATATCCACACGCGAACGAATATCTAGAACCATTCTAGATCTAGATTTCTATACCCATTAGAAAACACGCTTTTCTAATCTTTAAAGGCTATATGAATTTATTGGTGTTCTTGAGCTTTTGATTCTCAATATAAACTCAAGAATGTGTTTCTCAAACATATGGAGGCTACCAATAATGATACAATATCAATACTTACTGATTAGGGTTAAGATAGGGGTATTCATACTTATTAAACCTAAACATTTTAGGAGAAATAGGTCAAAACCCGTCAAAACGCGAAATCAGAAAATAGGGTCTGAACAGGGCCTGCTCGACCGAGTCCTTTAAGATGCTCGGCCGACTACCCACAAGTTTAATCCGCATCCTATGCACCATAGTCATCATATGATTATCCATTAAATTTATGCTAGCCCTTCGTAAGTGCTAGGGACAATGATTATTATAATAAACATGCAAAAGATATAATAATCGGTTTGTTATCTATATAACAATGAAGCTATGATTTAACACATAGGCCCTAGGGAAAAATATCCAACGGACTCTTCTAGAATTTATGTTGTAGATGATAATGATGAGGATGATGACTCTTTATATCCTAGAATCGATGACTATTGTTTCTCTGTTGACATTGCAGGATTGATAAATGTCATGGACAACCTGGGTGAAAAAAGCTAGATGGCCCAATAAGTCTGACAAGCCGTCAATCTGGAAAGACAAGTCCAAGTGGTGCACTTATCAAGAGGGTACCACTTATTGAAGGAAGGAGACCAAAAATTTATTGTCAAAGGTCTCCTCAAAACCTAGAAGGTGTGGATGCACTGAGGATCGTGCAGACAACCAGGAGAAACAAGCTGAGAATCCTGCACCTCATCCACCTCCAACCAGAGTGGTCAACATACTCAGCGGCGGCTCAGACATTTGTGGAACAACCTATTCAGCTGTAAAATGCCGTGCTGTAGATGTAAAGGAGGACATGTCGTATTTGCCATCAAGATCTTTCAACAAGGATAAGGGTCAGGAAATCTCTTTCGGTGAGGACGATAGGGTCAGCATCCAGGATCCACACCATGATGCTTTAGTTGTCAGTCTTCAGGTTGCAAACTGTTTGGTGAGGCGCATTTTGATCGACAATGGGAGTTCAGTCAACATTGTAACAACAGATGGTTTGAAAGGAATTGGAATCCCACTTGAAAATGTGACTAAGAGTTGTCTTGGTTAGGTTCAGTGGTGAGACAAAGCACACCTTCGGGGAGATTACTTTTCTGGTATATGTGGAAGGGATTAATTCCATGGAGAAGTTTTATGTGATAAAGTGTCAATCATCCTACAACATCATCCTAGGCAGGCCTTGGATCCACAATGTTAAAGCAGTTCCATCAACCTACCATCAATGTCTCAAGTTGCCGACACCCTGGGGAGTTGTCAAGGTGTCAGGTGATCAGCAAACAGCTAAGGAGTGTTACAAGGTGTCCATAAAGGTGTAACTACCTCAATTGAAATCAACCTACTTTAGAGGAATTCTTGGTACCATTTAGAGATAAACCAATGGGCTAGGACCTCACTAGAATAAACCTGATATTCTACGACTGCACTGGAATTAACCTTGGAAAAATCCAGAAGCTCGCCAAGTCGAGTCGTACGGATGGTTTGGGCACATGAGGTCCCTAGCCGTACGACTATGTTGGGCACCCTCAGCCTCTATAAATTGAACCCCTTGCTGATCATTCCAGGGGGGTGGAAACAACATAAGAAAGGTTACTCTTTCAAAATCACTCCAGTAGTGTGAGAGAAGAGTGAAACAAAGAGTGAAAGAGAGAAAGGAAGATTGGCTAAACCAAAATAGGTAAAGCCACCTTCTCCCCCTCCCTTCTCTTCATCTATAACTCTATTTTCTCTTTAATCTTTGTTTAAGTTTATGTTGATCTTTACATTACTTGTAAGACTTGTCCATTCAAGCAACTTTACATTACTTGTAAGACTTGTCCATTCAAGCAACTTTACATTTATGCAAGACTTGTCCATTCAAGCAAATATACATATACTACTCTATATTTCTCTTGTCCAAGCCATGAGATGATCCAAGGTGCCCTCCATGCCTTGTGTGGAAGAGGTTCAAACCTAGATGATCATGGCTTGTTGATTGTCATTTACATTCTTGTCTAGTTAAAATGATACTTTTGTTGGCCATGATGATCATTTGGATGATAAGCTTCCATCTTTATCATCCAACATTGATCTAGCTCTAAAGTCCCCTTTGGGGTTACAAAGATTCAATCTTTATGTGTTAATTTGATTCCTTAAAGGTTACTAAGTCATAAAAATGCCATCTTGGTGATAAAGTTCCAATCTTTAATCACCAAATGGTCAATTTTAGCCCAAAGGGCATGTTCATCAACTTTTCTCAATTTTCTCCAAAGATTGCTTATGATCACACCCAAATACTTGTTTTGGGGACTAAGTGATGATCATTTAGCATAGGAATGTTGTATTTAAACTTATAAAGTGTTTTAAACAAACTAGAATCAAAACAGTTCTGTCCAGTTTCAACAGAATGTTCTGTGTCTGCTCTGAAACTGGACTGTTCTTGACTGAACTGTAAGATCCTAGGAAACTACTTGTCCATCAGTACGGCAATGTTGGGAACAGGGGGCCACATGTCTGTTTTGCCCTCTGATCCCTATTTTCTTAATAAACAGACCCTTTCAGTCAAGTTTTTCCAAACAACACCAATAACAGAAACTTTTCTGTTAAATACACACACACACACACATGCACATTTTCAAACTAATAAGGGAGACTCAGTTTTTCCAAGGCACTTTGGGTGAACCACAAATATGTTCTTCCCAAAGTGTAACGTGACCTCCGAACTCACATTCTCTAACCATTTTCATTTGTTTGGTTTAAAATTAACAAATGTGGCGACTCCGTTTTTTTTTCGTTAGGAAAGTTACCCGTGTTTGGCATTTCTTCCTCGTGTGAACTTTGCTTGTTTCTCCCCGGGGACGGGATCCTTACAGTGGCAACTCCGCTAGGGAATAAAGTGTTTGCAAACTTCTTTTTAGAAGCTTTGAAGGCACTTTTGTGTGGGTCAAACTCCCGCCTCCGTTAGTTGACTTTGTGCATATATGTGTGTTTGATGTTTCTGTTTAAACTGTTTTGAGTGAATACGTTCTGGAAATGCAATAAATTGGAGCATGATGATCAGAAGTTGGAGAAACTGAGAAAAATCTCAACCCTCTTGGTCTAGCCGTACGGCTACTTTGGTAAGGGGTCAGAATGTTTCAAATTAACAATTTTGTGCAGGGCAGCAACATTCTGGATGCCTCTCTTCTTCTGCTTGTCCAGGTTCTAAATTTACAGTCTTACTTGTGCACATTACCTTTATTCTTTTGGCCAAAACTTGGTTTTTAAAACTTGGATATGCATGATCTTTTGTCAATAAAAATGGTTTTCAAAGCCTCATTGTGCATAACCCTTTTTGTAAAGATTTCTTGAATTTTAAAAGACTCTTCTTGTTGTGCACAACTTGCTTTGTACAAATTGTTTCAATGTAAAGATTGTTCTTTTGGCAAAATGTTTGAATCAAAAATTCTTTGGTTGTGCACAACTTGGTACATGTACAAGTTTTGGTCTTTGTTTAATCATGTTCTTTTGATTCATTGTGTGTATAAATTGCCTACTTCATGCTTGTTCATACTTGTTCATGTCTTGCTTATGCCATGCTCATCATGTTGAAAAACGGATTGAAAATCTCTATTTTGACTCAAAAGGGAATATATATTTGACTTCACACAACGCGCACTTGACCTTGCACGTTCCAACAACCCTTTAAAACCTGGGGTGGATGCCAGATGCATCTCGATTGGCGCTCTTGTTCCCCTCGAGCGCGCACGGGTCCATTCCACCTCCCATTCCGAGCCGAGTCAACCACACATGTCTGTGACACACAAATACCGTGACTTTGGTTGGTTTTTGGTCTAGTTCACGTTGCCATTGTCTTTAAGCACGTGTCCAAAGTCAATTGTGGCCAAGTTAATGCCCGGGTTACGACTTTTTGATGTAATGCAAGCGTAGCCTAACCGGCCTTTAACCCGTGTGTTAATGATGACCACAATTAACAAAGGTCATGTACTAAAGATAGGGTAACACCGTGTCGTTAAGCCCTAATGAACGAGTCATGTTACTCATCCTTAAGCTCATGGTCGAGGATTGAGACACCTCATTCAAAATGAGGTCGTGTCGAAATATCGGTGCAGCCTTCGGAACAGTCTCGATCCCGACTGGGGCTTAATCATGATTAGGATGACCCACACATCGGGAACCTTGTGACGCACTAGACCTTAGGATCATTTCTTTCGGTCGGTGGAAGCCGCTTTCCCTATAGGACCCTCACCCGGGATAGTCCGTTCTTGGGAGTGCGCAATACAGGTGAAAAACGAGGGGTCTATAGACGTAGTGATGACCTCCACTGATCTAGGAATTAGAGTAGTTGCAAAAAAGAAGAGAAATCTTTTCCAACCATTTAGGAAATAAAAATGCTTTTTAAGTAAACTTGGATGAATAAATAATTGCACATTGCAAGACTTTGCTCCGTTTTTACTTCTTGGCCTTGACGCATTGCATTCTTGAGTTAATGAGCGTCATTTCGTTAAGTCTTTGGACGGATACCCGTTATCCTCCAAGACTTCCATAAAGGTGTTTCGTTAAGCCTTTGGATGGATCCCCGCTATCCTTCCAAGGTTTCCGTTGTGATCCCGTTGTAATCCCTTTGTGATCCCGTTGTGATCCATGTTGTGATCCCCGTTGTGATCCCGTTGTGATCCCCGATGTGATCCCCGTTGTGATCCCGTTGTGATCCCCGTTGTGATCCACGTTGTGATCCCCGTTGTGATCCCATTGTGATCCCCGATGTGATCCCCGTTGTGATCCCGTTTGTGATCCCCGCTGAAACCTCGGTTAAACCCCTAGGTGTTGTCCCCTAGGTCCCCGTTGAGATTTCCGTTGGAACCCTAGCTGTTGTCCCCTAGGTCCCCATTTAAATTCCCGCCAAACCTTAGGCGTTGTCCCCTAGGTCCCCGTTAAGATTCCCGTCATGACCTTAGGCGTTGTCCCCTAGGTCCCCATTAAGATTCCCGTCAAGACCTTAGGCGTTGTCCCCTAGGTCCCCGCTAAACCCCTAGGAATAGTCCCCTAGGAAGTCAAGTCTTTGAATGGATCCCCCGTTGCCATCCAAGAAGTCTATTACAACCTTGTAAGTAGACCCTCGTTTGAATCTTGGATGGATTTAAGATCCCATTTGACCCTGTCCCCCTTTTTACCCCATAGGTCTAAGCCTAGCAGTCATTCCCCATCAGTAGCATGAGCATTCACTCAGTGTTTACCCAAGCCTAAAGCTACCTTTTGTCTTCCCCGTAGCTCAGATGAAGTGGAAGAGAGCATCATGTCGCCGCCTAGTGCGTGTGGAGTTAGAAAGTTCCCCTGTCACTACAACTTCTCCGATCCGGTACCTCAGAAAGACCGCTTTGATGGATGGTAGTTTGGGAAACGACGTTGCAGACAACTCGGATAGCCTGACGAAAGGAGAGCCGCTCCAAACTCTAGAAGCCTTCGGGGCTACGGAGGAAGTCATCACGAAGAGCCACAAGGAAACACAGAACCCGTTCAATGACTCGGTGAGACAAAGAGATGTCACAACTGATGGGCCATTCACCAAAGTGACCAACCACAATGAAAGGGTGGAAGCTACCCGACCTCCGGATTTTAACCGAAGATTTCCCCCTCCATCTCACCAAAATACTGAGGCCTCCATTTCTTCGCCCCAACACGCCGTAATCCATAACGAGCCTCTCACTCAAATCCTCCTCACTCCGCCTCATCCCAAATCCAACATCTCCCATGAGACACTTCCTATAAAACCCCAAACACAATCCACTCAAAAGGCCCACAAACCACTGTTCACACCGGTTACGCCCCGAGCATCATACTCACAATACCATGCCCTTCGGTTTAATGCCATCAACCAAGTCACCGGAGCTCATTCACTGTTTAGACCATATGTGGATACCCAACCATGCATCACTAACCGACTTCCACCGGATTTCCCGATAAGATTCCATGGTGACCCGTATCATTTCTGCAATCGAAGACCTCTTGGACCACGAGCTCATTGCATGCCTCCAATGTATATTCCTGGAAGCAACCAAGATTATGGGTATGCCTACACCCACGCACTTCCATAGAATCCTCATGTTGCACCTCAGTCGGGTTCGTTGTTGGGAAAGAGAAAACAAATGGAAGCTAAATTTTAAAGGACACTCGAGGGGCACCCCTTTGCATTGAGTAACGGTGATTCTCATCCCCACCACGCTCCGGTCAACAATGAAAGAAAAGCCAAAGGCCGAGCCAAGATCCATTTCACAAAGTTTGAGGATTTCGGAATGCCTATAAGCAATGTGTTTGAAGGATTGGTCAAACAAGGCCTCATGTGGACCCTCGAAGATTTCCGGCCAAAGAATCTTGAAAAAATTCGCGACAAGACCAAAAGGTGTGCCTTTCACAACTACCATGGCCATGATACCAATGATTGCACCGCCATAAAACGCATCATCTCGAAGCTAATCGAGAAGGGAAAGCTTGGACGCCCCCACGCCCCCGACACAGCCAATGACCCGAGCGTCAAAATGCTCGAATTTGTGACTTCCCCGATGGTCGGTAAATGGAGTGATGTCCGTCCCAAGGAAAAGGAGCCCGCGGTTGACAAAGATGTTAATCCCAAAGTGGGAGAGCCTGTTTTGGAAGAGTTGACAAAATCAGTGTCCCAAATGATGGTTCATAAACTCAGCAAAGGTGAAATGACGGAAGGCGTTTGGAAAGGATCAGCGGCACAGAAAATGTCTGAAGGGCTGAATGCCCCGGGTTGGGAAATGAATGGTGCTGCGGCTGCCACAGCAGAGGACGGAGTTTCGAAACCCCTTCCATCAATCTCCCCTTAGAAAAGGTCTGTTTTCATCCTTAGGAAGAGTCAGCTGCTTTTAGGATGTGTGGTAAGCCCTTAAGAAGAGTCAGTTAAGGTGTCTGTTAGGTTTAGTTAGAGTCTTGACTCCCCGGTTAATGCCACGTGGTGACCATTCTGAGTCCATTGTCAGTTTTCTTAATAAAATTATTATTATTATTGCCTTGTCAAAAGTTTGCAAAAATGTGTGTGAGTCTTTCATTCAAAACAAAAGTATGTCTTCAAACAAAAAAAAAAAACAAACAAAAAAAAACAAAAAAAAAAATAATCTTCAAATAAAAGGATCAAGTTTTTCCTAAAAGGCTAATCCGATAATGAAGCATTTTTCTCAAATCATGGTTATAATTTCACCTTGAGGTTTAATATGCTAAAAGTCCTTCGCGGTTCTGTCCATCGGAAACATCGACCAAGGAGCCCACACCTGAATTGGTGTCCGAGACAACCATCCATGTGAACAACAAGGAGAAGCCCGTGCTTCGGAAGCCCAAAGGCGGCTACATCAAATGGAGGTCTGTACCCTCGTCGAGTGTCATGCACAAAGGTTGCGCGCCTTGAAAGGAAATCACTAAAAGGAGATGGCCAGAGCAAACTCTCAACTCATGAGTAGTAGACGGATCCGGCAACGCCAAGCCAAATGGAGACCTCGCGACATCTTTTCCGACGACATGGAACCCGAGTTCCCCGTAGAAGACATGGAATATGCCGCTGACGACCCCTCCAACAATTGAGGAAGAAAATGGATCATCGTGCTTCATGGGAGCCCATTCCTAAAAAAAAAAAAAAAAAAAAAAAATGAGTCTTCCAGCCTCGTAGGATCTAGACTTTCACCAAAAGTCTGTCCCAGACTGTGTCTTTTTATTTTTACAAAGGTCCATACTTGGACATGTATGTATAAAGTTATCTAAATAAAAGAGTCATTTTCCTTCTCTTCTTTCTAGACTTGAGACATTATTTGCAATATACACTTACTCTTGAAATTGTCTTGCTTGTTATTATCAATTGATTGCTACGTCCCTAAAATGATGAATTGACTTCTAAGCATACTAGTCAATGACGACTCATTAAGGACGAATGGACCTAACACAAATGAAAAATGCTAAATGCAAACAATTAATCTTGATGTGAATAAATGTTGTGATCAATTAGCATGAAGGGACCATTAATGGCAAACCCTCCTCTATACACACCCCCTATACACATCCCCGATACACAACCCGATACAAATTCTTGATGCACATCAAAGGCATCCCGAGATGATGAAAAGACAGGGATGTTGTTGCTCAACCACCAAGATTCAACCGTGAATGCACGTGCGCAGCCAAGCAAAGGACTTCCCGGATCTTCAAAGTCAAAGTGAGAAGTGACGGACATTCCACCAGGAGGCTACAAATGAACCAATGCCCAAGAAACCAAGTTGGGGTTAATGTTTCTCCTCCCCCTCTCTCTCTCTCAAAAAAAAATGAGAAGAGAGAAAAGAAATGGATAATGGAAAGGAGGAAAGTAAATGGATATTGGCGAAGAAAGAGTCTGCCTCAAAAGCTCACTGCAAAAGTCCACCTCAAAGAACATCCCGAGGAGTTCACCATCAGCAAAGCAACAACATCCTTCAAAAGGACACCAACTTCAACAAAAGACGATCCACGGCCGAACTACGGCGACCTGAGCTCCTCAAACTGAGGGGAACGTAGGCAACCTTCGGGTCCGGTCACAGCATGAGAAAGAACGGTCAAACCATGGCTTTCCCAAAGTAGCCAAGCCTCTCCCCCTTGGTCTCATCAATGACCAATTTACCAGACAAGGACCAATTCCCCATATACACCTTTTGATCTTTCCATTGATCGAATCTTAATCCTAATTGATCACAACATTTATACATGTTAAGGCTAATTGCTTGTTATAATCTTGACTTAATAATGAACATGGTCCATCCAAGCAATCATTTTGATAATTTTAACCAAGACAAATTTCAAATGTCTCGACAAGTCTTCTTCTCTACATCTTATGAAAGAGCTAAACACTTATGTTCTGTCAAGCAGGGGCTTCCTCCTATTTCATGATACAATTGAGGGACTCTCTCCCGCCTAAATAAATGCCCCTGTATGTTTTCTCCAAAAGACATCTTAAGTCCCCATCCCATCGAGTCGGCTGGATCACTCATATAAAAAAAAAAAAAAAAAAAAGAGGCACCAAAAAAGAGTAGCCCGCTAGGTTGAAAACCCATAATGGAGGCCTAGGGAAAAGACAGGGTGTGCCATAAAAGACGCAAAAAAGTAGCTCACTAGGTTGAAAACCCGCAAGGGCGGCCTAGGCAAAAAAAAGGGTGCGTCATGAAAAAGGGATGGGTTCCTAACCTCACTTCAAAGGTCATGTTGGGTCTACGCCAACGTCAAAGGTCAAAAGGTGATATTGGGTCTACGCCAGCATCAAATGTCGAAGGACGATATTGGGGCTACCTCCACACCAACGACCAGAAGGGCATGGGGCTACCTCCACAAGGACATGGGGCTACCGTCACAAAGATATGGGGCAACTTTCACAAAGACATGGGGCTACCCCGACATCGATGACAATGAGGACATGGGGCTATGCCGCCACCGACACCAATAAGGACATGGGGCTACCTCCAACATCAACAGCGAGAAGGACATGGGGCTACCCCAATATCAATGACAAAAGGGTTCTCTATACCCGATCACTGCTAAGAAATAGACAAAGCTCCAAGGGACTTTATGCATGACAAACCTCATGGTTAAGTTAAAATAAAAATTTTGACTAACATACTTCGTTAAAAGATTTGCTTTTAGGAATAAGCATTTTTAAGCTTGCCCTTTTGGCCTCATTTATCAAAAAACAATGTTTCAAGCAAAATGCTTTTGATCTTCTTTCAAAATGATTGGACTTTTTCATCCACAATATGTCTAAAAGGTCACCCATAGGCTTCCTCCGGTGTCAAGAAAGTGTGTCAACCTTCTCGTAGAGTTGAGTTGACCAAAGTTCAAACTTTGACCAAAGAGGTCAAGTTAAAATTTTCCCGGTCAAACTCCCCAAAGATGGAGTTGACCCAAGTCAAGCCTTGACCCAGAATGGTCATTTTAGGATAAAGATTTTGTCCTCGGCAGTCCAATATGACGTAAGACCATCCTTGTTAGTCAACCATCTCGTAGTTAGTGTTGACCAAACCTTTAGGATTGACCAAGTGAAAGTCAAATCCATTGTTGCCCCGGCAGTCCGAGAGACGTAAGACCATCCTTGTTAGTCAACCATCTCGTAGTTAGAGTTGACCGGAACCCTTGAGCGACCAAAAGAGTGTCCAACCCTTAAAGTGGCCATCTTAGGATGAAGCGTTTTTCTCCGGCAGTCCTTAGTGGGGCATAAGACCAGTTTGCCTTGTCAAACTCCCCAAATGTGGAGTTGACTTGAATGTTTTGTCCCGGCAGTCCTTAGTGGGACGTAAGACCAGTTTGCCTTATCAAACTCCCCAAAGGTGGAGTTAACTCGAATGTTTTGTCCCGGCAGTCCAAAGTGACGTAAGACCATTCTCCTTAGTCAACCCTCTCCATAGAGCCAAGTTGATCAAATCCCGGCAGTCCTTAGTCAGACGTAAGACCAGTTTGCCTCGTCAATCTCCCCAAAGACGGAGTTGACCAAAACCTTAGTCCCCTGAGTGACCTTTTAGGTCGTCCCCGACATAGGCCCTGTGAAGTCTAGAAAATTAGGCGGTCTTTGACGTAAGCCCATTTGCCCCAAGTTTGACAAAATGAGAGTCAAAATATTTGTGAGTTGACCAAAAGAGAGTTAAAATTACCCCTTGACTAAAATAGAAGTCAAGTTAGACCCCATTCGCCTTTATGAGAAAACTGACTCGATAGTGGGAAAACCTATCCTTGCCAAGAAAATTAGGCCCATTAGAAAATTTAGGCGGTCCTTGACGTAAGCCCATGTTCACCCGGTTGACCAAAAGAGTGTCAAGCCCCGACTTTGACCAAACGAGAGTCAAACCCTGATTTTGACCAATTGAGAGTCAAATTGAATGAGAAAGTAGCCTAAGCATGAGCATACACTTGGGCGGTCCTTGACGTAAGCCCATGTTGACTTTGGCTGACCAAATGAGTGTCACGCCTAAACCTTGCCTCTGACCAAATGAGTGTCAAGCCCAAACCTTACCTCTGACCAAATGAGTGTCACGCCCGAACCTTGCCGCTGAACAAATGAGTGTCACGCCCGAACCTTTGCCTCTAACCAAATGAGTCTCACGCCCAAACCTTGCCTCTGACCAAATGAGTGTCACGCTCGAACCTTGCCTCTGACCGAATGAGTGTCACGCCCAAACTTTGCCTCTGACCGAATGAGTGTCACGCCCAAACCTTGCCTCTGACCAAATGAGTGTCACGTCCGAAACTTGCCTCTGACCGAATGAGTGTCACGCCCAAACCTTACCTCTGACCAAATGAGTGTCACGCCCGAACCTTCGCCTCTGACCAAATGAGTGTCACGCCCGAACCTTGCCTCTGACCAAATGAGTGTCACGCCCGAACCTTTGCCTCTGACCGAATGAGTGTCACGCCCGAACCTTTGCCTCTGACCGAATGAGTGTCATGCCCGAGTTCCCCACCCGACCTCAACGGTCGTCTATAGGTTTGAGTAGCCTCAAAATCTCTCACCCCTCTTCCGAACTACGTTAGGCTTGATTCCCTCGAATAGGGATACGTAGGAATCCTATACCTCTAGGTCCAGCCATAGAACAAATCGGCCACGCCATCCTCCCATCAAATTGGGATGCTTGTTTTATCGACAACCCCGCTTTCTTCAAAAGCGACGTTGCCGAGGGGCTCTGTAAGTACCCACATCTGAAATCGACCTTCTTTAGAGGAATTCTTGGTACCATTTAGGGATAAACCAATGGGCCAGGACCTCACTAGAATAAACCTGATATTCCAGGACTGAACTGGAATTAAACTTGGAAAAATCCAGAAGCTCGCCAAGTCGAGTCATACGGATGGTTTGGGCACATGAGGTCCCTAGCCGTACGGCTATGTTGGGCACCCTCAGCCTCAATAAATTGAACCCCTTGCTGATCATTCTAGGGGGAGAAACAACATAAGAAAGGTTACTCTGTCAAAATCACTCCAGTAGTGTGAGAGAAGAGTGAAACAAAGAGTGAAAGAAAGAAAGGAAGATTCGCTAAACCAAAATAGGTAAAGCCACCTTGTCCCCCTCCCTTCTCTTCATCTATAACTCTATTTTCTCTTTAATCTTTGTTTAAGTTTATGTTGATATTTACATTACTTGTAAGACTTGTCCATTCAAGCAACTTTACATTACTTGTAAGACTTATCCATTCAAGTAACTTTACATTTATGCAAGACTTGTCCATTCAAGAAAATATACATATATTACTCTATATTTCTCTTGTCCAATCCATGAGATGATCCAAGGTGCCCTCCATGCCTTGTGTGGAAGAGGTTCAAACCTAGATGATCATGGCTTGTTGATTGTCATTTACATTCTTGTCTAGTTAAAATGATACTTTTGTTGGCCATGATGATCATTTGGATGATAAAGCTTCCATCTTTATCATCCAACATTGATCTAGCTCTAAAGTCCCCTTTGGGGTTACAAAGATTCAATCTTTATATGTTAATTTGATTCCTTAAAGGTTAATAAGTCATAAAAATGCCATCTTGGTGATAAAGTTCCAATATTTAATCACCAAATGGTCAATTTTGGCCCAAAGGGCATGTTCATCAACTTTTCTCAATTTTCTCCAAAGATTGCTTATGATCACACCCATTTGGGGACTAAGTGATGATAATTTAGCATAGGAATGTTGTATTTAAACTTATAAAGTGTTTTAAACAAACTAGAATCAAAACAGTTCTGTCCAGTTTCAACAGAATGTTCTGTGTCTGCTCTGAAACTGGACTGTTCTTGACTGAACTGTAAGATCCCAGGAAACTACTTGTCCATCCGTACGGCTATGTTGGGAACAGGGGGCAAAATGTCTGTTTTGCCCTCTGATCCCTATTTTCTTAATAAACAGACCCTTTCAGTCAAGTTTTTCCAAACAAAACCAATAACAGAAACTTTTACGTTAAATACACACACACACATGCACATTTTCAAACTAACAAGTGAGACTTGGTTTTTCCGAGGCACTTTGGGTGAACCGCAAATATGTTCTTCCCAAAGTGTAACGTGACCTCCGAACTCACCTTCTTTAAACATTTTCATTTGTTTGGTTTAAAATGAACAAATGTGGCGACTCCGTTTCTTTTTTCGTTAGGAAAGTTACCCGTGTTTGGCATTTCTTCCTCGTGTGAACTTTGCTTGTTTCGCCCCGGGGACGGGATCCTTACAAAAGGCAGCAAGAAGTCCTAGGCCAGCATAGCAATTACAGCATAAGGCAAGGAATGTACTTGAAGCTGCAGAATTTGATATAAAGGAGGTGCAGCTTGATCCTTCTAATCCCGATCTCAAAGTTCTTATAGGAGCAGATTCCTCCTGAAATTGAAAAGGAAATCATAGATTTTTTGAGAAGTCGAACTAAGTTCTTTTCTTGGAAGCATGAGGATATGACTGGGATTAGTAAAGACATAATTACTCACAAGTTGAATATAGACCCTAATGCTAAGCCCATCCACCAGAAGCGAAGGATGTTCGCATAGGAGCGCAACCAGATTATTAAAGAAGAGGTAGAAAGGTTATTGAAGTCCAAGATGATAAAGGAGGTTGACTATCCTAGATGGTTGGACAACATGGTAGTTGTTGAGAAGAAGAATGGCAAGTGGCGAGTCTATGTAGACTCTACAGACCTGAACAAGGCGTGTCCTAAGGATCCATTTCCTTTGCCCCACATTGAATCTCTAGTTGATGCAATAGCCGGCCACGAGATCTTAACCTTTATGGATGCTTCTTCAGGTTTTCAACAGATTCAGATGGAACCTTCAGATCAAGAAGATACATCATTCATCACTCCAGAGGGTATCTATTGCTTTATTGTGATTCCCTTTGGATTACGAAATGCAGGGGCAATCTACCAGAGGTTAGTAAACATGATGTTCAAGAACCAGCTTGGAAAGCCAATGGAGGTATACATTGATGACATGGTGGTAAAGTCCAAGTGCATTGGATATCATGTTCGAGTTCTTAAAGAAGAATTTGACATCCTGGAGGCATTCAGCATGAAACTAAATCCCTCTAAGTGTAACTTTGGTGTTAGGGATGGGAAGTTTCTCGGCTACATGGTGACGAAGAGGGGCATTGAAGCAAGTACAGAGCAGATTAAGGCCATCATCAACTTGGAGTCACCAAAAACCATCAAGGATGTACAAAGGCTTACTGGCAAGATGGATACTTTGAACAGATTCATCTCCAAGTTGTCTAACAGGTGTAGGTTATTCTACGACATGCTTAGAAAGAACAAGTTATTCCAGTGACGTGCTCAGAAAGAACAAGTTGTTCCAGTGGATGGAAGAGCATGAGGCAGCCTTTAACCAGCTTAAAGAGTATCTAGCAACTCCACCACTACTCTCCAAACTAGAAGCATGTGAAGCTTTATATCTATATCTGTCAGTTTCAGAAAATGCAGTCAGCGCGGTCCTGGTAAGAGAGCAAGATGGTACACAACTTCTTGTCTATTATGTAAGTAAGTCTCTTTTAGATGCAGAAACCAGGTACTCCCATCTTGAGAAACTCATCCTTGATTTAATAATTGCTTCTGTTAAGTTGCGCCATTATTTTGATGTTCATCCTATTATCGTGAAGACTAACTATCATATCAGGAATGTGATGAGAAAACCTGAGATGTCTGGCAAGATGGATAAATGGTTTGTGCAACTTAGTACATATGAAATCCAGTACGAGACAAGGACTGCAATCAAGTCACAAGCCTTAGCTGACTTTGTGGCATATTTCAGTCCCAACCTCCAACCTGAAGTTGAACTCGAAGTCCAACAACTTGAAGGTTCAAACTTTCCTAGATTATGGACTCTTTACACAGATGGAGCATCTAATGCAAGGGCACAGGTTTAGGCATTATCTTGAGATCTCCCCAAGGAGAGCTGATTCCTCAAGCTGTGGCGTGTGAGTTCAAGGCGACTAATAATGAGGATGAAAATGAGGACCTCATTATGGGTTTGGTTGCTGCTTTAAATTTGAATGTTAAATGCCTTAATGTTTTTAGTGATTCCTTATTACTGGTTAACCACTTTAATGGATCTTACACAGCTAAGCATACCAGGATGGAGAGTTACTTACAGCATGTTAAGTCATTAGCAAGACAATTTGAAGAATTTACCTTCCAACAAGTCCCAAGGGAAGAGAATTCTGAAGCTGATGCATTAGCCAACTTGGGCTCAAGTTGCAGGGGCATGTTGAACAATGTCATACCCATAGTCCACATCCTACATCCAGCAATTGATCAACCTGAAGTGAACCAACTGGATGACCAACCTGATACACCAGCTAACTCCTTGGACAATTCAACATCTTGGACACTACCCATAATAAAATTTCTGCAGGATGGGATAGTGCCGCAAGATGTCAAAAACACAAGAACATTCAGGATAAAGGTTTCTAGATTTTTGCTAATTGATAATGTATTATTCCGTAAGTCATTTACAGGTTTGTACATGAGGTGCTTAGAACCCCAGCAAGCTGAACAGGTCTTAAGAGAGCAACATGATGGAGAATATGGCAACCATTCCGGGGGCAAGTCACTATCCTCTAAGGCATTGAGAATAGGGTACTATTGGCCAACTGTCAGGATGCAGTCAAGTATGTATAGAAATGCGATGCATGTCAGAGACACAGTAACATCTTACATCAACCTGTTGAGCCTCTTCATCCTATCCTATCACCTTGGCCCTTCATGCAATGGGGAATGGATATCGTTGGCAAATTTCCTAAGGCACCTGGGGGCAAAGTGTTTATTCTTGCTATGACTGATTATTTCTTAAAATGTATAGAAGCTGAGGCCTTTATGAAAGTTAGAGACAAAGAAGTGATTTCATTCTTAAAAAGGAACATTATTAGCAGGTTTGGAGTCCCTTCGGAGATTATTTGTGACAACGGCTCCCAGTTCATCAGCAAGAAGAATCAAGATTTCTGTATAAGATGGGGAATCAAGTTGATCACGGCTACACCAGTACATCCTCAAGCTAATGGTCAGGTAGAATCAAGCAACAAGTTGATCGTGAACAACTTGAAAAAGTTACGTGATCAGAAGAAATGAAGGTGGGCCGAAGAATTGCCTTTAGTATTATGGCCTGATAGAACTACTCTCAAAACTGTAACTGGTCAAACCCCTTTTTCTTTGGTATTTGGAACTAAAGCTATAATCCTAGTAAAATTCTCCATCCCTACAGCAAGGTATGGCTTAATAACTCTAGAAGACAACCAGCTAGTACTAGCAGAGGACTTGGACACTATTGACGAGCTCAGGGATTTAGCCAAGATCAGGATGGTAGCATATCAACAAAGAATTGTTAAGTCTTACAACAAGAACGTTCGGATTAGAAGATTTCAAGTTGGAGACATGGTACTTAGAAAGGTCTTTCAGAATACAAGGGAACTGAATGCAGGCAAGCTGGCGGCCAAATGGGAAGGTCCCTACTTGGTTGATATAGAAGCTGGAAAAGGAGCTTATTGTCTCAACCTTGGATGGAACTAGGATACCTAGAAGCTGGAATGCAGTCCATCTTAAAGCGTACTACATGTAAGTTGTAGCTTGTCCATTCAATTCCAAAAACCAGGTATGATTTATTTAGTTTTATTTCAATTCGGTTATTTCAATTTGATTATTCTTTTTGAACATTTACTGGCTTAAGTATCGGAGGGGTGTTAGGTAAGCTAACACCCACCCCTAACATGTGTTTGTTTTGCAAGACAATCCAAATCTCCAACTTAAGTCAACATGTTCAGTATGTTCAAACGACTTGCTGAATTTACAAAGTAGCTGCTCAAAGTACAAAGAATCAACTTGCTGTCAAACACGTGGATGAAAGCTCAATATGTTTAATGCCCATGTAAGTGCTGCAATATTAAAACTTATGCAACCTTTTCTAAGGTTCATACTCAGGTTTTAAAGGTTTTCACCTTTCTAATGTTTAAAGATTTTACATCTTTCTTAAGTTTAAGGTTCATACATCATCGCCCGTGCACACGTTTTTCACATTTGGTCAGGTTACAAGTTAGCCAGTGTATTTTATACCTGATGATTACCTTGTTGCACTTAATCAAATTGTGAACTCAAGATATTTACAACAAGTTGTAACATTAACATGTTACCAAACACATAGTATTGAAATTCAATGTCTTTCAATTTCATCCATATCTTTTCATTACATCTAGTAGCATCAACTTGCTACATCCTTCCTACTGCTATTACATTTAAAGACAATCTAAAGGTACATCTACTTGTCCTTCGAATTCCTTTCTCAAGCCTATTACATTCCCAAAAAGTTTCTAAGTGTCAGCATCAACAAGTTATAAACATTGTTCCATACAAACACAATACCAAAAAGGATTAATCAATCTGATCCTACTAAAGTTAACATCCAAAAGTTCAACCAATCACATGTCCAACATGTCCAAAACCCAAATTACATCCTAAATGATCTATTTGTCTTAGAGGACACCCCCTCTATTTTAAAACTTAAAACATAAATTGTTTTTAATGCTAAAAACCTGCAGGAAACCAAGAATAACTTACCAAACATCTTCAAACTGCCTCATCCTTCTTCTCCTTCCCTCTGCTTTCTCCAGTTAGTTTAACTTGAGGAACATCCTGAGCCTTGGAGCTAACTTTACCAGTTTCGGCAACCTCACCAGCCACACTTCTCAAAGCAGCATACTCCTCCTCCAGGTTCCACTCTGAACACTTTCCAGCCTGGTACTCCTTTACCATCTCAATTCTGTTAGGTTATGAGGTAACATGCACAGTGGAATATAGCATTTAAAATTTATGAAACCCAAAGCCTATAGATCCATTCGTATGATTAAATCAAATACATCTACGATGAATACAAGAATACTAACCCTTGAAGCGTTTGATTTAACAACCTTGAATTTGGTGGAGCTTTTCGAAACTTGATCACGAACACAATCACGAACAAGATCACGAACTTGAAGATGATAAGCTTCACCCTCTAACGGTATCCACACCACAAACGAATATCAAGAAACTCTTGATCTTGGTTGCTAGACCAATTTGTGAAAAACACGCTTTCACAATCGACTATATGGAATTAAATATGTGATCTCTTGTTCTTCACTTTTATGATCTTAGAACAAGAATAAATCCTCTCAAACTCTTTGAAAGTTCTCACAATGCAATAGGACTGATTAGGATGTTTAGAGGCTGTTTATATACTTGTTAAACCTATTCCAAATAGGTAACAAGTGATTAAACCCGCAAGAAAACATATTAGGAAAAACCTAGTCCGAACAGGACTTTTGGTCCGCCCGGGTATAGGACCAGGTCCGACCGGGTCTTTAAGTGGTCCGGCCGGGTCCTTATCAAGGTCCGACCGGACCTTCTCCTTTTCCAGTTTTCTCCTCTAAATTCCTAATATTCCTCAAAAGCCCTTCGACCCAAAAATCCATTTAAGTCCTTTTAAGATTCGTTCTAATGTGTATGACCCTTTAGGATTATACTAAGTTGGCAATTGTTATAAACCCATAAGATATGATTAGGTTCTAGCAAACCGTTATACCTACCAAATTAGTATAACTATATATACGTCCGTATCCTTTAATAGAACATATCATAATCTCTTTGTTTCACGATGTCTATTGAATGTAAGCCATGGTCAATGGTCAACTTACATAGTTCAATACTTTCTCGATCCCAAATGTATTGATACAACAAATCTTATTTGAGCACGGCCATGCATTTCATCAGTACCATTCATTGAGTGGCCAAAGCTTCACATCTCTCTTGTCGAGGAACAAATCCCATCTTGACTTATTACTCTTGCCTACATGATTCCGATTACTCCAATCATATTCTTTATAGCTACCCGGTTAGGGGTAACGTTTGAATATGTCAAACGTAATGTTCATCAAGTGGAAGACTGTAATAATCTCAGGTCTAAAGATTCAAGTGATATAATTATATGAGACTTAATTATGACATTGTGACCATGACATAAATCTCATACGGGTCAGTCCAGTATTTGTTCTCCAACAAATACCCACAAGATTAATTGTATCCCATACACCATAATCATCATATGATTATCTATTAAACTTATACTAACAATTAATCATAATTATCAGGGATGGAGATTATTATAATAAACATGCAAAGGATATAATAATCAAAAATTCAATATCTTTATTAATACATAATCAAGAGATAACATTAATCGTTCAAATAATGTGCCTAGAGCATACAACACCTACAAATTCTAGCTTCAAAGACGGACTTAACAGCTTCAGCCATTAAGGCGTTGCGAATGACCTCAACCTCTTTTATGTGCTTCCTACCTGCTTCAGTAACTCTAATAACCCATTCCGTAAGCCCACTATCCTTAGCCTGAAGTTCTTCATCCTTCTTCTTCAACATCTTTCTAGCTTCTTGAAGCAACCCTTCTATCTCCATCTTGGCCTTGAGCGAAGTTTCCGCCTTGTCCTTCCACGACCTGATCTCACTGGCCATCATCCCAAGTACAGCAACACCCTGACAACCAGAGAAATTAATAATCAAGATGCCCAAACCATAATGAAAGTCACTATATCTCATACCTTCTTTTCCAACTCATCTTCACTAGGAGTAGCAGCCTCTATATCAACAACATCTTGCAGTTTCCTTGTCTTAATCATCACTTTGTCACCTACCTCCGACTTGGGAGCTAGAGGAGCTTTCTCACTCTTAACCTTCGCCCTACCTTTATACCTAGCCACTATGTAACTTGCAACAAATTCAGACTGAGAACGAGCAACTAAAAGTAGAACAAACAAAGTCCAGGTTTAAAACCAAGTACGACCTGAAAAACCAGAGAAATAACTAAGCAAAGAAACTTACCAGATGACATCTTACGATCTTCAGATGGTTCACTGGATTTAACAACTTGTTCAACCTGAGTAACTCCGGCTGTCAAAGGGATAAACTTATGAAGGTCCTCTGGCAAAGCTATAACCTTCTTCACAATCTCCAAAGTATCAGAAAGACCTGGAAACAACTTTTGCAACATGGAAACTGCAAAACAAGAAAGAGCATTTCAGAAATCAAAATTGGAATTTATGGAGACTAACTCAACAAACAGATTGACTGCCTTCCTTGTTCCACTCAAACACCATCTCTTCACCTCCAGGAAGATTGCTTCGTCTCACATAGAAAAATCTGTTTTTCCAACCTCTATCCTTGTCAATTGATTCAGATACCAAGCTTTGTGACTTAGATTTAAACCTAAAACCATAACTAGATGACCCATGAGAACTAATATCATAACAACATGCCAACACTTCTAACCCAACTCTCCAACCTTTCAAAGCGCTTAATCTATCTAAAGTTGCTAGGGCCCTCCAGCCAACAAGCATCAGTTGGGTAAAGGTAAGTTTTGTGACTTCAAAGAAACGGCTAATCAAGGGGGAAAAAGGAAATTTTAACCCTATGGCAAAAGGGTATTCCAGAAAGAAAATCCATTCTGCCGATACGCAATCAGAGGTCAAGTTAAGGTTAGGGTTCATAAACTCGGTACCTTCAGGGAAAACCTTTTTCAAAACCTCAATGTCAGACACAAAAATCTCACAATGCTCCTCACCATGATTATCAAGTAAACCCATACACTCAATACCATTAGGAAGGATAACATCTCGATCTACAGGATCCTCCATGATTTTCACAGAAGAAAACAAATAGAAGAGTTAGGAGAGAAGAAACGGAACTCACCTTGCTTGAAGAAATCCCCTTCTTTGTGCTAAATAAACTGCTTATCTCTCTATTTAATAGGAAGATTTGACGGTTTGAAGAGCCCATCATGACTCTGCTGCCTCGAGCCTTCCACCAAGGACACGTACCTTCAACCGCCCAAAACTTAATTACGTAGTGGGCAACGCCAGTTAATGTAGTGAATTTTCAAATTCAAAAAGAAACCTTTTTGACTTCAAAAATTAGGGGCAATTGTTTGGGGAGAAAAATTAGAATCCAGGCCGACAACTTGGCGGTACAACCTGACTAATATTGCACGATTTATACATAACTATTATTGCTCCTACTTTTCAGACTTTCACAACAAATCTTAGATGTTAAAAGATGCACGAGGACTAAATCAAGGATTAAAGCTTATCGACAAGAAGACTGCGTCAACCACAACAAACTCTCCCGAATCTAGCATTGAAGAGCAGTTTATCTTGTTCCTTTTTAGTATAAATAGTTAACAACATTTATGTAATGCACACAACGCGCACGACAATTTACTTAGAGCTATCTTCTTCTTACTTTTCTCATTGTTCGTTCATCACCTTTAATAATATTTCATCTTTGAGGTTTTATGCCGGCGAACAATTTGTTCAAGGGTTTTCCTCGTTAAATATCTTGTCCATCTATTCTTGAATCTTTTGCTATTTTATTCCATTGTGCCCAATTACATATCATAAAGTTAAATTGCAAAATTTGACCAAAACAAAAACAATCAAGCAATATTAATGAAAAATAGGCAATTGGAGAAGTCAAACAAGAATTAAGGACGAACTCCAACAAAACCAAAGTAATCTCGCAAAAGAGTTCAATCGATCGAATCAACATCAAAATCTGTGCAGTAATTAAGTTCAAAATTGACAAAAGCAATAGATTTTATAGAATAACAGTAATCATAAATCAAACTGTAACAAATCTCATCATAACTGAGGAACCAAATTTTGATACTAACATTTATGCAATAATTCTAATGGTGTTCAAATCTTTTTTAACTTGCTAAAAAAAGCGTGTACAATTTGCTCTAACTGAATGTTTGAAATAAAAGAGGCCGTAGAAGCGGATGACTCGTTGCGCAAGTAGGTAGTTACTAGGGTTTCTTTGAATAGAATGTGGTTAATAGTCAGCCCTAAATTTAAGGGTAATTTTGGTATAGTATAATGCTTCATTTACTCATCAACATATTAAAGGAAAATTTGGTAAATTAAAATAAAATGTAATGGATATGTAAAAAGTGTAGTGGCATTAGCCCCTGCCTTACTTCTTTTGTCTCATATAAAACTTCAACAATTTATCATGTACGAGATTATATAGAAATATATACTACTATTAACGGGTTCTGAACTGATAGTAGGGTAATGGTTATTAGTAAGGTAGAAAATATTAAAGTGAGTTACTTGGTGCAAGTATGGTGAATGGGTTTATCAATTAAAATATTTTATAAAATTTCATTCCAATTTTTTGCAATTTTAAAATCTTAAGTAAAACACTTAAATAACAAAAAGTATCAATTTTAAAAAGGATGGAGTTAATATATTATTATTATTATCAGTAGTATATAAATTTCATTTTAAGTTTCTTGCAATTTTATAATTATAAGTAAAATATATTATCTTTTAAGTTTTTTTTAATTCTTATACCAATATACGTCATATTTTCACAAATTCCGTTTGAATTATTCACTTAACCTAAAATATATTGAAACCGTCTATGTATCGAGCTTCATTTCTTGATTGTCAAGAAAGCAACATATGGCCCTTTTTCAATCTGTTAAAGGTCAAAATCGTTCTCATGTTTTGGATTACCGGATTATTCGTCAGTTTAGATGATTACAAAATTAAAGTTAGAGTTAAAGTATTCACGAATTTTGTTTGAATTATAGTTAGCCATAACATATGGCCCTTTTTATTTTAGATACGGAAATTACGGAAAAGTATTTTTAAATAGTTGTTGTGAGAATAAAGAAATAATTTAAAATTTTCATTTTAAGAAAATTGAGTTTTCAATGGATACCCAAAATGACAAAATTGATCATTAACAGAAGGGGTGTGAATTTCTACATGAGATTTTTGATAATAATTATTAGCAAATTAACTACAATAAGACGAAAGCGTAAGAGTCCCCTGCCACAAAGTCCCCTGCTCAAGGAAGATGAAAGTCATTTTATTTAGTGTGCAATATATTGATACATTCATTAACAGGATGATACTATCATCCCATGCCCAACTCCTTAAATAAAGTAGGGCAACAAAACTGATGTTTGGAGTAACTGATTATTCAGAGAAGCAAATGATGAAGGTCATAGTGGAGTCAAGAGGGTCATCAACATGTGAAAACCTAAAGGAGGAAGCAATCTGGTGGAACAGCAGGGGAGGCAGCCGTACGGCTCTGGATGAGCCGTACGGGGAGGAGGGTGCCGTACGGATGCAGTGGAAAATGCTGAGTCATTTTTTGACCGCCACGTGTCATCTCACCATTGGGCCGTCAAGATGACTCACCCCTTTGAAGCTCTCAGCATACAGCCACGTCTTGGTGGTCATGCAAGGTGACTTTGCAACGTTTCCGGCTCCGTTTTCTCGTTCTGTAATGGCCTGTAACTGCTTCGGCATGCGTGCAACGGTGTCCCGGTTGTCCGTGCCTCTAAAATGAAAGTTGCTCGTTGTAATTTTCTGGTCATAGTAGTATATCTGGAATATGTTAATAAGGAATAGCAAAAATATAGTTTTAAATGCAAAGGATGTCCGATAAAAGGCTTTTTAGGGGTGCGGGGCCTGCCGTCGGGTCCCGACGCTCGATTTTCGGAGAATACGCCTATTTTCTCGGTTTTGAGTCCTGATCATGACTCCGGACTTGGTTTTTCCATCCGATGCACCGAAAATGCGGTCGGTTGTCCTAAACTGTCCTATCTAGGGTTTTAGGTCAGTTATCGCGTTTAGACCAATTCAGGGTTTGGTATAAAGGGGTGCGAGATCGGGGTGTCTACACCAAGTTGTTGCTAAATTACATATTGGCCGTTGCTATTTTTCCTAAAATGTAGCAAGGACTAAGTCGTTAATTAGTCGTTGTTGATTGACATATTTCCGTCCCTAATTAGGGATGATTATGGTCGTTCCTAAATTTGATGTTAATAATACGTGATACATGTAGTTTATTAAATTTGAATTAATTTTTGACTTTAACTATTCTATTTATATTCATACATTTTCACATTTGAATTTTTTTACTTCTATTTAATGGGGACATTATTGGGTGTGTAGTCAAAACAGAAGATGAGGCTCAAAACCGTGAAGCGAGGAGTCGAGATCGGGACAGAATTGATGCAGAAAGGTGAAAATCAGGTCGGACCCATAGAGGGACCCGATCGGACCAAAAGGCTGACGTGAAAGTAGGAGTTTTGCGTACAATGTTAACTTTTGAAAAAAGGGGAATAGTCTCCTTTCATTATAACCAGTTAATGAAGTGTTGGGTCATTGATTAGGAATTAGTTTCCTAGACTAATTATACTCATTCCATCTCAAGTACTTCGGGTAAATTAGGTTTTGATCACGATTAAATTTGATTACTATATAAATATACTGTGACTACCAAAATAATATTTTTGTACTTAGTTTGTGTAGCAGAAAGTTAGGATATGAAAAGAGAGCTACAAAATAGTGTATAGGAGGGGCTGGGGGCCTAGGAGAGTTATGGGGGCGATCCTACAACCCAGTCATGACTATGTTTGTATGTTCTTGTGGAGGGGAGATAATAATGTATAAGTGAGAGAGATTACTATTGGAGAGTAGCCATACTAGATCTTAGTAAGAGCATGTGTAAATTGTAATGATCTTCATATATTATTAAAATGATATCCCGGCTAAGTGCCCCCAGATCTAGTCTTATGTTGATGAACTGGGTTATCAAACATTGGTGTTATTTGTTCTTTCATATTATTATTCATGTGTTGATTATTTTCTTCCTATTGATGACTTCTAGTATGGGCTAGTGAATGAGGTGATCCCCCTAATTCTTTAATAATTGGTATCAAGCGCTTTGGTTTAAGATTCGGGAGATCCCAGGTGAAGAAGTAAACAACAGATTGATCGGGGTGGCGCGACCGAGCTAGGTTGGGCATGCAGGCGTGCAAAGTTGATCTGAGGACTGCTATGGTGTTTTGGCTAAACCAAGAGCGTACCAAATAGATCACGATCGTGCTGAAGGTCTGACGGTCTGAATCAGTTGGTGGCGCTTATATATGGTTTGGTATATGATGTCTATAGTGTCATCGAGTTGGTGGCGCTTATATTGATAGCGTGGTAGTGGGATATGGTGGTGAGGTGATGGTGGTGATGGTTAGTAATAGGTGTTGTAACGGTGGTGAAATGGTGATGACAATAGTGGAGGAGTGGTGGTGGTTGATTGGTGGTATGTGGCCCCGGTGGTGGTAATTGGTGGCGTTTGTAATTTTAAATATCTAATTATCATCATCATCCCCTCCGTTTCAAATTACATGACATTTTAAGATTTAAGGGCTCGTTTGGTGCACAGCTTTAAAAACGGAGATTTTTTTAGACAGAGCTTTTTTTTGGACGCTACTATTTTGAGCGGCCAAAATTAGCCAAGTTTTTTAAAAAGTTGCGTTTGAATACTATTGCTTGTTTAATCATTTAACTATCTAGGTAGCTGGATTCTTTTAGGGTTCGAGATGTTATATAGCATATGGTATGTTACTGTAGATACCCCGGGAAACCACAACTTGGCTAGAGCGGTGAATTATCCTAGGATGTCTAACTTGTTTTAGATTGTTTAGAGTCGCCACCTATGTTTTTAAAAGAACATAAGAAAAACCTAGAAATAGCCTAATTTATGTACAAAACCAGAGATTCGGGAGAGAAGGGTTCGGGGGTTAGGTGACGAAGTGGGAAGTACTTAAACACCCACTCCGCCCCGCTTATGCGGGTCTTGCTACTATTGGTGTTCAAATGCTAAATGTCCTTCAATTTATTAACAGTGCTAGCAATTATAATGTAAAGAAAAAGGGGAAGAAAAGAGAATTGTTTTATTTATAAATTTATGCTAAACAATTACATTAAGAAATGTATAGGAAATTAAAGTAGAGATTAAAATGTAAGGAGATAACCTTAACCAACTTTAATGTAGTAAAGTGGTCATTTGGTCATGTCCCAATTGATGGGGATTGCATACTAGTAAGACTAGAATAAAAGAGAAGTAGAATAAAAGTACCTTTAGAAAAGAGGACCTTAGACTTTGACTTGAAGATGGTGTTGTTTGTAGAGAAATGGTTGTGCAACACTTTGTGTAGTGTTTGTTTGTAGGAAAAATGTGTTGAGAGAACTTGTGTATAGTTCTTGTAGGGAAGATGAAGTTGGTCCAAAAAGAAGTCCAGAGAGTCCTTTTCTAAGGTAGAAGATCATGGTTTTTATAGGTAAAAAAGAGAGGGAAAGGTTGGAGGGAAATTGGTCAATCCATGTGAGATGGAATTGACCAATAAAAAATAAGATAAATAAAATAATTAATAAAAGGAAATAAAAGAAAATCAAATGAAATAAAGATGAAATATTTAGTTTTTGGAAGAAGGCTAGAATATTGGGATTGGAGGTTACAAAACTAGGGGGGATGAATATGGATGAGAAAAGAAGTCTTTTGTGATCAAGAAAGAGATGTTGCAAATAAGAAAAGGGAGGGAAATAAGGTGCAATCCGTTACTGCCAAAATGGGAAGCGCGCGAGTCCCGCTTTTGGGGCGAGACGCGCGCGCAGCCCGTTAACAGTTCCGGAAGCGCCAGCGGCAGAAAAGGACAGAATGACAGAATGACCCTAAAAGTTAACTCTGTTATGCAGTTTAGTCCAAAACTAACGGAATCAGTTAGGAACTTAACCGAAGTAACATAAATCAACAAAAATAAGTTAAATAAAAATACTTTGTATGCAATCGGGGTGAGAGGTCTAAGGCGGGGTGTCTACAGAGCCCCTCGGCGACGTGGATTGCAAAGCAAAACGCGTCGACGAAAGTAAAAACACCCGCCGAGGACATCGACAAAGAAAAAGAAAGAAAAGAAAGCAAAGACTCGATGAAAGCAGTAATTTGAAATTGCTAGAGATAGGGGTGCGCTCCCTGTGTGAGCGTCTTTTGTTGGTAGAGGGGGGTGGCATATCCATTGGTAAACCTGCCGGCTGAATCCGTTGAGTGAGGCCGTTAGTAACCTTTGAATGAGGCCGTTAGTGAACCTTCAAGGAGGCCGTTAGTGAACCTTTGAATGAGGCCGTTAGTGAACCTTGAGGCCATTAATGAACCCTTGAATGAGTCCGTTAGTGAACCTTTGAGGAGGCCGTTAGTGAACCTTGAGGCCGTTAGTAAACCTTTGAGGAGGCCGTTAGTGAACCCTTGAATGAGGCCGTTAGTGAACCTTTGAGGAGGCCGTTAGTGAACCTTTGAGGTGGCCGTTAGTGAACCTTTGAGGAGGCCGTTAGTGAACCTTCGAGGCCGTTGGTGAACCCTTGAATGAGGCCGTTAGTGAACCTTTGAATGAGGCCGTTAGTGAACCTTTGAAGAGGCCGTTAGTGAACCTTGAGGCCGTTAGTGAACCTTTGAAGAGGCCGTTAGTGAACCTTTGAATGAGGCCGTTAGTGAACCTTTGAGGAGGCCGTTAGTGAACCTTTGAGGAGGCCGTTAGTGAACCTTTTGACGAATCCGTTAGTGAAATCCGCTGATGAGGCCGTTAGTGAACCTTCAAGGCCGTTAGTGAACCTTTGTTGTCGAATCCGTTAGTGAAATCCGTTGATGAGGCCGTTAGTGAACCTTTGTTGACGGATCCGTTAGTGAAATCCGTTTGATGAGGCCGTTAGTGAACCTTCGAATGAGGCCGTTAGTGAACCTTTGAGGAGGCCGTTAGTGAACCTTCGTTGACGAATCCGTTAGTGAAATCCGTTGATGAGGCCGTTAGTGAACTTCGAGGCCGTTAGTGAACCTTTGTTGACGAATCGTTAGTGAAATCCGTTAGTGAACCGTTGTTGACGAATCCGTTAGTGAAATCCGTTGATGAGGCCGTTAGTGAACCTTTGTTGACGAATCCATTAGTGAAATCCGTTGATGAGGCCGTTAGTGAACCTTCGAGGCCGTTAGTGAACCTTTGTTGACGAATCCGTTAGTGAAATCCGTTGATGAGGCCGTTAGTGAACCTTCGACGAATTGCTGCTTTGAAGCCGCGTGCTGTTTGGCGTTGCAGTTGACTTTTGCGGGGATGCGGGCATGGTTGACTGTGGACCATTTTCTGCTGGGGATGAAGTGCCTCGAGTTGCGGATGCTGTTGACTTCGTGGTGATACCTGTTATGTGTGTGCTTGGCAGGTATATGTGTTTGTGCAAGAAGATGGATGAAGAGAGAAATTGTGCTCGTGGTGCAATGTGATTTGAGAGCAGTTTTGCATGATAGAGAGATTTTGTAGGAATGGAGAAAGTGATTTTGTGTGCGGTGTGATTTGAGGAAAGCCTCGGATGCATTCATACCTTCACTTACCATTGCCGCTTGATTGGAGATGGATTGCCGAAGGATGTTGATACTTTTGATGAAGATGATGAACTGCCGTTGCCTTCGATGGAATGTTGTTGACATGACATTCTGAATGATGGGTTGGTCGTGCCAAAGGCTGCCTACGTATCCTTTGAAGGGAATCAGACCAGCGTAGTTCAAGGATGATGGAAAATGCTGGAGGAGAAGCTAGGAGCAAAGCAAAGTAAAGCACATACTTTTGCACATAGAAGGAGAAAAAGAAAAAGAAAAATCTTTTTTTTTTTTTTTAGATTAGAAAGAAAAGAATATGCACACATGTGAGGAAAAGATTTTTTTTTTTTTAGTTCGGGGTGAACCATTTTAACCATTGTGTGCTTCTGAAGCCAACCCAAGATCAAGTCATGTTCAGTCGAAGTCCGGATTGCCTCGCTTGAATTCTGTTGTCGCCGGTGTGCCCAACGAAGATTGATGTCTAGCCCAAGAGATTTGTCGATTATGGGGCTTCAAAAGGCTTTTGATGCCGAGATGAGGTTGCTGATTGTAAAGCCCTAGAATGCCTTTGATGCCAAATTTTGAGGGACTTGCATAGCTCCAAGATAAATCAGCTCTTGGCCCATTCGAGTAATCGCCCTTTGTTGTTTGTAGTGAGTAGGCCCCAAGAGGAGATCGTTGATGCCAAGCTTCGAGAGATTGCAAAGCCCCAAGTGTCGTGGGCTTCGAGATGGTGAAATGTGAAGACCTTTCATTGTAAAGTTCCCAAATTATCTTGTGATCGGCTCGGCATTGAGCGCGGATGTACCGCCGGGTAGAATTCTTGATAGAGATCCCCTTCTTGCTCTTACTGGGGAGATGAATGGCTTATGTCAAAAGATGCAGTAATGTCTTGCGGTGCCGTCGAGGTTGCGGAAGATAAGGCCTTGGTGTGATAAAGTCCCAAATGAGTATGCTTGCTTGACTCTTCTTGAGTTGAACTAATGACGGATCTTCGGATGCAACTAGTGCTGTGGCCCAACTTTTATCTGAGCTGCACCTTGTGCTTTTGATCTTGGAGAAGGGGTGCTGAATTGCAGAAACATTGGGATTGGCCGTGGCATTTCCCGCTATAACCCTGTTTTGATTAGAGTTTAGCATATTGAATCTTTTTCCTTTTCTCTAAGACATTCTTCATGATCTCGTTGAAAGTTCTAACAAAAATCATCAACTTCATTCATAACATCGGAGTCTTCATTTAAAACCAAGAGGCCTTTGACTTGAAGTGTTGAGAGACCTTTGAAGCTTGATCTCTTTCATGGAGCCATAAGACTACTCCACATTGCATTGCTTGAGCATTGTTGTCCTCAAAAGACTGTCGGTCGCGAAGCCCTAATACTGCCCTTTGCTTGAATTACTGTAATGCCGTAGCCCAAAAGATTGTAGATTGCCAAGCCCGTTGAGACCTTCGGCCCGAATTGAGGAAGCTTCCAATGTTGCACATGACTTGGCTGGGGATACTGCTGGGGAGTTAATTGCTCTTTACCGAGGGAGCCTTTAAGACTTGACCGTAGCCCCTAGAGTGCCATCATTGATTGCGAGAAAGGTCCATCCTTGATTGGGGGAACGAGCACGGGCACACGTGACAAGAGTGCTTTTTGACATCCCTTTTGAGAGACTTTAGGATAGTCTCACACATCTTTTTCGAGCATAGCCCTAGGGCTTGTTGATTGTCAAAAGAAACCCTTGTTCTCGGGTCATATAGCCCCTAGGGCGTCACCATTTGTTGAGCAAAGCAAGAGTGACCCATCCTCGTGCGAGGGAACAAACATGAGAGGACATGGCAAGAGCTACTCCATTTCTCAGGAGCCTTTCGGCGTACTTTAGAAGCACATACTTGAAGAAGCTTTGAAAACTGAGACACATGTTGTTGCTATTTGCTTCCCAATCCAATTGACTAGGTAAGGGTTATTTGTGCAACCTCGTGCCCTTTTGTGATGGGCTCGTTCTAGGATGGGTCTTGGTTACCACGGGCCTTCTTTTCATGAACCCAAGAATGCACACTGCTGGAGAATGATACCAATAACCCAAGACAACCTTTGATGGTGCCATATCTTGTCGAGCTTTTTGCAATCCCAAAGTTGACTCGGTGGGGAATTGACTTCCTGAGGAGATCCAATGTAGAGCTCGTGTAGTTGTCTTCTTTAGAGGCCAGAGATCTCCATTTCTCTTTCCCTTCTCTCTCTCACTCTCTCATTTTTTTATGACGCACCCTGTTTTTTGCCTAGACCGCCCTTTCGGGTTTTAAATCTAGCGGGCATCTCTTTTGCGTCTTCATTTTTTACTCGATTAATGAGGAAGTGTGCATTGACTCTAGCTGAGGATGAGAGACTTGTGATTTTGCGGTGAAAACCTTTTGTCACTAAAGATGAGTGACATTGACTCGACTAGGGAAGTGTCCCTAGTATTGACATGTATTTTTTTTATTGAATTGAATGACTCCCGAAGGCAAGTAAGTCATTAAGAGAGAAGAGAAGGAAAGCCCCAATTTGATTGCAAGAAATTGGGAGTATGCAGAAAGAATAGAAGTCCTTAGACTCGACAAGGAACGCGAAATGATTCCAAATCTAATAAAGTTGTTCAATCTTTTTAGTGATTAATTCATTGGCAAATGAATCGTACAAAGATGTCTTGACAAGTTCGAGATGAAGGCCGATCACCATAACGCGCTAGGGCTAAACATATCTTCTTTCTTGCATGAGACCGGACCCGCAGGTTGCCTACGTTCCTCCAGTGTAGAGGCTCAGGTCACCGTAGTTCTTGTGATTCTCCATTCTTCGGGATGGAATTGTTGCTTCGTCGTGTAGCTTCGTCCTCCATTGGTGGATGATGTTGATCTTGATGTGAACTTCTTTGATTGAGGGGGATTTTTTTTTTTTTTTTTGTGCTCTAACTTTTGCCTAGGTTGATTTGATGATTTCAACCTAGCGAGCTTTTTTTTTTTTTTTTTTTTTATCACCCTTTGAAAAATTTTCTTGATTTTTCTCCATGCTTGATGCTCCACCTTTCTTTGTTGCTTGATGTCTTGGATTTGATGTTGTCGCCTTCGTCACGATGTTTAGCCCCAAGGCGTTCAAGTGATGGCCTTCGTTCCAAAACTCGTTTAGACATCTTTTCATCATTTTGCCAAGAATTAGATTGAACAACTTGGAAGAGTGTATGAGGACAAGAACGACTTTTTTTATTCGATGATAAGACTCGACACTTAACATGGGACGAGAGAAAACATTGATGCACACTAAAGAGGACTTTTGACTCCTTTTTTTTTTTTTTTAATTCCTATTTTCTAAGTAGAGAAAGAGAAACGAAGATTGTTGTTGTAGTCCCCATTGTCGTTGTAGTCTCCTTGTGGCATGATTTCTTGTAGAAGCCCCATTTCGAAACCAAATCATTCTTCTTTGATGAGTTCTTGCATGTTGGCACTCTCTAAAGGTTGCTCTTCACCCACAGTAAATTCGCCGTTGTCGAAAAAATCTTGGATGATGTTTCGGAGAAGGAAGCACCCTTCGGTAGTATGGCCACTATGCTTGTGGTAGCCGCACCATTCACCATGTGCATGATTCTTCGGTATCGTCTTCGGCTTGTACCCCTCCAAAGGCTTCACATTTCCACTCGCCACCAAAGTTTCAAATGCTTCGGCTTAGGTTACTCCTAGGAGAGGAGTGAAAACTTGGTTGTTGGCGGTACCTTTGTAGCTTTTGAGGGACGGGCCACTTGAGCATGGTTTACCCTTAAACTTTGCCTTGTTGTTGGTGAGCTCTTGCAAACGGGCTTTGAGCTCGGAAACCTCTTCCTTGTGAATCTTCCTCTCGAGATCAAAACGGGCTTGACACAAATCGTCTTTTCGGCGGGAATCCTCGGAAAGTCTATCCATTTGTTCCCCTATGGCTCTTATTATGTTGAAGAGTCTTTCGTTGGACACGGAAAGTACCCACCATTGTTGTTGTTGCCGTTGGAAGCCATTGGACCTTTTGAAAGAACACGGTTGATCTTAGGTTGGCCCCACAAATACCTTTTGAGTAAAGTAACTTCACCCACAACAAAGGAAAAAGACTCAACCACATAAAAAAAAAAAAAAAGACTATTTTTTTTTATTTACAAAGTCGGAAGGACGGAGTCCTTTTTGGGGTTTCTAGAAAAATAGTGGAATCGTCACACTAGTATATAGACCTTCTCGCGGTCCCATATACTCATCGGATTCCACCACGTTTGTGATACCTACATGTAACGGGATTAAACTAAATTAATGTAGTAAATCATACATGCGGGGACGGATTTTTATTTTCGTCCAAAATGCCCACTTTTGGGGACGGAGTTTTATTTCGTCCATTGCAACAAGTTGGCATGTATGATTTGAAGACATTAGTTTAGGGAAATCTCGATACATGAAAAACCGACATGAGTCACGGAGTGTTAGACCCTAGACTAGAATTGTGTGGCTTGTGCTCGGCTTGAATATGAGGCTCAAAGGTCACCCCCGCATGTAGTCATGAACTACGCCACGGGCTGAGGTTTACCGCTTCGAAAGAGCCAAGGTCGAGTGGAGCTTGAAACTTTCTAGGACGGGCCTCGACGGGTTTGGGGTTGGACTTGTGCGACTCGATAGTGAGCAATTGATAAGAATATCTGCATGTAGTGTGAGGTCTAACATGTGACAAAACATTTTTTTTTCAAAAGAAATAAAAAAAAACAAATAAGCACATAATTACAACTTTCGAATCACCCGTGTGACCGATAAAACAAACAGAAAATAAAACAAGTTCTGTGCAGGCCCGGTGCCCACACACTGTCAAAACCACTCTGTTCTGTGCACTGTTCTGTTTCTGGAAAATGCCCAGAAGCGCGCGCATTAGGATGCCTACTCGGGAGGCGCGCGCGTTAGACAAAGAGGGGCAGAGGCGCCCGATTCTGGGCAGTACTTGCGAATCAGTGGGTTCAAGGGATTGCCTTGACCCTAAATAAAAAATTCTTTCCCCTGCAGTAATTGTTAGCACAGAAACATGGAATTGAAGGACAAGAAAGGAGGCGGGCGATTCTGGTAATTGGGGTCGGACGCGTGCGCTTTAGGCCAAGGAGGCCAGAAGCGCGCGCTTCCGACCCTTTTTACCAGAATGCCCAGAAAACAGTAATAAGAACACCAAAAGTTAAGAACGCAAGTTTAACCCTCTAAATCGTCCCCAGCAGAGTCGCCACTGTAGATACCCCGGGAAACCACAACTTGGCTAGAGCAGTGAATTATCCTAGGATGTCTAACTTGTTTTAGATTGTTTAGAGTCGCCACCTATGTTTTTAAAGGAACATAAGAAAAACCTAGAAATAGCCTAATTTATGTACAAAACCAGAGATTCGGGAGAGAAGGGTTCGGGGGTTAGGTGACGGAGTGGGAAGTACTTAAACACCCACTCCGCCCCTCTTATGCGGGTCTTGCTACTATTGGTATTCAAATGCTAAATGTCCTTCAATTTATTAACAGTGCTAACAATTATAATGTAAAGAAAAAGGGGAAGAAAAGAGAATTGTTTTATTTATAAATTTATGCTAAACAATTACATTAAGAAATGTATAGGAAATTAAAGTAGAGATTAAAATGTAAGGAGATAACCTTAACCAACTTTAATGTAGTAAAGTGGTCATTTGGTCATGTCCCAATTGATGGGGATTGCATACTAGTAAGACTAGAATAAAAGGGAAGTAGAATAAAAGTACCTTTAGAAAAGAGGACCTTAGACTTTGACTTGAAGATGGTGTTGTTTGTAGAGAAATGGTTGTGCAACACTTTGTGTAGTGTTTGTTTGTAGGGAAAATGTGTTGAGAGAACTTGTGTATAGTTCTTGTAGGGAAGATGAAGTTGGTCCAAAAAGAAGTCCAGAGAGTCCTTTTCTAAGGTAGAAGATCATGGTTTTTATAGGTAAAAAAGAGAGGGAAAGGTTGGAGGGAAATTGGTCAATCCATGTGAGATGGAATTGACCAATCAAAAATAAGATAAATAAAATAATTAATAAAAGGAAATAAAAGAAAATCAAATGAAATAAAGATGAAATATTTAGTTTTTGGAAGAAGGCTAGAATATTGGGATTGGAGGTTACAAAACTAGGGGGGATGAATGTGGATGAGAAAAGAAGTCTTTTGTGATCAAGAAAGAGATGTTGCAAATAAGAAAGGGAGGGAAATAAGGTGCAATCCGTTACTGCCAAAATGGGAAGCGCGCGTGTCGCGCCCCCGAACCCCGCGGGCCCGAGACCGCGAGCTGGACGTCGACTTAAAACCAAAACTATGAAATACCGAAGTTAAAAATTTCCATTTTGAACCAAAAGATGATAACACAAGGTTTTTCAAATCCAAGATTAAATCAACAATGTACATCCAACATAAGCTCCACAGCTTATACCCAAAAGAATAAAATATACAATTCTTAATGACGTCAATAATGGTAAAACTATCCCCAAAAGGTTATACATTTAAATAATGTAAACCGATCCATAACAACCTGCCCCAAAATCTCAATCCTCTCGACGTCCTCCTTGAACCGCGAATCCTAATCCTTTTCCTCCTGGGGGGGGGGGTTAAGGAAAAACAAAGATGGAAATAAACGGGGTGAGATAAAATCTCAGTAAGTTACTAATGCAACTACATGACATGCTAATATGTAATGACCAATAGCAATTAACATAAGACAGATAGCAGCGGAATAATAAGTGACATGCTGTCGAACAGTAACATCCAATGATCAATCATATAAATAAACATATAACAACAAATGAGAGGCTCCCTATCGCCAACCGTCCCATACCGGTTGGAAATAACGACCAGCTCATCATGCAACACATAAAGCTGAAATAAACACTCATGAGTGGATACATAGCCAAGGTTTCACCCAACTGAAGAACCAAATAAAGGTCGCTGCGCAGCTTCAATAATCAACAATCAACATCTTCATAGCAGCATGAAAGCTCGAAGAGAAAACCCCGGTACCGGAACCAATAACCATAAAAGTGTCACAAAGGACAAGGACCATAACACAAAGTCATGCCCGTTAGCTAGATACATTCACAGAGGAACGCTAACTTGACTTTTCCAAGGCCAATCTGGAAAAGGGTATAGTAAGGGCAAAACAATGGTCAACATTATAATGGACTTGGCTTTGCCATTATAATCTTTCCCATCGCCCGATGCAACAAATATGCCAGCTGGGCTTCGAATTAAATGCTAGGTAATAATATTTTAGCATGAATAAACAACTTAAGGTTTCAAAGTAGGGAACCACACCAATTAATCACCATAAAGATGCAAACGATTACTCATGAAGAATTCAACAACAACGAACACAAGAAGTTTCTCATAAAAGAGCACAACAACGATAAACGGAATTTCTCATAAAGAGCACAACAACATTGATCATTAAAACAAGATGATTCCAAGACAAGGACCCATACCAAACACATCCTAAAGATGATACCCACAAGTTAATCATAAAGAGCACAACCCAAACGGTCGCTCACCAATGGCACAATGACTATTACCAAAATGATCATAAACATTCACTCAAAAGATATACTAGGACTATGAACTCAACCGTCTCATCACACCTGGAATTCCAAATAAGAAATCCGAATGAATACATCTTAAGGTTAATCAAACCGTAGGTACCCAATTGCCAATTCACGCTTTATCTCCGTTCATAACGAACCCATTCTAAACACCCCAAACGAATCCAAAAGGTTACACTTATTAGAACATGATCACGACTGGACTAAACCCTACACTTTGGTGTTCAGTAACCACCCTCTAGGTACTGTAGGACATTGCCTAAAACCTAGACCAAGACTCACTCGAAAATCAATTCGATTGGAACAATCACGAACACATCAAGATGCCCAAACATATACCAAATGATCATCACAAAGATAAGTCAAACCAACAATACCTCAATAAGATGTTCCAAATCCCAATTAACACTTAATTAATTTCAAACACAAACTTGATCACAAGGGACCCAATTCCATCACTAGAGTGTACTACAATGATCACTAAGGTCGACTAGAAGGACACCCAAGATTTGGATCAAAACGCATTCTTCAATCACACAAACCAACAAAATGAAAACTTTCAGATGATCTGTGCGGCCGCCCAAAAGGGACTGTACGGTCGTCCAAATAGCCCTCAAACACGACCAAAAGCTTTCAGATAGATGTGCGGTCGCCCAGACAATTTTGTCCGGCCGCCCAATGTTCTGAACTACTGGAAATCGGGAAGAACAACTGGGTTCTTCCAAATTTTAACCCAAAACACATTTCAACCAAAATCCAACCTTCTAACTAGCATACTAATGTACCAAAACAACTTATAAGTCTAAAAAGACTCAAACAACAACATTTAACAACCAAAATCAAGAATCAAATCCCAACATTCATAAATCACCATTTTTGACCAAAAATCCAAATAAATTCCAAATAAATTGCAACCTCATCCAAACTTCAAATATAACAACAAAAGCATTATATGAACATGATATGAACATTTTAACATCAAAATGGGGGAAAAGTAACTTACTTGGATTTTCTCAAAGTTGATGGATTTCAAATATTTTTGATCCTACGCGATCCTATCGACGATCTAAACACATTTCACGTTTTAAGAAATGAGAGATTATGAGAGGAAGATGAAGAAAAAGAAGAGAGAAGAGAGAAAGAAAACTTACCCTTTTCTTGACAAATGGAGAGGGAGAAAGCTGGGAGAGAGAGAAATGAAAGAGTGAGGGTGAAAGAGTAGGGAGGTGAGGGAGAAGAGAGGGAGTAGGGGAATTATTTCCAAAACTTACACTCAGGCCCCTCCTCTACACTACACACAAATACTTACACTCCCTACTAACTATTAAAACCCAACAATATTACACTAACCCGAATGACCCAAATAAAATGCTAGGCATAAATATTATAATACATAAAATGCACACATAAATATTTAAATAAATAATAATTTAAATAAATAAACAAGCAAATACATAAATAAATAATTATTTATTACTAATAAAATAGAGCCTAGATTTCGGGTCGTGACAGCGCGAGTCCCGGTTTTGGGGCGAGACGCGCGCGCAGCCCGTTAACAGTTCCGGAAGCGCCCGCGGCAGAAAAGGACAGAATGACAGAATGACCCTAAAAGTTAACTCTGTTATGCAGTTTAGTCCAAAACTAACGGAATCAGTTAGGAACTTAACCGAAGTAACAGAAATCAACAAAAATAAGTTAAATAAAAATACTTTGTATGCAATCGGGGTGAGAGGTCCAAGGCGGGGTGTCTACAGTTACATATGCTATTGTATAGCAATTTTTTTTATTTTTCTATTGTATAGGATATAAGATAAGAGTATATGCTATTTAGTTTTTCTAAAATTATTTTTTTAATTTTTTGAAAATAAAACTTTATTACTAACTAAAGTATAAAATAATTATTTCTATTCAAAAATAATAATTATAAAAATTTAAAAAATTAAAGGGTATTGTTCGCCCCACTTTTTTTAATTATACTTTCATTTGTTTGGTTTTTTCTAACTTTTTTTTAATTATTTTTTTTGAAAAAAAAAATTTATTACTAACTAAAGTTCAATTACTTATTTGTTCAAAAAAATAATTTAAAAAATTGAAAAACACAACACACTTTCATTTAATAGGCTTACAAATATTCACATGGACTGATTCCGAAATTAATCTAGGCCATTAATCTTACATATCTAATGGACCAAATTCACCCTAACACACTTTCATTTGATTGGCTTACAAACATTCACATGGATTGCATCCTATATTGATCTGAACCATTAATCTTACATATTCAATGGTCCAAATTCATCCTAACAAAACCCTAATTTCAACCATCAAATACCCTCTTCCATCCTTTTGCCTCCCTCCCCTCTTTCTTTCTTTCTTTCTATCTTTCTTTCTTTCTTCTTTCTTTCTTTCTTTCTTTCTTTCTTTCTTTCTTTCTTTCTCTCCATTTTTCTTGAACCCGCCTCCTCCCTCTTCACCAAAAATTCTCCACTTCCTCCCCTCTCCTCCACCAGGACAAGCTCCGGCTCCGAAACCACATGGACCGCCGCTTCCTCCTCCGCCCGCCACAAACTCCACGCTCCCTCCGGCGACCCCTACTGGTTCGCTATCTGCCGCTCCAGATCCGATCACCTCTCCCTCTCCGACCTCCGATTCCTCCACCGCCTCGGCACCGGCGACTTCGGCTCCATCTACCTCGCCGAACTCAAATCCTCCTCCGCCCCCGGCGACGCCGTCTTCGCCGCCAAGGCCTGCTCTGAATCTTTCTCTATCTCTCGCTTCCGTTCTCTTCTCATGCTCGCTTTCTTTATCTTTCTCTCCCTCTCTCTCTCTGGTGTGTGTGTAGATCTGGTGTGTCTGGTGTGTGTTCGTGTGTGTGTGTGTAGATCTGGTGTGTGTGTGATGTGTGCGTGTATTTGTGTGTAGATCTGGTGTGTGAGTTCATATTTTATCTGATTTTTGTTATTTTTGAATTTCGATTTGATTTTTTAATTGTTCTTGTTTTATTGTGGTGGCAGGGATGACAGTGGAGGGGAAGTGGTGGTGTTGATGATATGGTGGTTTATGGTGGCTGGCGGGTTGAAGGTTAGGACGGTGGTGGTGTTGACGATGGAAACACTGGTGGTCTGTGGTGGCGGGTTGAAAGTGGGCGATGGTGGTGATTTGGGGGTTGCGATGGTGGTGGATGGTTGTGGGATTGAGATTTGAGATTTATGAACTTAGAAAGTAGAAACCTTGTTTTGTTTTCTTGAATAGGATTTCAAAAAATCTGAATGGAGTAAAATTAATGGATAATTTCATAAATAACAAGATTTTTTTTTTGAATGGAAATAAATAACAAGAGTTAAAATTAAATGGATAAAATTAATATTCATTAAATTAAAGGTAATTAATTCTGTTAATTTTTTTTAAAGGTAATTAATTTAAATAATGAAACAGATTTTTCAATAAACTAGTTGTATTGTTAGAAGTATTTTAATATATGTGGTTTTTTACATGTTACAAGAGGTTTTTCTTTTAATTTTTATTTTTATTTTTTTTAAAAAAATACTAAATTTACCCACGGAAAATTCCGTGGGTAATTTTTTTTATATTAAATAAAATTACCCACGGAATATTCCGTGGATAATACTTACGGAAATTTCCGTCAGTAACGTCCGGTAAGTCCGGTAAGTCCGGCTGGTCACCGGAGAAATGTTTTCCGACGGAATATTTACCCACGGTTTATTTTGTGTTTCCCACGGAATTTCCGTGGGTAATACTTACGAAAAATTTCCGTGGGTATTACCAACAAAAATTTACCCACGGAATTCCGACGGACGAATTCCGTCAGTAACAGTTACTTACTGACGGAAAGGGTGATTTACCCACGGAATTTTCCGTGGGTAAAACGCATTTTTCTAGTAGTGTTGTACGCTACCGACAACATCAAATTCGTTCTGGGTGGGAGCAAGCCTATTGATGTAAAACGGAGAGACATCAATGAACGGTATGTTAGGGGGAAGAGGTGACAACTCATAGTTGGCCAACAAGGAGAACGAGTCACAAAGTACCTAACAGAGAGCGAGAAAAGTCCTCAAGAGGACAATGCAAGAAACAAGGTGTGTCTGAGTTTTATGGGGAGCATTACAAGGGGAGTTGTTCTAGGAGGGAGATGGCGATGTTCTTGATAGCAATAATGTAAAGACGAATCAACTATTGGGATGGAACTTGTAGCCACATACGGTATATTGAATGCACTTCTCCCCTTAGTTTTCCAAACACCCTACCATCCACTTGACTCTCTTCGGCGATTTGGGTAGGGTGACATATAAACCTGTTGTGCTTGTGATGCCATGATGAATATATCATTTCCCGCATGTCTATAAGAGTGCTTAACATCAACCATATCAAATGCATCATGTTTAACAATCCCTCGTTGAGAATCACGCCACACACAGTTGAAAAGAACTACTGAGTTTCCTTGCAAGTAAATTAACTCATTAACTTCTTTTAAGACACCATAGTAATAAACACTTCCCTTAAAATTCACCCCACTATTCCAAGTTGATCGTGTTTGGCCATAGTCTTCAGTGTGAAAGAAGACATACCCGTTGACAAAATAACCGTTGTACACGTTAACTTTTAACAGTGGACCTTCGGCTAGTAATTTCAATCTTGCTGCTTTAGCATCTTTAGGATGCTCAGAAATATAAATACTATAAGTAAAACAATGAAAATCTAAGTGCATGTTTTAAAAAATAAAAAAGAATAATTTAATTCATGATTTCATATTTACATATGTTTTAAGCCAACATGGAAATTCGTTGTCCGCCCTTATCTCTATGAATTCCCGTGGCATATCATTCTCTTTTCTTCAAACATATTGCATTATAAAATGTTAATATAAAATAGTTTGTGTACTTACAAAGGAGTAAAATTTAAATAATAAAAAACAGGAATTACTTACCTCAAATACGCCTCAACCTCAATCCAGTTAAGGAGCACATAGAGCCTGGCTGCTTCAAATTTCTTCCTATCTAGCTTGCGTTTTCGCATTTGACTCCCAAGATATCGACCAGGTGAACAAAACACAAATATTTTACCATCTGCATTGGTGAGCCCAGCGTCGTAATTGCGACCAGCTCTGGAGAACCTTGTCTTGGTGTCAGGATGAAAATACGATGAAATAAATGTCACTATTTCATCAGTAATAACTGCTTCAGATATAAATGCCTCGACTTTTGCCCTATTGCTGAACATATTTTTCAACCCACCCAAAAATCTATCAAATTGATACATCCATCGATATTGAACTGGACCGCCAACTCGTGCCTCATATGCTAGATGAATTGATAAATGATCCATTGAATCAAAGAAAGAAGGCAGAAAAAATTTCTCCACCTTACACAATATAACAACAATGCTCTGCTCGAGCATCTTCATATCCTCAACTCGCAAAGTGCTTGATGTAAATGTTGTGGATTAGACCCTCACAACCCAAGCAATAACCCCAAGAAAATAATGGCACACAAACAAAGCACAAGAAAATAACAAAGCAAAAGACACAGAAATTGTTTACCCAGTTCGTCAATATGTTTGACTACGTCTGGGGGCACTACCAAGCCAGGATCTTGCACTATAATATGTTATTCTGAAGTTACAATGAGTTTAGGGGCGGAACTATGCTTTAATATGCACCCAAGAATGAAAACCTAACCCTAGATGGACAAAGGAACCCGAAATTTGGCCTAAAATCCGACCCAGTTTCGACCACTCCCGACACTTGGGCGGTCGCCCACAATGCCCCTGGGCGGTCGCCCAGAAACTGCTCCTGGTGGATGAACAATCTGATTAAGTGGGCGGTCGCCCACAATGGTTCTGGGCGGTCGTCCAGACCATCAGTCCCTCCGACGAATTTCTTCCTTTTTCCTCCGAAGTCTAGTACCGGTTGGTCCTCTATTCCAACAATCTCCCACCTAGAGATCAACCGTATATATAAGCCCTGTATCCGTTCTTCAACTCATCCTTGGTGCCATAGTGCTCACCTCGATCATGGCAGTGCCTTCCTCCTCTCCTATTCTCCAAGCCCAATTGAAGCTATGCATAGCTTCAATTTCTCAAGGTTTACCACCTTGCTCAACATGTCAGCCGGGTTCTCCGATCCTAAAATCTTCTCCAGCCTTAAGATCTTCCTCTCCAAGAGATGTCTGATGTAGTGAAACCTCAGCTCAATGTGCTTCGTCCTAGAATGAAACGCCGGATTCCTAGCCAAATTAATTGCACTCTGACTGTCACTGTAGAGAGCATTACCACTTCGCGTCTTCCCAAGTTCACCCAAGAAGTTCTGCAACCATACCATCTTTTTGCTTGCCTCTGTCTCTGCCACATATTCTGCTTCCGCAGTCGACTGAGCCACGATCTTCTGCAATTTAGAAGCCCAGGAGATTGCCGTACCACCCAATGTGAAAACATAACCCGTAGTACTTCTCCTCTTGTCTAGATCGCTTGATGCCAAATCCGCATCAACATAACCCGCTAACACGACCTCCTTGCTTGAGAAACATAGAGCCTTACCAGCAGTACCCTTTAAGTAACATAGGATCCATTTAACCCCTTCCCAATGTTGCTTCCCTTGATTACCCATGTACCGGCTGACTACTCCCACCGCATGTGCAATGTCCGGCCTTGTACACACCATTGCATACATTAGACTCCCCGCTGCCGAAGCATATGGAGTCCTCTCCATCTTGTCACGCTCCTCCTTGCCCTTAGGTGAGTCCTTCTCGGATAGCTTGAAGTGCATACCCAATGGTGTCCCTGTTGGCTTCGCCTCTTCCATGCAAAACCTTACCAAGACTTTCTCAACGTATTCTGCTTGTGAAAGAACCAACTTACCCGACTCCCTATTCCGGTCAATCCGCATGCCCAAGATTTTTCTGGCCTCCCCCAAATACTTCATCTCGAACCGTTCTGACAACTGAGCCTTCAATCTGTTTACCTCTCTACTGCTAGAGCCCGCTATTAGCATGTCATCCACATATAACTGAAAGATTATGTACCCGTTGTTCGTGTTCTTGAAGTAGCAACAATGATCCGCCTCACATCTGATAAAATCAATATCGTGCATGAATCCATCGAACTTCCTGTACCACTACCTAGGAGCTTGTTTAAGGCCATACAAGCTCTTAATCAACCTGCAAACCAGTTCCTCGCTACCCTTAGACAAGTAACCCTCTGGTTGTACCATGTAAATTTCTTCCTCCAAATCACCATGAAGAAAGGCTGTCTTTACATCCATCTGTTCCAGAAACAAGTTATCCGCCACTATTATCCCCAGAACCATTCTGATAGTGGTCATCTTCACAACAGGAGTGAATACCTTGGTGTAGTCAATACCGTACTTTTACTGAAACCCTTTTACAACCAGCCTTGCCTTGTAACGTTTACTGCCGTTTGCTTCCTCCTTGATCCTGTAAACCCACTTGTTATGCAATGCCTTCTTCCCCTTAGGCAGTTTAATCAACTCCCAAGTTTTATTGGCTTTCAATGAGTCCATCTCATCATCCATCGCAGCTTTCCACTTATCACAAAGTGTACTACGAACAGCCTCCGCATAACATTCCGGTTCACCACTATCTGTCAACAACAAATAGTAATTTGAAGGAGTATACCTGTCAGGTGATCCACGCAATCTGCTGGATCTACGCAACGGAATATCCGGTTCTGGAGTATGTGGTTCATCTTCAGTGACCCCCTGACCTTGGTCATCATGAACTCTCCTGCTCCCACCCGAGTCTGGAATATCCACCTCTACAACCTCCGGTTCCGAACTAATATCATCAGATGCCCCCTTTCTGTCCTTGTACAATACCTGTTCATTGAATACCACATCTCGACTACGAATAATTTTATTGTTTTGGTCATTCCAAAACTTATACCCGAAGTCATCCCCGCCATACCTAATAAACGTACATTTTACAGATTTTGCATCTAACTTAGTTCTATCAATAGAGTCTATATGAACATATGAAACGCAGCCAAATATGCGAAGAAAGGACAGATTTACCTGCTTGCCACTCCATGCTTCCTCTGGAATTTCATTCCCCATTGGTACCGATGGTCCCCGATTGATCAAGAAAGCTGCCGTGTCAACTGCATATGCCCAGAACGTCTTCGGAAGCCCACACTTCAACCTCATACTTCTAGCCCGCTCGTTCAATGTCCTGTTCATCCTCTCTGCAACCCCATTGTGTTGTGGTGTGCCCTTTAGAGTCTTCTCCATGCGAATGCCATTCGCTGCACAATATTCCTTGAACTCCCCGAGCTCATACTCCCCTCCGTTATCTGACCTCAAGCACTTAAGCTTAAGTCCCATCTGATTCTCCACCAAGGCCCTCCACTTCTTGAATACCTTGAAAGCTTCATCTTTCCCTTTCAAGAAGTAGACCCAGACCTTCCTTGTTGAATCATCAATAAAGGTCATGTAATATGACGCACCACCCAGAGAAGTTACTGGAGATGGTCCCCACAAATCCGTGTGAACCAGTTCTAAGTTTGCTTCCCTCAAAGCCCTACCCGTCCTTGAGAAATTGCTTCTCACCTGTTTTCCGAACACACAATCTTCGCAGATCCCCACGTCGACTGTCTTCAAACCCGGTAGTAATCCCTATGAGCAAAGTACTTTCATCCCCTTCTCACTCATGTGACCCAATCGACAGTGCCACAAATCAGTATCACCCTTGGCTGACGCCACCGCGATACTATCCTTGGTGTTATTCGCCAAATACAATGTCCCCTCTTTATTACCCCGAGCGATCACTGAATCCTCCTTGGTAATAACCCAGTTCCTGCAGCCAAAAGTTACCTTGTAACCTTCTTCATCCAACCACCCAACTGATAGCAGGTTCTTCTATAAACCCGAAATGTGTCAGACCCCGTGTAGATGTAAGACCTTCCCGTCCGATGCTCCTATTCTGACATCCCCCTTCCCCTTGATTTCCAAAGGCTCGCCATCCGCCAGATAGACCTTACCAAAATCACCGAAAGTATAATTCTCCATCTCTTCTGCATGCCCGCAAGAGTGGAATGATGCCCCCGAATCCAGTACCCATGATTCTAGTGCACTACTAACACTCAGAACCAGTACATCATTACCTTCAACTGTCACATTCACCGAATCGCCCCCACGATTGGGACAATCCTTCTTGTAGTGTCCTAACTCCTTGCAATGATAACACTGCACCGATCCTTTCGCGACCCTCGGTTTATCTCTGATCTCCACGGCCTTGCCCTTACCACCCACTACGTTTTCCCTTGATTCAATTCTCCCTTTATTGCTAGTACCCGGCCTTCCCCTGCTAGTAGTAGCTAAGGTCGATCCCGAAGTAGACGATATCCCCAACTTCTTCAAACGATTTTCCTCGCCCAACAAGAAGTCTTTAACATCATCATACTTCAATTTGTTCTTACCCGCTGAAGCATTGATCGCTGTCACCGTTCCGCTCCAACATTCTGGTAAAGACGCTAGCAAAAAACACGCATGAACCTCATCATCAAACGTAATATCCAACGTAGTCAATGAGTCTATTACATCCATAAACTCATTGATGTGTTTAGCTAAGGATCCTCCCTCTTGCATCTTGAGACTACCCATCTTGCGTATCAAATCAACCTTGTTTGCAGTAGATGGAGTTTCAAATCTCTCAGTAAGATAATCCAATAGCTCCTTTGTGGTCTTCGCCTTCTTGGTAGTCTTTGCGATCCACTTCGACAAAGTAGATCTAACCACCCCTAGGGCTTTCCGATCCATGAGATCCCAATCTTCTTGCTTTTCTCCTTCCGACTTGACTCCCTTTAGAGGCTTATAGAGATCTTTGTTGTACAAGAGATCCTCTATTTGCATCCTCCAAACCCATAGTCAGAACCATCAAATTTCTCCACCGCTTGTTTATCCTTGCCCATTCTTGATTGCTTGACAAACCCCAATCGTCCGATAAACCAATCGATCGATTAACCCTGATCTCCAACCAGAGCTCTTGATACCAGTTGTTGTGGATTAGACCCTCACAACCCAAGCAATAACCCTAAGAAAATAATGGCACACAAACAAAGCACAAGAAAATAACAAAGCAAAAGACACAGAAATTGTTTACCCAGTTCGTCAATATGTTTGACTACGTCTGGGGGCACTACCAAGCCAGGATCTTGCACTATAATATGTTATTCTGAAGTTACAATGAGTTTAGGGGCGGAACTATGCTTTAATATGCACCCAAGAATGAAAACCTAACCCTAGATGGACAAAGGAACCCGAAATTTGGCCTAAAATCCGACCCAGTTTCGACCACTCCTGACACTTGGGCGGTCGCCCAGAAACTGCTCTTGGCGGATGAACAATCTGATTAAGTGGGCGGTCTCCCACAATGGTTCTGGGCGGTCGCCCAGACCATCAGTCCCTCCGACGAATTTCTTCCTTTTTCCTCCGAAGTTTAGTACCGGTTGTTCCTCTATTCCAACAGTAAAGGCTATAAAGAATTCACTCAACTCATTTAAAGCAACCCAAATATCATTAGGGAGCGTGTATCTCAATGAAATAGGAATTAACCTACCTAATAACACATGACAATCATGACTCTTCAAATCATGTACTATCCCTTCTTCTACATTCACACAGTTAACAACGTTTGATGCATAACCATCGGGAAGCCTTAAATTTTTAACCACTTGAGCACACGAAGTTTGTTCCCTTTGGTAAGAACAAATGGAGCAAATGTTTTAAAAGGTTTCCCATCATGTAAACTAAATTGAGATCACCACAATTGCATATTTGTGCGAGATCCAAGCGCCCTTTGGGTGTGTATTTCGTGGTTCTTTTGAAATCCATCTCCGTGTTAAATACATTCTCAAACATAATATTCTCAATATGCATGACATCAAGGTTATGTCTAATCAAGTTTTTTATCCAGTAAGGCAACTGCCAAAATATGCTTTTCTAAACCCAATTATGATCCTTGCAAAATCCTTCCATTCTATCTTTAGAAAACATTTTCCCCCACTTATTTCCAGGCAATTTAGACACATGCTCAAACACTTCATCACCACTCAAACGAGGATATAGTTGTCTCATCTCCACCCTATTTTTGGTGGAAGCATTCTTTTGTCTCTGGAATGGGTGTTCACTCGGGAGAAACCGCCTATGGAAATCATACCAACTTTGCTTCCTAAAGTGCTCTAGTCTAAAGGCATCTGTATTCTCCATACAATATGGACAAGACAATCTCTCGTGTGTGCTCCATCCTGACGTCATCCCATAAGCGGGGTAGTCATTAAGTAGCCACATGATAGCAGCCCTCATATTAAAGTTTTGCAGGTTAAATGTATCCCAAGTTTGGACTCCAACACTCCATAGTTGCTTCAACTCATCCATTAATGGACGAAGATACACATTAATATTCTTTCCTGGACTGGATAACCCGAGTTTAAATAAACTCAAATACATATATGGATCTGTCATACACAACCAGGGGCAGATTTACTATTGTGCCTGCCATTGCCGGGGCAATGGTAAAAAAAACATTTTTTTTGCAAAACGACGTCGTTTTGAGAGTTTAAGATTAATAAAAATTATTTTATTTATTTTTTGCAAAAACAACGTCGTTTCATTTGTTAAGATTAATAAGAAAAAAAATTAGTACAGTCATTATTACGCATAAAGGTAAAAAAAAAACCCAGTTCTCACCTCTCTCGCTCTGGCTCTGCGACTGCGATCTCTAGTCCACCGCCGCCCACAGCCACCGCTTGACCGCCACCATCGCCGGAATGGACGGAAATACTCCCCCTCCACAACCCCCTCAAGAAAACAAGAAGAAATTGTTCAATCAAAGGTAAACCCTAAAATCTAAAATTGATTTAACTTCTTTCCTAATTTTTTTCTTATTTCGGTCCCAAATTCTTTATTGTTAATCTTCTCTAAAATTGATTTCACTTCTTTCCTAATTTTGTTCTTATTCCCGTTCGGAATGGACGGAAATACTCCTCCACCATCACCGGAATGGACTGATTTTAATTTTGATGTGATACTGAGTTAAAAAAGATAAAGAAAAAGAAAAAGAAAAAGAAGAAGAAGAAGAAAATGGTTTCTTTTGTCTTGAACTCTGGGAATTGCATTAATGAGAATAAAAGGGAAATTTGGTCCTTTGAGACAAATAATATGTACAACGGCAGTTAATTAGGAACAAGAATGGAGTCTTAGAACGTCAAATATTAAAGAACAAAGGGAGTATATTTATAATTGTAAACGTGTTGAATTTTAGTTTCGAGCCCTTTTTTTTTTTTGGGAAAGAATAGGCAACACCAAACTTTTTGGTGTAGATCCGCCACTGTACACAACCAAGGGGTAAGTTTATAAACTCTGACCATTACCGGCCAACATGAGTAGGATTTTTCCCCTGGCCCAAATGGAGTGAACCCATCAGAACATATCCCCAATCTTATATTTCTACAATCCGCATCAAAGTCAGCATAAGTAGTATCAAAATGTTTCCATGCCTCTCCATCTAATGGATGTGTCAGAACACCGTCTTCCCACTAACACTCTTTGTCTATATGCCAATGCATAGCTTCAGAGACATCTTTTGATGCGTATAGACTTGCAACCTAGGAATCAGCGGCATGTAACGCAATTGCTTTTGAAGCACATTCTTTTTGTGTTTTGCATTACCCCGGTGTTGTTCTTTATACCTACTAAGTCCATACACCGAACCAAACTTAAGACCCTCATTTTCCTTATAGAAAAGCATGCATTGATTCTTCCAACAATCAAATTTTGCATAACCAAGTCCAATATGGCCCACCAATTATTTGGTGTCATAAAAATTAGCAACCGTATTATTCTCCTTGGGCAACAACCTTTTGATTAACGAAGTGATGCGGTTATATGTATGGTGACTCATGTTTGAATCAGCCTTGATATTATGAAACTCTGTAATAGGATCTAAAACAGTTGCCTCAACACCGGGATAATTTTTTTCATTTGCAGAATCCATCATACTAATGAACTTTTTGGCTGCTTGGATTTGGTTCCTCACTACGGTTAGGAGTCCAATCAAACTCTGGACCATCCGCATCTCGAACCATATCTATCATATCATAAGATGGTTCTTCCTCGACAATCATTGGATTTGGTTCACTAGCAGGACCACTCACAACAGTTGGTCGATTATGGAGGTTCCTATTAACTATGACAGTCTCGCCGTGCACAATCCATCTCTTATTTCAATCAATACCCAAATTGCATTAGGTATTTCTTTATATTTCCATCATTGTGAAAGTAACGATTGCGACATTTTTTACATGGATACCTAATCTTGTCATCACGTATACATTAAGAATGCGATCTAGCAAACTCTATAAAATGTTTCAACCCTAATTAAAATTCTTCAGTAATACCCCTACCACCTGGCATCCTTCGATTATACATCCAACTAGTGTTCTAAAAGACACCCGCCTAGGCCCTGCCTAGGCACTAGGCATTCATGAAACACCTAGGTCCCGTCTAGGCACCCCTGCGGTGCCTAGCAACCGCCTAACGTTTTTTAGAAAACACCCCCATTTTAAACTTAAACAAGTTGAAGTATACCTTAGTTTTTTTATTTTTTATTTTTTTAAAAAGGACTTAATTTTAACCATCAAAAGTTAAATGGTTCACATACAAATAACCATTTTCATCCAACTAAACATGTTACAAAAAAAACTTAGACATCAGACTAGATCATACAAGGACATATCAAACTAGTACAAAGCAACAATAATGAGGTTGTGACAAGTTAAAGGCTGGGAGATATCAGGCAAGGCAATCAACATCAAAAAGGAACAAGAGCCCTCAAACAAAAACTATTTTTTTTCTTCAATAAACTAAAAATCAACTATTTGTAGATTTTCAACAAACAGGTACAGATTTCCTTGCAAAATACATGATATATTTAGATACTAGAGTTCTCAAACAGACAGTAAACATGAAACAAAAACAAGAGCCCTCAAACAAAAACTATTTTTTTTTCAATAAACTAAAAATCAACTATTTGTAGACTTTCAATAAACATGTTCAGGTTTCCTTGCGAAATACATGATATATTCAGATACTAGAGCCCTCAAACATAAACATTTTTAAAACGTTACCTTAACAGTGACGATGACGGAAAGCGTGACTGATATTTCACTGGTGAGGTTGCCGGAGATGCTGATTCGATAACCTAAATAAGAACACATACACATTACTAGTTGGACATCTGAAATGTCAAAAATCATTCAAATCTAATACATATGAACTTTAAACACACAAAATAATTAAGCCTACTCAAATCACACAAAAACAAACGCATACACTTCGCACCCTCGAATCACTTACACACACACACAATCACACTCCCTTCACAAATAGGAAATAAGAAACCGAGAGTAATTCCACCGAGGATGAGATCTGGCCGGTGGAAGAGGATCCCCAACCAGGAAATACAAACTGGAAAGGGACCGCCGGTGTGGAGGTAGAGAGAGAGAGAGCGAGCGACAAAGAGAGAAAGGGGCGAGTAGGGTTTTGTGATATATCCGATCAAAAGCAAATAGTAAGTAAAATGACTGGTGTAAAAAAATTAAAGTTAAATTTGACTTATGAATGGTTGTCACATCTACTGACGCATCATTTATGTGGTGACGTACTGTCTGACACCAGATTTATCTCGCTCCCTTACTGACGCGCGTCCGTCCCAATCTTATAGAATTCGTCTCTATGTGTGACGGCCAATCCGTCACAATCCTATTTTCTAAAAAATCACATACCTGCTCATTGACCGACGTACATTCGTCACAAAGATTAATTGTGCGTAAGCTGATCGGTAACGGATTTATGTCCGTCACAATGTGTTCGTCGCAACTTTTGCATTTTCTAGTAGTGATTAACGAGGCAAGAAAATCTTTGTCTCATCTTATTACACGAAGTTGAAAGGAATATGGGATGAAATTCAATCGATTTTACCCACACTGAAGTGTGAATGTCGAAAGTGTAAGAGCGGGAAAAGTTGTATAAAATCCTTGTGGGACTCGATGAGTCATTCAACTCAGTGAAGACCCAAGTTCTTAGCACAACGCCAAAACTCAGTCTTGGCACTGCGCGTGTCACCCAGTGTCAAAGGATGAGGCTCAAGAACAAACTACAAGCTCGTGGAAATAAGGGTTTGAGGCCGCCACACTACAAACAATGAAACAGAGAACCGACAGAGGTAACATTGATAAGAGGGGGGAGCGCTGTGATTAGAGACGTCAATTCGGGATAACGGGATGGGACGGGACAAAACTATGATGTCCCGCAAATTATACGGGACGGGACGGGACGTCACAAATTTATCGCGGGGCTGAAATTCCCATCCCGTCCCAAATCACCTCGGGACGCGGGACAATGCAGGACAAATACGGGATAAGTTGACGCAAATAAAACGATTATGCAAGAACTGTGGCCATTTCATCGGAAGAAACCAAGCCATTGCATACTGATTTTGAGCAGTACCATTGTAGGCATACCATCAAATATCTCATAGGAAATCCTCCAAAACTACTAATAAAGGTCAAACTCAAAATTTGGAATGTGATTCACAAAGTCCAAATTCAAAACCTTCAGGTGCTTCTCTTTGCATTCAATATCCTTTAAGAAGACTAGCTTCCCTGATTACATTCTGTAGTATGGACAAAAACCCTAGCTCCATCTCCTTTCCATCACCAGTACACACCTTTGTGAAAGGCCCTGTTATACTGAATGAAAGATTAGTTAAAACTTAGACAGCTAATTGTTTGAGGTTAGCTGTTGAGAGATAATAATAATAAAAGAGATATGCAACGGAATATAAATGAAAGAATAAATGAAAGGACAAGTGTAGTGTGTGTGTGTAAAGACAAGAGTATACACGGTATTTTAAAGTGGTTCAGAGGGAAAAACCCTTCTCTTACATCCACCCCCACTGTTAGAACAGTGAGACCAATTCACTATAATATTCTCTTCAATAAAAGTTACAAGAATTGATAAGGCAAGTTCCGTTGAACCCCCTTTACTTAATTGACACTTCAATTAAGATTGCTTCTTTCAAAGCGAGAACAAAAGAAAAAAAGAAAATAATCACAAGTGTGTTTACAAAATATCTTGGCTGTTAGCTAGCTGGATGTGGGTTGTAACTGGGTGCAAGATGGCACAATATTTGCAGGGGATTTAAGCAAATATTTAGATCTGCAGTGTGAATACAGGGGAGTTTTGAAGGTTTTTTAAAGGGAGAAAGGGTTGTAAAAAATTAGGAAGGGAACTTGACAACATGCCAGTATACTCCTTTATATAGGGGTTGGCATATAGCCATTGGGGGACAAGAATACAGAGAAGTAAATGGTTTGTCTTTGACTGGGTTGACTAACACTTTATTTCTCCTTTGTATGCAGGCTGTCAAGGGAAAGGTTTATGCAGGCTTGATCAAGCTTCAATATGAGTTAATCCAATGATCTGAATTATTGGATTAATCGTTCTTCAAAGATCTGATGAAGTGGGGTCAGCTGTTGGTGAAGAACAGCATTAGCTGTTGAGACAGGGGATCTTAGCTGTTGGGCTTTTAAGGCTTGATCTGTTGAAGGTTGTTAGTTATTAGAACTTTGATAATTATTGTAAGTATAAGAGAGTCTGTAAAAGGTGGTTCTTCAGTTTGTTGGATGTGTAGATGATAGGTAGATCATGTAATAACTTGACTGTTGTCTTGAATGGAAAACAGGGAAGCTTAGCTGTTGAGCTTCTGTCTTGGGCTGCCTGTGCTCAGGTCTTGTATACATCATATAATCAATGGATTGATTATTTATTTATCAAAACATATTTACTATGATTAATTGTGAGTTAAGCATAGTGAGGTACTAACATTTTACCCCTTTTTGGTAAATAAACAAAGACATTTGATTATGTACATGCAGATATAATGCTAAGGAAATAGAACAGCAATGAAGAGAAAATCTTCTTGATAGTTTTACTTGGCAAACAAACTATTAAACAAACTAAATTCTACTTTTAAAAGAAATAACTGAAAGGAAAAGATAGGCATTGTTCTGAACAGCTATTCAAAACAGAGAAAACAAACCAAATAACCTATACTAAGCATTCTGAATTCTCTCCACAGCTTTTAGTTCTTTAGTGAGTGCAGCTCTTCTCACTGGTTCATTCCTTCTGTAGAACCATTCATTGTTCCAGTCAAGACCCATCATGTGGCTATACTGGAAATGTTGGTCTTGTCTGGCTATCAACTGATTTTTGGTGAGAACAGGTTGATTGTAAAGAAGTCTTGGGCCAATCCAGGCTTACAGTTGCTGAGGAGACCTGGTTTCTTCTGCAGGAGAGACCCCCATGGGATAGTCCTTGTAAAGAGATGCAGGCATTTTCTTGATGAATTTAGGTTGGGGAGCTTGGAAGTAGGAGTGGATGGATGCCTGAGATGGTCTTGGAGGCAAGGGTTGGCTGCTGGGAGGAGGAGGAGGGAAGGCTGTTGGGGTTGGCTGTTCAGGAGATGGAGGGATTGGATTCTCACCTCTTTAAAGGATGAACTCAGATACATTGTCAAGCTTTTTGAGAATGGCAGATTTGAGTTGTTTGATGAGGGTGGCTGAGAATTGGTTGAAGTCAGTGAAGGTGAGATGATATGGAGGGGTGTATTTGAATAAATCAAAATTAGGAGGAAGATTTGCAAATTGAGATCTGGATTTCTTATGGAATGAAGGAGGAGGAGGAGGAAGATGTTGAGGATACACAAAAGAGATTGGGAAGAGACTCTTGACAATGAGTCCCATTATGCAGCACTTTTTGGAAGGCAGAGTCCAAAAGATGGACTGGGCATATTGAATGCACAGAGCATACACAAGGGAGGAAGGGGTATAGAGACATTCTTGAAGATTCTCAGAAATAAGATGGCTAAAGAAAAATTCCCATTCTGGAAGAGTTGAAAGTGTGATGGGATTGGGTAGTTTAGGTGCTTTGAAAAAGAAGCAGTATTGGGTTGAGATTCTAAACTGTTTCCATTCTTCATAGGCATGGAACAATTGGCCCCCAATGTTTCTAGCATGAATGCTCATATGGGTTATAGTCATATCCCAAGGGTTGGAAATGTTGTGAGGGTTGAGAAAGGGAGGAAGGTGAGGAAGAGAGGCAAACTTTTTGTGAGCCTCAATGACAGTTGTGACTGAAAAGTCAATGTCACAATCTAAAGCCCAGAAGCTGGGAGTGGGCATGGAAGTGTCTAGATCAATTTGAGAGAGAGAAGGTGATTTAGAAGGTGGGATAGCTGATGGGGCAGGTTTAGGAGTAGATGATCCACCTTGACCTTGGGATTGCCTTGCTTCTCTAATCCTCATGAAATCAAAGGCCTTGAGAGCCTAATCCATAGAAAATTTACTAGAAAGTTGTTCAAAAAGGGTTGATGTATCATCATCAGATAGATTAGACACAGATTTATCTTTGATAAACTCAATGATTTAAGGATTGAGAATAGGAATGATAGTAAGTTGATCAGGGGATGCAGAAGAAGGGGATGCTTGAGTTTGAAGGGAAGGAGGAAGATGAGTCTCAGTTGTTGGGATGAACTCATGAACAGGAGAGTTCCCCCTTGACCTGACAGGGATGTCTGAACTGGGTGAGTTCCCTCTTAAGATTTCAGCAGGAGAGATGGTTTGAGAAGTAAGGTCAAGAATTCCTTCAATGACAGCAGCATGATCTGAACTGGAAGTCAAATTGGGAGATGGAGGAGATGGGGATCTGACACATCTTCTTTTAACTATGAATTAACAAGCAGAAGAGGATGAAGATGTTACCTTGTCAGTTGGATCAACTGACTTAGCTGCTGGGATATCCTGCTTAGCTGTTGGCATAGCTTGCTCAGCTGTTGGCATAACTTGCTCAGGTGGTCCTTGACCTTGCTTGGCTTTTCTGATTTTATCAAGCTGTTGTTGTAGAGACAACTGAACTCCATATTCTTATGAATCAATCTCCATTACACCACTGGAGCTACTTGCTTTCTTAACTTCAGATTCTTCTTCACTCACTGTAGCTTCATCATCAACAAACACCTTGCTCTTAGTTTTGTGAGCAGGTTTGATCACTTCAAATTCAGCAGTTGTGTTCTCATGACTAGTGGGAGGAGTGCTCGAGTCACTTTTTGTTGATTGAGAAGAGGAGCTGGATGTTGAAGATGAAGATGAGGGTGGTTCATCAATCTTCCTCTTGCCTGTCTTCTTAACAACTATGGCTTTCCTTCTTGTAGAGGACTTTGCTGTTGCTCTAGTGATCATTCTGATTGCTTGAGCTTCATCAGGTCCAGGCTTAGCTGTTGGGACCTTCTTGGTTACCTTAGCTGTTGAAGACTTGGCTTTCGATGACTTAGATGTTCCCTCTTTAGAGCCTTTGAGAGGGATGGTCTTCTTGTCAAACTTCTTAGAGATGCTCAGGGGAACAATTTCAAGCCATTTTGTGTTGAGAATGGCTGGGAGCTCTTTGAATTTTTTAGCAAGGATTCCACTCATGAATCTGAATAGATTTGGTTTGGTGGACCTTACATAGGGCTTGTGAAGAGATTGAGAGGAGGCTAAGTTAAAGTTTTCAAGCATTACAGTGCACCAATTTACATTTCTCCTAAAGAGACCAAGGGCTATTTTCCATTCTGATGAGCTTAGCTGGTCCAAGAATGATTGCTTCCCACACATCCCTTTGATTACTACATCACTCAGGGATGAATTGTTGATGGATAGGTTCTTCTTTAGTATTGACTTGTTCTTGACTGAGTCATAGTCAATGTCTCTTTGACCAGTGAATAGCTTGTAGATGTCACTGAATTCTGAATCCAATTCTTTGCTCCAAACATTTGTGACAAAGTTTCTGTGGTTTGAAATGCCATATGTTGTATGCACATCTTCAGGTTTGATGAGCATTGTGACATTTTGGAAGACACATCGAATAGTACTATCTTTGAGTCTGGTTCCAACTAGATATACCTCCATACATGCCTTTTCAAAGATTGGGTTTTGAGCAGTTAACATGTTTAGAAGCCCATTGTTTTCCAAGATTTCTTTGATGAAGTTCCTATTTCTCCTTCGAAGAAGTCACTTTCGATGTAGTAGCCATGGGATTCTTCAGGAAGAGTCATTTGATTTTTCAAGATGAGAAAAAAAACAGAGGATTAGGGTTTGAAACAGAGGATGCGAAATCGATTGAAAATTTGAGGGGTTTTAACTGTTTGGATTTTGTGAAGAAGTAGAGATAATGGGAAGATTGTGTTTAAGAAGGTGGGGACAATGGTTTTAATTTTAGGAGAGAGGCGACGTGGGGTTTAAAGCGATCCGTTAAGGAGAAGTGACAGTTATCCTCTTTTACTATTTAAGTGTACAGTAAATTGAATGGAAGTAAATGGTGTATAATTTATTTCCAGAAATAGCGGGCGGCTATTTATGGAAAGTAAGGGGCTAAATATAACATAACACACTTTTAATTGAATTTTGACCATCACATCCTAGGATTGCCACCCTTATGTACCAATAGAACATATTTGGTGGTCAAATCAGTTGACATTTTTGGACAACAAATTTAAATCCAACAGCTAAGTCTATAACCATACCCTATTATTGACTGACATAACTTCCTTATTTATAAAAGGAATATGAACTTAGCTGATGAATACACATCAAAATCAATTTCTTTTAGTCTTAGCTATTGAATTCATACTCAGTTCAACTCTTGAAAATGGGGAGACTTTCATCTATGTTTAATCCAGAAAGAATGGCTCAAACTGCTACGAAGTTAATCTTTTCAGTTCCTGTTGGAGAAGAAACTGAGAGGGAAAGATTTGAAAGGGAGTATAGGTCATATACTACACAAAGTGATCATCAGCTGTATGATAAAGTTGAACAGCTTCCTCTAGATCACCCTTTGAAGTATAGAGAGGTGAAAGAGAGAGAGAAGAGAAAAAGATATTGGGAGTGTGAAAAGGAAGCTATAGAAAAATTTGAGAGAGATAGGTTGGCACAACAGAAAAGGGTTGATGGTAAGGGAAAAGAGAAGCAGGTAGAAGGGAGAACAAGTATTAAGTTGTTTAGTCAGAACATGAGGATAGGAGAAGGAGAGAGCAGCAAAGCAAGAGTTTCTCAAACTGAAGTCGTGAGGGTGCGATCCCTTGGGGATTTAATGAGGAAGGAGGGATTCAAGGATCATGAAGGTGACCAAGATATGAGAGTGAAAGGATCTATTCCCTAGTTACAAGGGATTCTTTGTCCATAAACATGGCAGTTCTGGAGGGAAGGGGATATAACTTTCATGGGGTCCACCAGTCTCCATCAAGGGCTCACACTCAGCTGTTTAAACAATATTTGAGGTGTTATAGTCCAGTTCAGGTGAATAAGGTGAGTGATGGTGGTCCTTCATCACATATGGCAATGATAGCTGCTGAGAGTTTGCAAACCTCAGGTACCTTCAGATTCATGTCTCCTCTTGATGACTTTCCTCCTTATGATGATGTAGAAGAATGGTGGCCAAGAACCATGGGTCTACCCTTGCAGTACTCAGTTACTACTATTGACCCAGTCATGGAGAGGCATCCAATATGGTTGGAAAGGTATTTTCAGGGAGGTCCATCTACACCAGCAGGAACATATGGAGGGGAGGACAAGCAGGACAAGGGATCTGGAGTTGGTTGGAAACAAGTCTTGTAGAGGGAAATATGAGTTGAACACCTAAGATGGTTGGTTAGCTGTTGGGAAGAGTTTTTGAGTACTCCTTTTTATTTTTGTTTTTGGAAGGCTACCAAGGTCCACAGGGGTAGTGAGGTTAAGTACTAGTTCCAAGTTGTATGATGTAAACAGGCCATCATATGACTGTCCTTAAATAGAGATCTGTTTTAGGTTAGCTATTGGGAAACTGTAAAACAGCTAACTATGTCTTTGTATTTCTTAAAGTTTTTAAATGACTTTTTAGTTAATCCCTTTACTTAGGCAAGTTAATCATTCCTAACATTGCTCTCAAAAGTTCAAACCTCTTTTCATCCATAACTTTAGTTAAAATGTCAGAGACATTGTCCTTAGTACCCACTTTGGATAAGTTAATATTCCCTTTTTCAACATGATCTCTAATGAAGTGGTGTCTAACTTCAATGTGTTTGGTTTTAGAGTGTTGAACAAGATTCTCAGTCATAGCAATTATTTTGGAATTATCACAAAATATAGGAATATTTGTGACATTCATACCAAAGTCTTGAAGTTGACTTTTTAAGTACAATATTTGGGAACAGCAGAGACCAGCTGCAACATATTCAGCCTCAGCTGTTGAGGTTGCAACTGATGTTTGCTTTTTGCTTGACTAAGACACAATTATTTATCCACTGAATTAACATCCACCACTTGTTGACTTTCTATCCAGATTGCATCCAGCATAATCTGAATCAGTAAAACCAATTAGTGAGAATGGTGATTCATTAGGATACCATAAGCCATAGTCAGGAGTTCCCTTGAGATATCTCAAAATTCTTTTAACAGCAGCAAGGTGAGATTCTTTAGGGTTGGCTTGAAACCTTGCATAGAGACATACACTGAACATGATGTCTGGTCTTGAGGCAGTAACATATAGGAGGGATCCTATATAGCTTCTGTATAGTGTTTGATCAACACTTTGACCATCAGTGTCAGCATGAAGTTTGGTTGTTGTAGACAGGGGTGTCTTAGTTGTTGAGGCATTCTGCATATCAAACTTCTTTATCATGTCTCTTGTGTACTTGGCTTGATTAATGAAGATTCCATCCTTCATTTGTTTGACTTGGAGACCCAGGAAGTAGGTAAGTTCTCCAATCATACTCATTTCAAACTGTTTTTGCATAAGATCTCCAAATTCTTTGCAAAGATCCTCATTTGATGATCCAAATATTATATCATCAACATATACCTGAATGAGTAGTGTGTCATCTCCATATTTTTTTAATGAACAGTGTGTTGTCAATATGACCTTTGGTAAATCTTTTAATCAAGAAGGAAGTTAGACAGAGTATCATACCAAGCTCTAGAGGCTTGTTTGAGACCATACAAGGCTTTCTCCAACTTGTATACATGATCTGGGAATTTAGGATGTTCAAATCCAGGAGGTTGAGCAACAAACACTTTTTCATTTAGTACTCCATTCAAGAATGCACTCTTGACATCCATTTGGAATACTTTCATCTTCTTGAAAGATGCAAAGGCTAGAAATAGTCTTATGGCTTCAAGGCTTGCTACAGGGGCAAAAGTTTCATCATAGTCTATTCCTTCTTCTTGTCTGTATCCCTGAGCTACAAGTCTGGCTTTATTTCTAACTACACTACCATCTTCACTCATTTTATTTCTAAATACCCATCTGGTACCTATAACAGTTTGATTTCTAGGTTTGGGAAAAAGTTTCCATACTTTATTCCTTTCAAAATGTTCCAGTTCTTCTTCCATTGCTTCTATCCGGTCTGCATCTTGAAGAGCTTCATGGATCTTCTTGGGTTCCATTTGAGAGATGAAGGCACTCATGAAGATGTCATAGTGAGGAATGCTTCAGGAATGGTTTCCTTTTGTATATGAATGGAGATAACAAGGTTCTCATCATGGACAATGGGGATGGGAGTGGAGATTTGAGAAGGGACAATTTGACAGCTAACAGTTTCATCTTGGCTGTTGGGAAGAGGAAAGCTGTTGGGAGTAGGTAATCTGTTGGGAGTGTCTATGGGCAGAACATACGGAAGAATAGAGTTATTCTCATATGATGATGAGGGATTATTGGTTGTTGGTAAAGGTTCTGGAAGGTTGTCAGAGTTTCCAATACTTTCATCAAAATCACACAGGCCAGTGTTGCTTTGATCATTGTTTTCATCAAAGTCAACATGAATAGATTCTTCTACAATTAGTCTTCTCTTGTTGTATACTCTGTAGGCTTTGCTATTGTTGGAGTAGCCTAAAAATATTCCTTCATCACTCTTGGAATCAAATTTATCCAGGTTCTTCTTCCCATTGTTGTGAATGTAGCATTTGCTTCCAAATCCATGAAAATAGGATATGGTAGGGACCTTTCCATTGCACAACTCATATGGAGTCTTCATATGATACTTGTTGAAGAGAGTTTTGTTCTGTACATAGACAGCAGTTGTAACAGGTTCACCCCAAAGGTATTTAGGAAGATTGTGTTCAGACAACATTGCTCTTGCTGCTTCACAAATGGTCCTATTTTTTCTTTTTGCAACTCCATTCTGTTGTGGAGTTCTTGGTGCTGAAAAATTATGATCAATTCCAATTAGATTACAATAAGTGTCAACTCCAGTGTTCTCAAATTCAGTTCCATGATCAGATCTTATCTTTTTGATAGACAAGCCTTTAAAGTTCTGAACTTTGTTGAACAGCTGAGTGAGATTCTGAAGAGTTTCACCTTTGGATTAAAAAAGGATGATCCAAGTGAATCTTTTGTAGTCATCAACAACTACAAGGGAGTATCTCTTTCCACCTAGAGATCTAGTTCTAATGGGACCAAATAAATCCATGTGAAGGAGATCAAGAGGTTTGGAAGTGTCAAGTCTTTTTTTTGCAGAAAAGGAGGTCTTCTTTTGTTTTCCACATTGACAAGCTTTACAAAGCTTGTCCTTCTTGAAAGATATTTTGGGGAGACCTTTAACAAGATTGGAGATGGACAATTTTGAAATAGTTTTGATGTTCAAATAAGCAAGTCTCTTATGCCACAGCCAAGACATATCTGATTGGCTATAGGACAAAAGACAATGAGCAGCTGAGGATTGAACTACTTCAAGGTGGAGGCAGTAGAGGTTCTTCTTTCTAACACATGTTAGAATAACCTTATTGTTCTTGTCTTTGACTTGGCACTGGTCCTTTGTGCAGATAACATGGTAACCTTTGTCACAAATTTGACTAATGCTGATCAAATTGTGCTTAAGGCCTTCAACATAAGATACATCTGTAAAGATGATCTCCTTGGTCACTAGGTTGCCTGATCCTTTGACTCTTGCTTGAGAATTGTCACCAAATGTAACATTGGGACTATTCTTTGGTATTAGCTGTTGAAGCCATTCCTTGTTGTAGGTCATGTGTCTGCTGCATCCACTATCTAAATACCAGATTCCTTTGCTAGATACCTATAAAACAGAATATAAATTATGGTACCCTTTATACTTTTTTGGGTCCAAAGGATTAGACTTTTTGGTACCTTAGCCTTGCCACCTGATCTTCTCTTGCAGAACTGGTTAAGGGTGTTATAGTAGGAAATGATTTGCATCATGTAGGGTATCAATGTGATGGATTGAGGAGAGTTATATAGGTGTCCAGTGCTGTATGGGCTTTGATTTCTGTAGTTTGGTTGATGAAAGTGAGATTGCTATCTTGGGTTTTGTGATTGGTATGATGATCTAGGAGAGGAATTTTGTGACTGATAAGCATGGCTTTTTCCATTGGAATATTGCCAGTTTTGTCTAGATTGCCTAGGGTTCCTCTGTTGTCTAGCATGTCTTGGCTGTCCGGCTTGTCTAGGCTTTCTAGGCTTCTGTTCTTGCTTCCTTTTCTGAGATTTAATATCATCAGTACTGGTGGAAGTTTGAGAGTTAGGAATTGTGGGAGAATCCTCTTTTAATTTACTCTCTTTACTCCTCTGTTTGTACACATCTTCCTTTGTTTAAATGGGGTAAGATGGTTTCTTGGTAGAGAATGTGTTGAGACTTTGTAAAATCATAGTTTCAACGGCTCTATCACCAGTAGGTGGAGTGTAGATTTTGAGTGTAGGATTTTTAGCTCCTATTCCAGATCTGTTCCCAGGATGTCTTTGATTAAAGTGATACATGGATAGAGCATTGCTTGATTTGTTCCAGGAATCAATTTTGCCTTTTAAAGCAATGTTTTCTTCCTTCAAGATACTCATTTCATGTTCATTATCCTTTTGGGACTTAGAGCAGTCAGTCTTAGCTGTTGAGCTAAGTATGTCATTTTCAAGTTTTTGACATTTTTCTTCCAGATCCTTTTTGGTTGTTTCAAGGTTTGTGTTTAGGGATTTGAGATTTTCAATGGTTTTTTATTGCTCAAAGTTTTCTGTGATGATGGCAGCAAAGCTAGAGTCTTGTTTCTTCTTTTGAATTAAAAGGGTGCAAACTAAATTTCTAAATCCATCAATGTTAAGAGAATTAAAATTATGTACCTCTTTAAGTTCTTCAGCAGCAGCTAAGGCTTCTAGGTCTTCTTCATTATCTGAGTCATCACATTCCTGTGCAACCAAACACAGTAATGCTTCTTCTTTATCACTATATGAGTCTGATGATTTAAATTCTTCATCACTAAACCTAGAAGAGTCAGCAAGCATGACTTATTCTTTATTTTTGTCATTCTTAGCCTTAACACAATTAAAGCAATTACACCTAGAGCTATGAATAACTTCTTTAGAATAAGTCATTCTTTTTTAGTTTTCTCTTGGTTTCTTAGTTTCTTTGCAATCAGCAGCATAGTGGTCTGGTTTACCACAGTTGTAACACTCAATGTTCTTCTTGATAACTTCTTGAGTTGAGTTGGATGGTGAAGGACTGTATCTTCTATTAAAATCTTTCTTTTGATGCTTCATGGAATTTCTGACAGCCATGGAGATGAGACTTGGGATGTCTTCTTGAGAGATAGGCTTTGATTCTTGTTTAGGAGTTATTTTCAGCTTTTGTAGAACATTAATAACAAGAGTGTCAATGTCCTGTTGAGAAATTTGTTTCTGGGTTTTCTCTTGAGCTACAAGGGCAAGGGTTTGAGATATGGTGGATGCTGGTTGAATTTTGATCATTCCTTCTAGTTCATATGCTTCAAGTTTGCCAAAGTATTGTTCTATGGTCATACTACTCCATTCAGCTCCTTCTCTAATGGGAAGGGCTACTTTCTCATACTCTTGAGGAAGATTAGAGTAGATCTTTAAGCATAGGTTAGATTGTTCAAAGGTTTTGCCATGGTCTGAAATGGCTCTTATAAGATCTTCAAATCTTGGTCTTGCAGCACTCACTTTCTTTCCAGGATAGAATTTGAAGTTGTCTAACTGTCTTAATAAGTTATATAGATTCTGGGTTCTAACACTGGTGTGTTTAGTGAACATGGTGTTAATTAGTTCCCATGCTGCTTTAGCACTTGGTAATTTAGTTATTTCTTGAGCTAGGGAGTCATTTACACTTTTTTGCAGAATGTTTTTTACTTTTAAGTGTGCAGTCATAAGTTGTCTTCGTGCATCAGTCCAGTTTTCAGGAGATGAGAGTTTGCTACCTCCTCCATTGACTTCAGCTTGAGTGGGAGGTTCAACTTCATTTTCTAAGACATACCAGTTCCATATGCTATTAGCATCTAGATAGGTTTTGATTTTTGATGAATAAATCTCAAAGGATCCACAATCATCAATGTGTGGAATGTCCTTTTCATTGTTTCTTCTTGGTTGAGGCATGGTGGGTTGAATAGATCTATCACAAGTTTTTAGACTCTATATGGTGAATCCTAGCTCTGATGCCAATTGAAAGGCCCTGTGTATACTGAATGAACAGATTAGTTAAAACTTGGACAGCTAACTGTTTGAGGTTAGCTGTTGAGAGATAATAATAATAAAAGAGATGTGCAGCGGAATATAAATGAAAGAATAAATGAAAGGACAAGTGTAGTGTGTGTGTAAGTGTAAAGACAAGAGTGTACACAGTATTTTAAAATGGTTCAGAGGCAAAACCCTTCTCTTACATCCACCCCCACTGTTAGAACAGTGAGACCAATTCACTATAATATTCTCTTCAATAAGAGTTACAAGAATTGATAAGGCAAGTTCCTTTGAACCCCCTTTACTTAATTGACACTTCAATTAAGATTGCTTCTTTCAAAGCGAGAACAAAAGAAAAAAAGAAAATAATCACAAGTGTGTTTACAAAATAGCTTGGCTGTTAGCTGGCTGGATGTGGGTTGTAACTGGGTGCAAGATGGCACAATATTTGCAGGGGATTTAAGCAAATATTTAGATCTGCAGTGTGAATGCAGGGGAGTTTTGAAGGTTTTTTAAAGGGAGAAAGGGTTGTAAAAAATTAAGAAGGGTACTTGACAACATGCCAGTATACTCCTTTATATAGGGGTTGGCATATAGCCATTGGGGGACAAGAATACAGAGAAGTAAATGGTTTGTCTTTGAGTGGGTTGACTAACACTTTATTTCTTCTTTGTATGCAGGCTGTCAAGGCAAAGGTTTATGCAGGCTTGATCAAGCTTCAATATGAGTTAATCCAATGATCTGAATTATTTGATTAATCGTTCTACAAAGATCTGATGAAGTGGGGTCAGCTGTTGGTGAAGAACAGTCTTAGCTGTTGAGACAGGGGATCTTAGCTGTTGGGCTTTTAAGGCTTGATCTGTTAAAGATTGTTAGTTATTAGCACTTTGATAATTATTGTAAGTATAAGGGAGTTTGTAAAAGGTGGTTCTTCAGTTTGTTAGATGTGTATATGATAGGTAGATCATGTAATGACTTGACTGTTGTCTTGAATGGAAAACAGGGAAGCTTAGCTGTTGAGCTTCTGTCTTGGGCTGCCTGTGCTCAGGTCTTGTATACATCATATAATCAATGGATTGATTATTTATTTATCAAAACATATTTACTATGATTAATTGTGAGTTAAGAATAGTGAGGTACTAACACTTTGCATTTGAGGTAATTGTTCAATTAATTCGCCCGATTGTTGTTTTTTCCTCCTTTATTGCCTTGCGCGAATGCGTACATTGAGTTGAAATTATGAAGAATTTACATGAACTAAGAAAATGCGGGACGTCCCGTCCCGTCCCATCCCATCCCACTTTGTCCCGCGTCCCAAACGGGATGTCCCGAATAGTCCCGAATTTAAACGGGATTAAAAAATATTGTCTAGTCCCGTCCCATTTGTATGGAGGGACGGGACATCCGGACGGGACGTCCGGACGGGACCATCCTAAATTGACGGCTTTAGCCGTGATAAACCAAGATGTTGCTGCTGAAACAAGATCGGACACTTCAAAGAATATTGCTACGAAATTATTTGTAATACGGCACACTGGAAGAAAGGTAAAATAGACTGGAAAAGAGGACAACACACTGAGGTAGAAAATCGAAGCACTCAACAAAGCGAAGCAATCAACAACGAACTCAGGGGCTGAAAGCTGTGCAAGTAAACGAAGGAACCACGCCCAATCAAAAGAACCGAGAGAAGAGCCTAATTGATGGACTAATCTAGTTGCACGAATTATTTAGCCCAATAATTTCGTCAACCTAAATCTAGATCTTAGATCTCTACTTGTATCTCTCAAAGATGACCAGCAAAATATATGCCAAGGGAGAGGGTAGTATTTATAGTCATAAATACCTAAACTCATAAAGGAGAAGGAATCCTATTTCACTACTAGAATAACGCGTTTTACCCTTGGAATGTTATTGACGGAATTATTCCGTAAGTATTACTGATGGAATTAAGTGTTTTACTGACGGAAAATAACTTTTGTTAGGGCGGGATTCTCAAAAGTCCAATTTTAAGTGGAAATTCCATCGGTATTATTTATGGAAAGTGTTCGTAAGTAATACAGACGGAATACCCTGTGGGTAACCCTAAAATACATTTAACCTAGCTGGCGTTAACCCTCTCCCCCACTCTGTATTTTCCTCCTCTCTCTAATCTCTCACTCCCTTGCACCCATACACCCCACGCCACACACTAAGCACCGTGTAACGACCCCAAATCTGGACCCTATTTTAGTCATAATTTTAGAAATTATTTGTGACTTCTTTCATTGCATTGCATTATTTATTTGTGGATTATGTGTTAGTTCATTAAATTAAAGTAAGGGAGTCTTTGTGCAAGGATGAACTTTAGGGGCTTTAGAGTAAATCTGAGTCTAGGGGGCTAGAAGTCCATAAGATAAGTCTGGGGGCCTTAGAGTAGTTTGTGAGGTTCAAGTTGGGGGAAAATTCATCCAGCTCAATCATCCTCCTCATTTTCCTAATTTCCTTCAAACTTGAGTTGGTAAGAGCTAGAGAGGGGAAAGAGCCATTCTTCTTCAACTTCTACAAATTCCTTTTCAATTCATCTCCAATTCAAGTCTTCTTGCATCAATGGTGGTTGCCTAGAGTTCAAACCCATCACATTCTAGTCTAAAGAATCCAAGGTGAGGGTTCCTCAATTTCTTGCATGTCTCTTTTTCATTTCTTTCCTCTCCTAGAAATTAACTCTACCAAGATGAATAGGGTGTTGAGTTGATCATCTAGAGCTAAGAAAAAGGCTATTTGGTGCAATCAATCATTCCATCAAGTAAGTTACTAACCCCCTTTTTAGCTAAAGAAATTGGTCATGCATGTTTGGTGTTATTATTATGTGAATTGTTGTTGTTGGGTGATCAATGGTGGTAATACTAGTAGTTAGGCTCTTGAAATTAGTTTGGTTGTTTAATGTTGTTACAACTGGGTTTATGGTTAAGGTTTATGTTGTTAAAGTTCCATGGAAGAGAGTTGGTGTGAATTTTGGGTAGGGATGAACCCAGATCAAGAAACCCCCCCCCCCAAATTTTCCCAGATCGTGCAAGAGGGCGCGCGCCCTCTTTCCTTGCGTGCGTGTGCCTCCTCTCAAATTCCAAAAGCCAAAACCTACTGACCTTAGAGAGCGTGCGCCCCCTTTCTAGGCAAGCGCGCGCACCCTTTTTAATATTTCCATCACCAACTTACTGACCCTTTAGGGCGCGCACTCCCTCTTCCTTAGGGTGTGCGCCCCCTCTACAGTACAAGCCTATGCTTTAATTCCTTGTACATTCCACAGACAAACTTCGTAAGCTCATAACTTCTTCATACGGACTCCGATTTAGTCGAATAAGATATCATTTTCAAGCTCTCCGGGAGTGCTACGTAATGGGTTAGTTTATTTAGTTGAGTTTCAGGTTCCATTTACGAAGAGTTACCAGTAAATGTTTAATAGTACAAATTTGATATGATTTACCTATCGTGACCAAGTGTGTGTTGTTTATTGTTGTTATGACCATCTTTATGATGTGCTTGTGGATTTCCTACTTCTGAAATTCTTGGTTGAGAATATTTACTCTACGTTGTTATTGAACTCTTTATGAGTAGTTATTCATCCTTATGATATATTTGGTATGATATCCCATTTTGGAATCATACACTGTTTGTGCAATAGTTTAGAAAAGTCCAGCTGGTATGTTGTGTTGGGCAGTGTTAGAGATTATAATGGCACACGAGTCAAGTTCATTATAATGTCTCACTGGTCTCTGTTACCCACTAATTGGCCATAGTTGGGTCGGTTTTTTCCCATTGTGGAATTGTAACCTTGTTTTGGGTTACGACTTTGTGTCGTATTCCCACCGTTGTTGTTTTTGTTGTTGTTTGGTTCCGGAACAGGTTCTTCAGCATGATGCTGCCCGTTGATGCTTCAGAGATGGTATTTGTTCTTTGATAAATCTTGACTCAGTATCCTTTGTAACGTGTTTAATTCCGCTTTATGTGATGCATGATGAGTTGGCTTGTCCACTCATATTATCTGCTATGTGATTAATATTGAATATTACTATATCATGATAGCATGAAATGTGGTTGCATATTTAGTAGCTTACTAAGATTTTATCTCACCCCGTTCCCTTTTAAATTGTTTTCCTTTGGTCAAGGCGAGCTAGGAAATAGGGCACTTGAGCACGGAAAGGACGACTTGGTGAGTTGTTATGGGCAGGAGTTATGTCAGTAAGCATTATGTAAATGTGTTACTATGGGTAGTGTTCCCAAGACTTAATGTTTAGTGTAGGTGTTACAAAAGTTTGTAAATATTTCAAAAGTGGTATTTCCAGTTATGTGTTGGAATCTAGTATTATGTCTAGACAAAAGTATGTTCTTATTGTAATATAAAGCTTCCGCAAATTGTTTTAAGTGGTGTAATTGTAGTCGTCCGCTCGTGACCCGGACGTGGGACCAAGTAGGAACACGGGTCGGGGTCGCGACAGTTGGTATCAGAGCTATGGTTGTTCCGAGCCTAGGTTTATAGATGGTCTAGAACGACTAAGTAACCTGGGTGGGTAGTTGAGTTCGGAGTGAGTAACATTAGTAGATGTATGCAGGTACATAGTAAAAATGGTTCGAACGGATGGTGATGAGCAGGGTGGTCCTACCGAGCAAGGAAATATTAGAGAAGAAACCTATGCGATGTTTCAAGGGATGTTTGAGGCTGCTATGAAAGCAATGAATGACAATAACAATCGTCGGGAGATACCAGTGGCACCAAGAGCGGGATTCGATCAATTTCTGAAGATAAAACCTATAGAATACGAGGGAGAACCTGATGTTACAAAAGCTGAGAGGTGGATAGATGCAATGGAGAAAATATTTGAAATGTTAGGAAGCACGGATGAAGAAAAGGTTCGATTTGCTGCTTATAAAATGGTTGGAGCAGCGGAGCATTGGTGGAAGGGACTAAAAGCTAGTTGGGACGAGGCACAGGTGGCTTATACTTGAGAAAATTTTGTGAGGAAATTCAGAGAGCCTTTCATCCCGAAGGTGGACCAAGATAAGAAGGAAGTTGCATTCCTAAATCTGGAACAGGACATGATGACGGTGGCCCAATATGTGGCCAAATTCACGGAACAGGGGACAGTCCCAGGGACAACCAAACTTCAGAAATCAAGGTAATAATTCGGGAGATCAAAATAAGAGGATTTGTAATTTCTGTCAGAAGGAAGGGCATAGTGAAGAGAGATGTTGGAAAAGACAAGGAAAATTTATGAACTGTGGGCAACTCGGTCATTATCAGAGGGATTACACTAGGGGAAACAACCAACCAACAGGGAGTGGTACCGGGACACCACAGGGCCAGAAAAGAGATGCTGCGGGGAAACCGAAGGTGCAAGGAAGGGTATTCGCTCTTAATCAGCAGCAGGCCACTGATGCTTCTACAGTTATTGGAGGTACACTTTTGGTATCTAATTTGAGGGCACGTACACTTATAGATCCTGGGTCTTCGCATTCTTACATTTCTAGGCACTTTGCTTCTCAGTTACATTTACCTACCGAGTCTTTGTCTTATGTGCTAGAAGTGTCTACTCCTATGGGAGAATGTTTAATAACTGATATGGTGTTGACTGCTTGTGATGTGCACGTTGGTGAGCATGTGTTACCTGCCGATTTGGTTTTATTGCCATTTGTAGACACCCCGCCTTGGACTGCTCACCCCGATTGCACACTTGATTTTTGTGTTTCTCCCTCTTTTAAGTGTTTCCTGTTAGTTTCTGTTACTTTGGTTAAGTTCCAGACGGACTCCGTTAAGTCCCGGGACTAAACTGAATAACAGTTCTAACTTTCTAGTCCATTCTGTCAAAAATCGCTTCTCAGAGTCGCGCGCCTCCGCCCCTTGAGGCCAGACGCGCGCGCCTTCCGCCGCCTAGGTGGGATGCGCGCGCTTCTGGGGCGTGTCAGTTACAGATTCTGCCCAAGAATCTCTCCCTTGCTCATTATACATGATTTTGCCCGGGAAAGATTTCTTGGAGACTCTGTTTGGCTCCAAAAACAGTCACTTTTCAACTATAAAAACCCCTCCAATCCATCATTGGAGGAGGACTTGAAAAATCATCATTTTTAGACCTTTACTCACTCTTTGCCTAGACCTTTCCTTTGGGATTTCTTCAACAAAAGTACTCAACCTCTTCTTCAAGGCTTGACAAGAGGTTCTCTTTTCGAAGAATACTATAGGTAAATGTTTTAAGCACTTCTTCTTCTTCTTCTTCTTCTTCTTCTTCTTCTTCTTCTTCTTCTTCTTCTTCTTCTTCTTCGATCAAATGTGCAATCACCCAAAACCATTTGGGACATGACACCAACAGTCCTTTCATTACATTGAATTGGCCTAGGAGTCATCTCCCTACATTTCAAACTCTAAAACCCCTTTTTATCATCATTTTAATAGGAAGAACACATTTATCTTAGAAAGTAAATTATGAACAAACAAGACCGACTTTGCTCGGGCGAAATGGGTGTTTAAGTACTTCCCATTTCTTAACCTAACCCCCGAACCCCTCATCCCAAAGAATCTCTGTTTTCGTAAATCAAACTTAGGCTCATAAACATTAGGTTTTCTTACGTTCCTCAAAAACGTGGGTGGCGACTCTAAAACATCAATTAGACATCCTAGGTTAATTCACGCTCTCTATCCAAGCCGTGGTTCCCCGGGGTATCTACAGTGGCGACTCTGCTGGGGACTGCTTGAGGGTTAAACTTATGTTTCTGTTCATAATTCACTTTTCTGGGCATTCTGGAAATTGACATGGGAAGCGCGCGCCTCGGGCCTTCATGGTCCAAAGCGCGCGCGTCCCGCGTCAAATTCCAGAATCGCCCGCCTTCCATGTGTTCTTCCTATTCTTCCTATTATTTCGTGCTAACAAACACTGCAGGGGTTCCATCACACAATCAGGACCAGGGCAATCCCCTGAGTCCATAAGTTTCTGATAATCTGACAGGTGAGCCAGAAGCGGGCGCCTCCCAGTTTCTATGCGCTAGGCGCGTGCTTCCCACAACACTAGCCCGAGGTGCGCGCTTCTGGGCCAATTTCCAGGGCGAGAACAGGTTTCAGTGACTGAACAGAACAGTGGGGTGTGGGCACAGTTGCCTGCATCAGAACAGAATTGAACCCTTGGACTGTTTAATTTCATGTTTTTATTTACCGGTCACACGGGTGATTCGGGAGTTGTAATTTACGTGCTTATGTGTTTTTTTATCTTTTCTTTTCAAAAAAAAATAAAAAAATAAAAAAAAATAAAATAAAAAAAATTTTGTCACGTGATAGACCTCACACTACGTGCACATTACTCCTATAAACTGCTCACTATCGAGTCGCACAAGTCCAACCCCAAACCCGTCGAGGCCCGTCCTAGAAAGTTTCAAGCTCCACTCGACCTTGGCTCTTTCGAAGCGGTAAACCTCAGCCCCTGGCGTAGTTCATGACTACATGCCGGGGGTGACCTTTAAGCCTCATATTCAAGCCGAGCACAAACCACACAATTCTAGTTAGGGTCTAACACTCCGTGACTCAAGTCGGTTTCCATGTACCGAGATTTCCCTAAACTAATGTCTTCAAATCATACATACCAACTTGTTGAAACAGACGCAATAAAAATCCGTCCCCAAAAGTGGTTATTTTGGACGAAAATAAAAATCCGTCCCCGCATGTATGCTTTACTACATTAATTTAGTTTAATCCCGACACATGTAGGATTCACAAACGTGATGGAATCCGATGAGTATATGGGACCGCGAGATGGTCTATATACTAGTGTGACGATTCCATTATTTTCTTAGAAACCCCAAAAGGGACCCATTCCGTCCGACTTATAAAAAAAAAAGAGTCTTTTTTTCTTATGTAGTTCGAGTCGTGTGCCCAACTGTGTGTTCTCAACCTCCTCATGGACCGAAAAGTGTGAACCGAGACTGACAAGGGCTACTTCTCCAATTATAGGTCCGATTGGTACTCTCCGCATCTACAGAGATTCATCCAACAGGCTTATCCGTGAACCGATCACTCCAACAGCTTCTACATCATCAATGGCCGGCGACTCCAACACCAACAACGCCATGACTCTCGAACAGCTTTCTGCCATGGTTCAAACACTCCAACAACAAATCACCACTCTCAAAAACGAGGCTCAAACCAAAGAAGCCTTGTGGCAAGCTCATGTCGACAGTCAAAGGGAGGCCCACGAGGCCGAGGTTGACCAACTGAAAGCCAAGCTCCTCAAACTCTCCAAGAACAAGGGGGTTAATGACAACGAGGAATCCGAGTGGACCGAGGGTTTGTTTGAAAGCCCGTATGTCAGTGCCCGTACCAAAAAAGTGGGGGGACCTAGCACCGACAACAACGACCCCAAAATGGTCGATTCCATCATGGCCTACATTGATCAGAAATTTGACGGTCTCAACATGGGAAAAGGCTCCAACACAAGCCTTTATCAGTCATCCATCCTCATGAGCACGATGGCCGCTCTTCCCGACAAATTTAAGATGCCCGACATTAGCAAGTTTAAGGGCAAATCATGCCCGATGGCCCACATCGAGACTTACATTTGGGCTATGGTTCCGAAGAAGGTCTCCCCAAAAGTTATGGCTCAATGCTTTCCTCTCACCCTCGAGGGGGCAGCCAATGATTGGTATGCAACTCTCCCGCTCACTGTCCATCTTGATTGGGATGCCGCTATGCTTTCCTTCAAGAATCAATATCAAGGCAATACCACTCACCGGCCCACAAGGAAAGAGCTCGAGAATACCACTCAAAGAGACAACGAGTCCTTCATTGACTTCACAAGGAGATGGAATGGCAAGCTCTCTGAAATTGTTGAAAGGCCAAACACAAAAGAGCAAATGGACATCTTTCTCAAATGTCTCAAGATTGATCTCCGCACCCACCTAAGTGGGGCTTGCTACTCTGACTTCTCCCAAATGGATGAGGCAGGGGTACGCATGGATGACTAGCTCAAGGAGATTAAAAAGGCCACTCCTACCTACCGATACAAGGCCGCCTCTAGTTCAAACAAAGAGGCTTCTGTAAATGCCGTTACTACTGACAAGGGGAATTACAAGAAGGTTCCCCCACCACAAGGCAAGCGGTTCCAAAACGACCGCGTCTACACTCCTCTCAACGGCATGACCATCACCGAGGCCTATGAAGCTCTAAAGGCCAAGGGACAAATCACCCCTCTTCAAGGGTACAAGCAACCACAACCGCTCCGTGCCAATCATGCTCACCACAAATGGTGTGACTACCATCAATGCACCGGCCACCTCACCGAGGATTGCTTCTCCATCCGCAACACCATCCAAGACCTCATAGACAAGAAAGAATTCATAATCCCTAATGAGGGTGTTTCCAATGTAATAGAGGTAGGAGAGTTTGAAGGAACCACTCATTTGATCCCAATTATGAATGAGGGCTCCGATGATACGAATAAACTTGATAATTCTTGTTATGTTGTGACGTATGATGAGATTATGAGGGAAGTCTTAGAGAATAGGAAGAAGAAGCTACAAGGGACCGTGAACGTGCTCACTCGTAGTGGCCGAGTAACAACGAGCACAATCCCTCCCAATACTGCAGCAACCAGCACCTCTTCTCAAAGATCGCAAGCACGCGACATACCCGAAGATCCTTTGTTAACACAACTCAAGAAGACGCAAGCCAACATATCCATCTGGGACCTTATTGCATCATCAAAGAGACATCGGGACCTCGTCATCAAGAACTTGGATGACACATTAGTATCTCCTGACACGACTCCCGAGTACCTCACGGCAATGATAGGTCACATTCACTTCGGCAATGTCATAACTTTTGCCGACATGGACCTCCCGCCATTTGGGTCCGAACACAATGAAGCCATCTACCTCAAAGTAAGGGCAAGGGGGAGACCCATCTCAAGGGTTCTAGTAGACGGTGGCTCAGCACTCAAATTAATGCCTAGCCGAGTCATGGGCATACTGGGGCTCAAAAGCTCCAATTTACAACCCTCCGCACAAGTCATTAGAGGGTACGACAGCACTGCCTGTACAGTCATGGGAATGTTAGAAGTTGATATCGAATTTGGAAACATGATCATGTCCGTCCCATTCCAAGTACTTGATGTCCCTGCTTCATTCAACTTACTTCTGGGCCGACCTTGGATCTACAGTTCCAACGCGGTGCCTTCCACTCTCCATAAGTGCGTCAAGATCAGAAACGGGGACGAGATAGTCACTATCATGGCTGAAAATGTCACCATCCACAGAAATGGGGGATAACCCGTTCACTAAGTCCAACACGGGATAGAAGATGCCACTCTCTCCGGCGTCAACACCATTGACAAAGAAGGGGGAAACAGACAGTGGGTCCCCAGCAATCCTAAAGTCCTCCGCATGATGAGGAACATGAATCACTTTCCCGGTCTCGGCCTAGGGAAACATCAACAAGGGATATTACACCCCGTGGAAGTCCCTTTTGTCAAGAAAAAGTTTGGTCTGGGATACGAGCCTACCAAGGATGACTTGAAGTACGAGCAAGCAGTTAAGAATCAAAGGACCCAAGCTCGCAAAGAAGGTCGACGATATGAAATCCCCAACTTGAGGCTTTACCGCAACACACTAAACGGTTATTTTGTTCGCCAAGGGGAAGATGTCCCGTACATGATCTTTCCCGAACCGTGGGTTAATGACAAGGGCGTTAGAAAGCCCGGTCTCGAGATCTTCACCGACTGTGAAATACCTGCACTAGAAAGGGAACCTACTCCAATGTCACCCCGAGAGTGGTGGGGCAAGAAAGTGACTATAGAATCCGAGGTAGAGATTACCGTGGGGGAAGAACTATCCGATCTAGCCTCCATGTTCGAAGAATTTGCCATCATGGACGATTGTCAACGCCATCTTCGACAACACAGAAATGGAGAGTCCATCTATTAGCAAGATTCAGCCAAGCTCCGAGCCAATCAACAACTGGTATTCAATGAAGGGGCCCATAGTATCCGAGGATTTCTTGGTCCGAGAAATGGGTTACATACCCCGCACAGCAACAAAGGAAGAGCGGCTCACACTTACTTTCGAGTCCGAGAGTGTTTCTAATACCCTCACCCAAGAGGATATGGAGGCCATAGCCGAGCGTGTGTTTCCTTTCTTTGCTAATGAAAAATTCGATATTTCTGAGTACCCCGAGATTGCAAACATCATAAATGATGAATTAACTAATAACGAACTTAATGAACAAGTTAATAACGATTCAAATTATGATGAAATAGACCACGAAAACATAACATACCTAAATGAACTAGCTCAATAGGTTCGTTGTCGTGGTGAAAATGGTCCAGGGGCTGATGAAGAATTGCATACTGTTAATCTGGGTACCGACGAAGAGCCGAAAGAAATGAAGATTGGCAGCTTCTTCAAGAGGGAAGACAAAGATAGATTGACTGCACTGCTCAGAGAATTTGTGGATGTATTCGCATGGTCATACAAAGACATGCTGGGTTTGGACAGAAAGGTCGCAGAGCACAGAATTCCGATCAGAGAGGACGCCAAGCCAGTAAAGCAAAAGCTTAGAAAGATCAAGCCAGAATGGTCTCTACAAGTCAAAGAAGATATTGAAAAGCTCCTCAGTGTGGGTTTCATCAAAGTCATTGAGTATCCAACTTGGCTAGCCAACATTGTGACAGTCAGAAAAGCAAACGGCAAGGTTCGAGTTTGTGTGGACTTTCAGGATTTAAACAAAGCTTCCCCGAAAGATGATTTTCCACTACCAAACATTGACATGCTCGTCAATTCAACTACCAACTATGAAGTCCGCTCATTCGTGGACGGTTTTGCCGGTTACAATCAGATTCTCATGTCCGAAGAGGATCAACACAAGACGGCTTTCACAACTCCGTGGGGGACCTTCTGCTACACAGTCATGCCGTTCGGACTAAGGAACGCTGGGGCTACCTACCAGAGGGCTGTTACGGATCTATTCCATGATATGATTCATAAAGAGATCGAGGTCTATGTAGATGACATGATCATCCATTCAAAGGGAACCAACGGTCAACATTTGATCGACCTTCACAAGTTCTTTGAAAGGCTTCGACAACACAACATGAGACTCAATCCCGTAAAGTGCACTTTTGGGGTCATCAGAGGGAAGGTTTTAGGTTACATGGTCACTGAATGAGGAATTGAAGCCGATCCCTCCAAGATCAAGGCAATCATTGACATGCCTCCCCCAAAGACGCAGAAAGAAATCAAAGGTTTCATGGGCAGACTCCAATACATCAGTCGGTTTGTGCACCAACTCACTTTCCATGTGTGAGCCAATCTTCAAGCTACTAAAAAAGAATGTGGCTCTAGAATAGACCGATGCGTGCCAAGAAGCCTTCGACCAAGTGAAGCACTACTTGACATGCCCTCCAGTTTTGGTTCCACCAAACGAAGAGAAGCCTCTTTTGCTCTATCTCACTGTCAATGATGAAGCCCTAGGGGCTATGTTAGCACAAGAACAGCGAGACTCCACAAAAGAGAATTCCATCTACTTTGTCAGCCGACGGTTTCAAGGAGCTGAAAAGAACTACTCTGTCTTAGAGAAGTCTTGTGCTGCATTGGTTTGGGTTTCTCAAAAGCTCAAGCATTACATAGAGTGTAACGACCCGAAAACCCGCCTCTATTTTCTAGATAATAAAGATTTAATTATTTATTTATTTCTTATTTAATTGTTTAAATTATTATTTAATTAATAATTTATGTGTGCATTTTATGTGTTATAATAATTTATGCCTAGCATTTAATTGGTTAATTGTGCTAGTGTAGAGAGTTGGGTCTTAATTGTTGGTGGGGAGTTATTTGTATTGGGTAGAGTAGGGGAGGGTCCCTAAGTGTAACATTTCAAATTATTATTCAACTACTCCCTCTCTTCTCCCTCATCCTCACTCCATTCCCAGCATACTCTCTCTCTCTCCTTGGCTTTTGGGTAAGTTTTTCTTCTCTCCCTTATCTCTTCAATCTAGCTATCTTCCCCTCATTATCCCTCATTTCTCATATTATGAAACATGTTTAGATCGTCGGTAGGATCGTAGGGAGCTAAGAATATTCGAATTCCGTCAACTTTGAGAAAATCCGGGTAAGTTGCTTTTCCCCCATTTTTATGCTAAAATGTTCATTTCATGCTTGAATGGTGCTTTAGTTGATGCTTATGATGTTGGGTTGAGTTTGGGAATTTATTTGGAATTTATTTTGATTTTCGGTTAAAAATGGTGATTGTTAAATGTTGGTTTAAATCTTGGTTTGGGGTTGTTAAATGATGATATTTAGGTCCCCTATAAGCTCATAAGTTTTCCTAGTTCATTTGTTAGGTTCACTTTGAGAGTTGATTTTGAGGATTTTGGTTTTGGTATGTAAATGGTGGAATTTTGGTGTTCATGCCCGAATTGAAGAACCCAGAAGAAATCTGGGTTTTGGCCGAAATCCCTAGGGGGCGCGCGCACCCTTTAGGTGCGAGCGCGCGCACCCTCCCTTGTTCAAACCTGGAAAACCTTCTGATGCTTGGGGGCGTGCGCACCCTTTTCATGCGAGCGCGCGCACCCTCCCCTGGCCCTTTTGCAAAAACCTTCTGATCCTCCAGGGCGCGCGCACCCTTTCTGCGTGGGCATGCGCCCCCTCCGCTGTACAAGTCCTGAGCTTCACCCTCTTGTACTCTTCGTAGACAATCTTCGATAGTTCATAACTCTCTCATCCGGACTCTGTTTTAGGTGTATAAGCTATCGTTTTAAAGCTCTCCTTGAGCTCTTCGAGATGAGTGAGTAGTTTTGGTTGAGTACTTGAGTTAACTGGATCTCTTGTGATCAAATGTGATAGGGGAATTGTGTTATCATTGTTGAAATTATTGGAACACTTTAATTGTGTGTTGTTGGTTCATTTCACTTTCTTGGTGACTTTTTGATAAGGTTCCCTACTTCGGAATCATTAGTTGTTTATTGTGCTAGTATTTTATTACTTAGCCTTTATTTGGAAATCCAGCTGGTATTTGTGTGTTTCGGGCGATGCGAAAGATTATAGTGGCAATGAGCTGAGTCCATTATAATTCTTGACCATTGTTTTGCCCCATTATTACCCTCCTCCAGATTGGCCTTGGATATGAGATGAGCTAGCTCCTTTGTGAGCATTCTAGCTGTTTGGTTTGGGTTATGACTTCGTGTCATATTCCCTTGCTATTATTGGTTATTGGTTCCGGTACCGGGGGTTTTCTCTTCAGCTTTTATGCGACTATGAAGATGCTGATGGGGTTGATTGTTGAAGCTGCGCAGCGACCTTTATTTGGTTCTATCTATTGGGAAACCTTGGCTCAGTATCCATGTGAATTGTTTATTTCCGCTGCTATTTGTTATCTGTTGTGTGCTATGTGCTATATGAGATTTTCTATTGTTAGAAGCTATTATTATTGCCTGTTGCATAATAGCATGTCATGTAGTTGCATTAGTAACTTACTGAGATTTTATCTCACCCCGTTTCCTTTCAATGTTGTTTTCCTTAACCCCCCCCAGGAGGAAAGGATTAGGATTTGCGGATCGAGGAGGACGTCGAGAGGTTTGAGATATTTGGGCAGGTTATTATTGATCGGTTTGCATTATATAAATGTGTAACCTTCTTGGGGATAGTTGTACCAACAATGACGTCATTAAGATTTGTAATATTTTGTATTTTTGGGTTTGAGCTTGTGGAGCTTACACTAGTTGTTTTATGGTGTTGTTAATCTTGGATTTTCCAAACCTTGTGTTAAAATCTTTTTGGGTATAAAATGGAGTTTTTATCTTCAGTATTTTAGAGTATATGGTTGTAAGTCGATGTCCAACTCGCGAGTTCCCGGCCCGAGGGGTCGGGGTGCGACAGTTGGTATCAGAGCTAGGTTTAGCTCTATGTATACGTATCGGTGGACTAGAATGACCTAGGAGGGTAGATGGGTTCGGAGTGAGTAACGATGAGTATTTTATGCAGGTGTTTGTTTGTAATGGCTTGAAGAAGAGCTGGTGAAGGCATCAGTGGGACTCAGAATCTTAATGGTCTACGGGAAGAAAACCGTGCAGTGTTTCAGGGCAGGTTTGAAGCGGCCGTGAAAGCAATTCATGACCAAGGGCCAAGAGAGGAACATGTAGCACCTCCGCGATATGGTTTGGAGCAGTTCTTGAAGTTGAAACCAAGTGAGTACGACGGTGAGCCTGATGTGAAGAAGGCCGAGCTATAGATAGAATCGATGGAGAAAATCTACGATGTGTTTGGTTGCACTGATGAGGATAGGGTTCTGTTTGCAGCTTATAAGCTCGTGGGGGCTGCGGAACATTGGTGGAAGGCACTGAAGACTAGTTGGGATGCGACTCTTGTACCATATCCTTGGGAGTGGTTCGTGAGGAAATTCAAGGATCATTTTATCTCTCTAGTGAATCAAAACCGGAAAGAGATCGAGTTCCTCTGATTGGAGCAAGGGATGATGTCAGTAGCACAGTACTCAGCTAAGTTCACAGAATTAGCCAGGTGTTGTGACTACCTTGTGCGGACCGAGGAACAGAAAGCGATGAGATTGATCAGGGGTTTGAAGACAGCTATTAGGACTCAACTTTTAGCCCAAAGAATTCAACCTTTTCAGGATGCGGTGGACCGTGCATATTTGATAGAGCAAGACATCGGGGGACACAAGAGGAAGACTGAGATGGTTAACCCGGGAAAACAAGGAGGGCAAAACAGGGCTCAACCACAGCAATATTCGGATAACAGAGGTAATTCTGGAGTGCAAACTCGATTCAGAAGGCAACTTCAAGGGCAACCAACAGTAGGAAATCAAGGTTCTAATAAGGGGACATGAAATGGGAAGATCTGCGGCTATTGTCAGAGGGAAGGACACTCAGAAGACAAGTGTTGGAAAAAGCAAGGAAAATGTGTTAATTGTGGTCGGTTTGGGCACTTTGCGAGAGATTGTCCTAGGAGCAGATATCAACCATCCGGGAGTGACACTGGTATTGCACTGGGTCAGAAGAGAGATGCTTCGGGAAACCCTAAAGGTTCAGGGTAGGGTATTTGTGATCAACCAGCACTCGTCAGGTATTGAGCAATTTCAGGAGGTATTATATTGCGTCGAGAGAGCGAGCGTGTGCATTTTAGGATCATCGCATTCTCATGTTTATGTGCATTTAGTTGCATTTATTTCTCCTGAGTCTTTGACTTATGTGTTGTCGGTGTCTACTCCTATGGAGGAGTGTAGGATATCTGATGGAGTCTTATGTGCTCATGTTGTGCTTAAAGGTAGATATAACTTACCTGCTAAATTTGTCATATTGCTATTATAAGATTTTTGATGTTTTTTTGAGAAGGGAAATGTCATGCTGTAGTCGATTGTTGTAGGAAAATGGTTACATCCTCTCTTCCCTTTTGCCTAAAATTGTTTTGAGACCGTTCCTTTGTGTAAAGTTAAGCATATCTTTTCTTATTTGGAATCTGGCTATTTCGCTTCGATGGGTGACAATGGATGTCTATACCAGGTTGTTGGATGTATTTATCATTTGTAAGATTTCTATTTTTCTTCTGAACAGTACCTAGTATTTGGGAAAAGCATGGGTTAAATTGTGTTGTTATGGAACAAGGTTGTAGTACTGATAATTAGATGAATATCCATATTGTATCGATTGGGTTGTAAGAATTGAGGATTCAATTGAGGATTTCTTGGTAGGAGATTTTTGTTTACTTCTAGCACATCTATGTGATTGCATCGGAATTGGTTGTTATGAGGGAATACATGATTTGTATGAGTGATGAGTAGATTGTGGAAGTTATAATCATTAATGGTGGTAAGCGCATTAAGTTCGAGAGGACTAAGCACATTTTAGGAGAGTAATAATTTCCCGATCTATGTTAAAGGCATTTTGAATTTTGAGTTTTGGTTAAATGGTTGTTCTATGGTTCTAAATCCTTCTCGGTGGCGTTCCTCGATTTGGATTAAGAGTATGTGAAGAAAATTGGGTATCAATACTTGGGCATATTAAAGAATACTATGATTTGGTATTGGGTCGGTTAGAATGTGGCTAGCCAATTTGTTTGTTATGATGGTAGTACTATTGAGCCTAAGTATCATTGAGATTATAAATGTATACATGAAAGACTAAGGTGGGTTAGCCATTGAAGATTTAGGATTTGCTAAAATTTTTTTTGGAGTATATAAGCGGATCATCAATTTAAAGAGAGAGTTAGAGGAAAGCCTTGGAGATAAAATGTGGATTGTTTTACGGATTACTGAGTATTTGTAATTGTTTTAGGCTTTCAAGGAGTTGGAGTAATGTGATGATAAAATTATAGCGTGGATTTAAGTAAACATTTTGTATAAAATTTTGAGCTTACGTTGTACCTCTAGTTTAAGGTGCCATCTAAGGTGAAAGCACTATAATCGAAATCCTTTGAGATACAGCCACTTTGGTGAATACAATGGGGATGAAAAATTTCTTAGCTTGTCATATTTTAAGAAGCTGATTAAGCTCGAGATGGTTTAATGTTTGGAATTTCTGGGAAGTAATACTGAGTAAATGGCTTACAAATGGAAGTATCTTGACAATGTAATTAAGGTTATGAATAAGGCAAACTTGTAGTATCTCGAGAATTATGTTTAGGAGAAATTGGGGTTCTTCGATTTTGAGGATAGATTTTAATTAGTAGTGGAGATAATGATTGAAGGAAGTTAAGTGCGAGAGGTTGTTATGTTGTAAACATTATTTAAGGTTACCATATAATGGTTTAGAATGGACAATTGAGAATTCGGGAAGTGGCAGAGCTATCGTATCCGTGGCTAATTGATCCTTCAGGCAAGTGTTTCTAAAATTCGGGTTAATAAATAGAGCTATCTATGACTAAGGATTGATTGCAATTTTAGTGATATCGCCTTCAATTATAGTTTGTTGTTATGGGACCAAGTTTAGAAATGATGATAATGGGTTACCAATGTTGGATAGTTATGTTCTTCGAAAGGATAAAAACGAGTTAGTGCAAGTGGGTTAAGAAATACCAAGACTACGATTGTATTATGTTTTATTACCTAAGGAAGGTAAATTTAGTAGTGGAGTTGATTCCAAATACTATTGGGATAATGAAAAATAAAACTTATGGATGTTGGTGATTTAAGGGTTAATTGAATCATGGAGACTAAGTCTGAATTATCTAATAGGTTCTTGATTGGGATTTCGAGTGCTAGATGAGAATCGATATTTTGTAGCCTCGATATGACTATGTGTTATGATTTTGATAAGTGAATTCGCGGGCGAATTCTTTTTAAGGAGGGTAGATTGTAACGACCCGAAAACCCGACTCTATTTTCTAGATAATAAATATTTAATTATTTATTTATTTCTTATTTAATTGTTTAAATTATTATTTAATTAATAATTTATGTGTGCATTTTATGTGTTATAATAATTTATGCCTAGCATTTAATTGGTTAATTGTGCTAGTGTAGAGAGTTGGGTCTTAATTGTTGGTGGGGAGTTATTTGTATTGGGTAGATTAGGGAAGGGGCCCTAAGTGTAACATTTCAAATTATTATTCAACTACTCCCTCTCTTCTCCCTCATCCTCACTCCATTCCCAGCATACTCTCTCTCTCTCCTTGGCTTTTGGGTAAGTTTTTCTTCTCTCCCTTCTCTCTTCAATCTAGCTATCTTCCCCTCATTATCCCTCATTTCTCATATTATGAAACATGTTTAGATCGTCGGTAGGATCGTAGGGAGCTAAGAATATTCGAATTCCGTCAACTTTGAGAAAATCCGGGTAAGTTGCTTTTCCCCCATTTTTATGCTAAAATGTTCATTTCATGCTTGAATGGTGCTTTAGTTGATGCTTATGATGTTGGGTTGAGTTTGGGAATTTATTTGGAATTTATTTTGATTTTCGGTTAAAAATGGTGATTGTTAAATGTTGGTTTAAATCTTTGTTTGGGGTTATTAAATGATGATATTTAGGTCCCCTATAAGCTCATAAGTTGTCCTAGTTCATTTGTTAGGTTCACTTTGAGAGTTGATTTTGAGGATTTTGGTTTTGGTATGTAAATGGTGGAATTTTGGTGTTCATGCCCGAATTGAAGAACCCAGAAAAAATCTGGGTTTTAGCCAAAATCCCTAGGGGCCGCGCGCACCCTTTAGGTGCGAGCGCGCGCACCCTACCTTATTCAAACCTGGAAATCCTTCTGATGCTTGGGGACGTGCGCACCCTTTTCATGCGAGCGCGCGCACCCTCCCCTGGCCCTTTTGCAAAAACCTTCTGATCCTCCAGGGCGCGCGCACCCTTTCTGCGCGGGCATGCGCCCCCTCCGCTGTACAAGTCCTGAGCTTCACCCTTTTGTACTCTTCGTAGACAATCTTCGATAGTTCATAACTCTCTCATCCAGACTCTGTTTTAGGTGTATAAGCTATCGTTTTAAAGCTCTCCTTGAGCTCTTCGAGATGAGTGAGTAGTTTTGGTTGAGTACTTGAGTTAACTGGATCCCTTGTGATCAAATGTGATAGGGGAATTGTGTTATCATTGTTGAGATTATTGGAACACTTTAATTGTGTGTTGTTGGTTCATTTCACTTTCTTGGTGACTTCTTGATAAGGTTCCCTACTTCAGAATCATTAGTTGTTTATTGTGCTAGTATTTTATTACTTAGCCTTTATTTGGAAATCCAGCTGGTATTTGTGTGTTTCGGGCGATGCGAAAGATTATAGTGGCAATGAGCTGAGTCCATTATAATTCTTGACCATTGTTTTGCCCCATTATTACCCTTCTCCAGATTGGCCTTGGATGTGAGATGAGCTAGCTCCTTTGTGAGCATTCTAGCTGTTTGGTTTGGGTTATGACTTCGTGTCATATTCCCTTGCTATTATTGGTTATTGGTTCCGGTACCAGGGGTTTTCTCTTCAGCTTTTATGCGACTATGAAGATGCTGATGGGGTTGGTTGTTGAAGCTGCGCAGCGACCTTTATTTGGTTCTATCTGTTAGGAAACCTTGGCTCAGTATCCATGTGAATTGTTTATTTCCGCTGCTATTTGTTATCTGTTGTGTGCTATGTGCTATATGAGATTTTCTATTGTTAGAAACTATTATTATTGCCTGTTGCATAATAGCATGTCATGTAGTTTCATTAGTAACTTACTGAGATTTTATCTCACCCCGTTTCCTTTCAATGTTGTTTTCCTTAACCCCCCCCCCCCAGGAGGAAAGGATTAGGATTTGTGGATCGAGGAGGACGTCGAGAGGTTTGAGATATTTGGGCAGGTTTTATTGATCGGTTTGCATTATATAAATTTGTAACCTTCTTGAGGATAGTTGTACCAACAATGACGTCATTAAGATTTGTAATATTTTGTATTTTTGGGTGTGAGCTTGTGGAGCTTACACTAGTTGTTTTATGGTGTTGTTAATCTTGGATTTTCCAAACCTTGTGTTAAAATATTTTGGGTATAAAATGGAGTTTTTATCTTTAGTATTTTAGAGTTTATGGTTGTAAGTCGACGTCCAGCTCGCGAGTTCCCGGCCCGAGGGGTCGGGGTGCAACATGGAGGCCTTCCCAATCAAGTTGCTAGCAAAAGTGGACCCGCTCCGCTACATCTTCGAGAAGCCTTTCATGTCAACAAGAATAGCCAAATGGTATTTCATGCTCGCCGGCTACGATATCACTTACGTCACACTCAAATCTATCAGGGGGGAAAGTGTTCAGTGATCAGCTTGCTGAATTTCCGTGTGACGAAGTGAAGGGGGAAGATATACAGTTCCCCGACGAGCATTTAATTTGCGCTACAACAGAGGAAAATAAGTGGAAACTTTTTTTCTATGGCGCAGCCAATAAGCATGGGTATGGCATAGGGATGTTACTTGTTGATCTAAAGGACATGTATACTCCAATTGCCATCTGCCTCGAATTTGAAGCCACTAACAACACCGTTGAGTACGAAGCTTGCATAGCGGGGCTCGAAGCAGCCCTCGAAAGAAATGTCACAAGTTTAGAAGTATTCGATGATTCCTTGCTCATCATCAACCAGACATCCAGAAAATGGAAGATTCAAGACTCAACCCTGCAACGGTATGGTTAACATCTCGAGGAATTGGTTGAACAATTTCAAGAAATCACCTTCAATTACCTGCCAAGGGACAAGAACCGTTTTGCTGATGCACTAGCCACCATCGCTTCACTGGTCGAAATGCCTGAGGGTAAAATGGTGAAGCCCTTCAAAATTTCCCGACGAAACAGTCTGGCATACTGCATGAGTATTGCGATCAACGAGGTCCAAACAAACTCCCCGTGGTACGCAGATATCATGAATTTCCTCAAGGATGGTACTTATCCTGAGAACAGCAATAAGAAGTCTCAAATGGCATTGCAAAGACTAGCCTCCCGATATGTACTGATTGGGGACAGAGTCTACAAAAGGCATCACGAGGGGATCAATCTCCTATGTGCAAATGAGACCGAAGCTCAAGAAATAATGCATGAGATCCACGAAGGTGAATGTGGGCCTCACATGAACGGGTTTATGTTGGCCAAGAAGATACTCCGCATGGGTTATTATTGGAGTACCATGGAAAGGGACTGCATCGAGAAAGTCAAGAGGTGCGCCAAATGCCAATTCCATGCCAATCTACAGCACGCTCCACCCTCACAACTTTACAATATGACCACGCCTTGGCCTTTCTCCTGTTGGGGCATAGACATCATCGGCAAAGTTCACCCTACTAGAAGCAATGGACAATCTTTCGTCCTAGTAGCCGTGGACTATTTTACAAAATGGGTCGAAGCACAAGCTTACCGAGTTCTTAACACCAAGAAAGTGGCCGAATTCGTAAAAACCCACATCATGTGCCGGTATGGCGTTCCTCATGAGATCATCTCAGACAATGGCTCTTACTTCGAGAAAGAGATGGACGCACTCCTGGTAGAATACAAGGTTACTAAGCACAAGTCATCTCCATACCGCCCTCAAGCAAACGGCGCGGTCGAGGCAGCTAATAAGACAATCGAGACCATTGTGAAGAAGATGGCCTCCACTAGAAGGGATTGGCCCGAAAAGTTACCTCTAGCATTATGGGGCTACCGCACGTCAATACGGACAGCGACTGGAGAAACTCCTTATGCACTGGTATATGGTTCTGAAGTTGTGCTACCAATAGAGCTTCGAAGATCCGTCCCTGCGGGTCCTCCTCGAGAACCAAGTCAATGAAGTCGATTGGATGCAAAGTCGATATGAACAGCTAGCCCTACTCGATGAGAAAAGGCTAAGGGCAATCGAACGTACGAGGGCCTATCAACAAAGAATGGCTAGGGATTTCAACAAAAAGGTGAAGCCCCGAAACATCAGTGTGGGAGATTTGGTCCTAAGACAACACACTCCTAATGCCATGAACCCCCTTGGAAAATGGGGACCCCGATGGATTGGTACGTACGTGGTCAAGAAGATACTAAGCGGCGGTGCAGTCCGACTCGTGGACTTAGACAGCGATCAACTGCCAAAAGAAGTCAACCTCGACAAATTGAAGAGGTTTTACGTCTAATAAACGAAGACCATAAAAAAAAAAAAAAAAAAGAAGCTCGCTAGGTTGAAAACCCGCAAGGGCGGCCTAGGCAAAAATTAGAGCACGTGCAAAAAAAAAGAAGCCCACTAGATTGAAAACCCGAAAGGGCGGTCTAGGCAAAAAACAGGGTGCACAAAAAAAAATGGTCTTCGTTTGTTTGAACTACGGAGACCTGAGCCTCTACACTGGAGGAACGTAGGCAACCTTCGGGTGCGGTCTAAAACATAAACAAATACCCAAATCATTCTCAAATTAACGAGATGCAATTTTTATTCATCCACTAAATCATTATTATCATTACAAAGAAAAATTTGAGCTACTAAAAGACATTAAAACATTAAATCCTAAAAAAGTGGTCTATCCTAAATTGCAATCTTATGGGGTACAAAGAAATATGTAATCTTTCTTCGGTTTGGGGACCCATCGCTTTTGGGGACGGCCTTTAGTCTTCTTGGAGGGAGGCGGAGCATTCTCGAGACCACCAAGACGAGAAAAGACACTCGGGCGAGACGGAGCTTCATCAACAACCTTCTCCTTGCCCTTGCTAGAAGGAGCTTTGACCGGAACAACCACGGGACGCTTCCACACATGAGAAGAATTCCCCTTACCTTTCTTCTTCTTAGGCAAATAACGAGGCCTATAATCCCTCACATGGACCACCGGATTCAAGGAATCCACGGAAACAACATCCTCATTTGGTCTTCGCAAACGATCAAAATCGCTAGGACGCGTCTTCACAATTGGAGCAACGGGGACGGACTTATCACCTTCGGGGACGGAAACCTTGACTTCAAAAGTAAAGGTCATCGGGGCCATCGCTACAAGAATTTTGAGGTATAGGGTAAAGAAAAGGATGCAGAGTATTGCTGTGTGATCATCCTGGTCGAAAATGATTTGAATTTATAGCTGTTGGAGTGCCCTGCTCAGAAAAGAAAGGGGCTGGAATTCAGCAATCCAGAAGCGCGCGCCTCTGACAAGCGATTCCAGATGCGCGTGCCTCCCGCGACCAAATCAAGACGCGCGCGTTTGACAGCAGACAGAAACAGAACATGCCCTTGTCAGTTCAAGAAAGAAGCCCAGGCACGTTCAAACGCCTTCAACCTGCAAGAAATCGGATCCCAGCATAGAAAAGGAGTTCAAGCCACTATGATGAACACATTTGGGCACACATTTGTTTGTAAAGAGTCGACACTTAGGAACGAGTCTAGACAGATAACTAAAAAATTGTAGTAAATAGCTAGGATTGTAAATACATGCTAAATGTTTATTACAGGTAAATAAAAATGTTTTCAATCTCTCATCCTCCCCAGAAGGCTACTGAGAATCATCATCATCGGCAGCACCGTGTCCACCCCCACTGCCGCTCTCAGTCTCCTCGTCATCATCATCGTGATCATCAACGGATTCTTCCTCCTCAGATGTCTCCACCACAACATCATGCCGGGTCCTCTTGGCAGCTCTCCCTGATGAACTAGCACCACCCCGGCTCTAGCTACCTCCGCGGCTCAGACTCCTACTATGGCTACCTCCGCGGCTCAGATTCCTGCTCAATGACTGCCTCGCCGAAGAGACAGCCTCATCAATGTCCAGTGCAGTATCCCTGCAGCCTCGTCCTATGCCCCGAGCACCTCGGGCAGTTCCTCTCGCAGCACCAGAGACAGCACCAGTAGCATCTCTAGTCATGGCAGCAATATCCCTGCACAGCCCTAGCACCCTCTCCTCCAGCTGATGGAGTCTCCTCCTCATCCCTTTGTTCTGTCTGCCCAAGTGCCTATAAGCAGCTACAGGTACCTGTTGCAACAAAGAACAGAAAAAAAAGGGAGTTGCATCAATACAAAGAACAGAGAAACGAGACTGGAACTGAGAAATGCAAAGACAGTCAGGAAAATATACCACAGCAGTCTGAACAGGAGGCTCTCTCTCCGGTGACATATCCTCGGGAACAATCTCCCTCTGCTCCTCATATACCCCAAAGTTCGAGTAAGTATAATATGAAGGAGGCAAAGGGGGATCAAAGCAATATCCAGCACCAGTGGGATAAAACCGAGCCGAAGTCTGTGGAGCAGCATGTGTCTCCCTCGGATCAGTGAACATGAAACCCTGCTGGAGGTTATGCTCCCGGAATAAACCGTAATCCTGCTCCAGGTGAATGAAAGGGACAGCATCAACCCCCGTAAGATAAACTGCCCGGTCTGCCTCTGAAAGAGCCCTCCAATTACGAGGACAGAAAGGAGGAACATTAGGAACTGCTGGCCTAGGAGGGTGGTGGAAGTCCGTCACCTGACCACCATGCTGCCAAAACACTCTCTCTCCAAGATACATCGCCATACACTCCACTGAGCTCATCAGAAGCCTCGAGCGGGTGGGAATCAGGGTATGCTCAATAAAGGCATAAATAGCTCTCCACGGAAATAAAGAAGAGGCGACAGCCTCAGGCCTCAAAGAATCCAAGTGGCGCCGAGCTGAAAGCAGGCTGATGGGAACAGTGTCAGTCCTCACGCTCCTCTCCCTATATGACCACCTCACGCAGTCCGGATACTGGGGCTGACCCTTTCTGTTAATCTTGAAGTCCCTCAGCTCCAAGACAGCAAAGGCCCATAGCTCCAAAACAGAGACAAGAGCAGAATTAAAATGACAGTTCAAAGATACAGTGGAGCAAATGACAAGAAGGCCGAAAAGAAAAGGGAAAGAAGTATACCTCCCACAACAGGCTGAAACCCGTGACCGAACTAGTGGTCGAACGGCTGGTCAGATCCATACCATGATAACAAGCAGCCAAGCCCGCTGCACCCCAGTTATAATGACCGGCCTGGTCCAAGTCTACCAACATGTCAAGCAAAGACAAGGAAGCCGATGACCCTCCACTGGCAAACAGAGTATGGGACAACAGGTACCATATAAAGCAACGGGCCACAGCATCGACCCGCTCAGCAGTGACACCCAAAGGCTCGGCTGCAAGAATACTAAAATACCGATGGATGCTCCCCCAAGTGACTTGGTAGTTCTTCACAGGGAAGCCGCAGTCAACCAGGGCCAACAGCCCGTCAGCAGTCCGAAGGGTCCCTCTCAAAACACAAGGGACAGGCTCCCCCGCAAACGGCAGACCAGTCAATGCCGTGAAATCAGTGGGCGTCATCGTGACCTCCCCCATAGGCAGATGGAAAGTATGGGTGGTGTCCCACCATCTCTCTCTCAGAGCCTGAATAACATCCGGATCATTCTTCAACGCCGGTAGACTGGTAATAAAGAGGCCAAAATGGGTGGCCTGAACCTGAGCCCTGACATTCTTGGGCAGCTTACTCCAGATGGTGACCGGACCATGAGCTCCGCCTCGAATCTCTGACAGGCGGCTCCACTCCTGAAAAGAAACAAGAAACATCGAAAATTTCGTCAGCATAACGGCTAGAAAAATGGAGAAACCCGAAACAGAAACTTCAACATGCATACGAGTGCATGGGTATGAAAAGGGGTATCCGAACATGTTTCTTGCAGTAAGTCAATAGCGACAATCAACGAAAGAAGTTGCAGCGAAAAAATACGGGTGAAACAGAGCAGCCCCAAAAATGCGAAAATCACAAAGAGAATGAAAAATTCTTACCAATCCCACTGTAACAAAGTGGGAGATATGGGTATGCGGCTGATACGTGAGCAAACTCGGGTCCATCGCCTCGATTCCAACCTCGGGCTCCTCGCCCTGTGGCATTTCGAATGGGGGAGATTATTGACGATCCGACATCGTTTCTATGATAGAATCGCACCTAGAACAACAAGAAAGTGTTTTGGGGTGATTTCTCCGCGAAAATTGGGTTCAGAATTTGGAGGGCTTTTCGAAATTTTGAAATAACTCGCCGAAAAGTGAACTGTCTGTCTATGTATGCTGAACTGAGACGGAAGGCGCGCGCCCCCCGCTATGTCACTAAGACACGCGCGCTTCCCATAGCGAAGACCAGACGCACGCGCCTTTGCTCCCTGAGGAATTCAAACACAACTCCCCACGCGGGAAATCAAGGTGTCACATCCATGTTCATCTGAGTTTTCAGCTCCCCCACTACAAGCTAAATGAGATTCGTAACAGACACCGTTATTTCTCAAAGATCAGTTTTTACAATTCATCCCCAGCACAAAGCATTCCGCAGTCAACTGTGCCCGCACCCCGTCAAAAGTCAAAGTCAAATAGTCAAAGTACGACTCACGACAACAACTTGGTCTGGGATGATCTACGGAATCACTGCTTCATCATCAAGCAAGATCTACATCCATTCAAAGCAAACGGTCCTCCGGATCCCGCAACTTCAGCAAACGGTCCTCCGGGCACTTTAGCAAACGGTCCTCCGGGTCCCGCACTTCAGCAAACGGTCCTCCGGGTCCCACAACTTCAGCAAACGGTCCTCCGGATCCCGCACTTCAGCATACGGTCCTCCGGGTCCCGCAACTTCAGCAAACGGTCCTCCGGGTCCCGCAACTTCAGCAAACGGTCCTCCGGGTCCCGCACTTCAGCAAACGGTCCTCCGGGTCCCGCAACTTCAGCAAACGGTCCTCCGGGTCCCGCACTTTAGCAAACGGTCCTCCGGGTCCCTCACTTCAGCAAACGGTCCTCCGGGTCCCGCACTTTAGCAAATGGTCCTCCGGGTCCCGCACCTCAGCAAACGGTCCCCCGGATCTCGCTCTCAGCAAACAGGTCCCGCCTCCAGCAAACGGATCTCGCTCTCAGTAAACAGGTCCCGCTTCCAGCAAACGGATCTCGCTCTCAACGAACAGATCCCGCTTCCAGCAAATGGATCCCGCTATTGGCAAAGCCGCTCACACAGGGAGCGCACCCTTATCTCTCAAAGTCGCTCACACAGGGAGCACACCTCTATCCTCTGCAATTTCAAATTCCTGCTTTTATCAAGTCTTTTCCTTTTCTTGGTGATGTCCTAAGCGGATGTCTGTCTTTCGTCGGCGCGTTTGCTTCGCAATCCACGCCGCCAAGGGGCTCTGTAGACACCCCGCCTTGGACCGCTCACCCCATTTGCATACTTGATTTTTGTGTTTCTCCCTCTTTTAAGTGTTTCCTGTTAGTTTCTGTTACTTTGGTTAAGTTCCAGACGGACTCCGTTAAGTCCCGGGACTAAACTGAATAACAGTTCTAACTTTCTAGTCCATTCTGTCAAAAATAGCTTCTCAGAGTCGCGCGCCTCCGCCCCTTAAGGCCAGACGCGCGCGCCTTCCACCGCCTAGGTGGGATGCGCGCGCTTCTAGGGCGTGTCAGTTACAGATTCTGCCTAAGAATCTCTCCCTTGCTCATTATACATGATTTTGCCCGGGAAAGATTTCTTGGAGACTCCGTTTGGCTCCAAAAACAGTCACTTTTCAACTATAAAAACCCCTCCAATCCATCATTGGAGGAGGACTTGAAAAATCATAATTTTTAGACCTTTTACTCACTCTTTGCCTAGACCTTTCCTTTGGGATTTCTTCAACAAAAGTACTCAACCTCTTCTTCAAGGCTTGACAAGAGGTTCTCTTTTCGAAGAATACTATAGGTAAATGTTTTAAGCACTTCTCTTCTTGTTCTTCTTGTTCTTCTTCTTCTTCTTCTTGTTCTTCTTGTTCTTCTTCTTCTTCTTCTTCTTCTTCGATCAAATGTGCAATCACCCAAAACCATTTGGGACATGACACCAACGGTCCTTTCATTACATTGAATTGGCCTAGGAGTCATCTCCCTACATTTCAAACTCTAAAACCCCTTTTTATCATCATTTTAATAGGAATAACACATTTATCTTAGAAAGTGAATTATGAACAAACAAGACCGACTTTGCTCGGGCGAAATGGGTGTTTAAGTACTTCCCATTTCGTAACCTAACCCCGAACCCCTCATCCCAAAGAATCTCTGTTTTCGTAAATCAAACTTAGGCTCATAAAACATTAGGTTTTCTTACGTTCCTCAAAAACGTGGGTGGCGACTCTAAAACATCAATTAGACATCCTAGGTTAATTCACGCGCTCTAGCCAAGCCGTGCTTCCCCGGGGTATCTACACCATTACATGATTTTGATGTGATCTTGGGTATGGATTGGTTAAGTAAGTATCATGCCTCGGTCGATTGTCATAGGAAGGTGGTTCTATTTTCTATTCCCAATGTGCCTGAGTTTATTTTTGAGGCCACTCCTTTGGGTAGAGGCATACGTGTAATTTCTTATGTGAAAGCTAGGAGGTTGTTAATGCGGGGGTGTGCGGGGTATTTGGCTTGTGTATTAGATACCACTAAGAAATCCCCCGAATTATCTGATGTGCCTGTAGTTAGAGAACTTCCTGAAGTGTTCTCCTCGGAGTATGTGATGCCTCCTGATAGAGAGATAGAGTTTTGTATAGATCTTCTTCCAGGTACAGCTCCTATTTCAAAGGCATCGTACAGAATGGCTCCAGCTGAGTTGAAGGAGTTAAAGGTTCAGTTGCAAGAACTTCTTGATAGAGGATTTATCCGACCTAGTGTATCACCTTGGGGAGCTCCAGTGTTATTTCTCCGAAAGAAAGATGGGTCTTTGCGGTTGTGTATAGATTACCGGAAATTGAATCAGGTGACAGTTAAAAATAAATATCCTCTATCGCACATTGATGATCTATTTGACCAGTTGCAAGGTTCGAAGGTTTTCTCCAAGCTTGATTTGCGAAGTGGGTATCATCAACTAAAAATTCGGTCCGAGGATATTCCGAAGACTGCGTTCCGTACTCGATATGGCCACTATGAGTTTCTCGTCATGCCGTTTGGGTTAACGAATGCACCGGCAGTTTTCATGGATTTGATGAATCGGGTATTCAAGCCTTATCTCGACTCGTTTGTAGTGGTGTTCATCGATGATTTTCTGGTCTATTCTAAATCCCAGGAAGAACATGAACAACATTTGTGGATAGTCTTATCAGTGCTTCGGGAGAAACAGTTGTTTGCTAAATTCAGTAAGTGTGCCTTCTGGCTTGAGGAAGTTGCGTTTCTGGGACACGTTGTCTCGAGTAAAGGAATTTCAGTGGATCCTTCTAAAATTGAGGCTATTGTTAATTGGAAGAGGCCGGACACAGTTACAGAGATTCGGAGTTTCCTGGGATTAGCCGGTTATTACAGAAGATTTATCGAGGGGTTTTCGAGGATTGCTACTCCGTTGACTCAATTAACCCGAAAGACTGCACCGTTTGTGTGGAATGAAAAATGTCAGGGTAGTTTTGATGAATTAAAGAAGAGGTTAACCACTGCCCCTATTCTTGCGTTACCTAACGGGAACGATGATCTAATTATTTACAGCGATGCTTCGAAGGAGGGCCTTGGTTGTGTTTTGATGCAGAACGGGAAGGTTATTGCTTATGCTTCGAGAAAATTGACTCCTTGTGAACAGAATTACCCAACCCATGATATGGAACTTGCTACGATTGTGTTTGCGTTACATAAGTGGAAACACAACCTTTATGGAGCGAAGTTTGAGATTTTCACGGATCACAAGAGTTAGAAATATTTTTTCTCTCAAAAGGAATTGAATAACCGACAGCGTAGGTAGATGGAACTTTTGAATGATTACGATTGTACCATTTCTTACCATCCAGGCAAGGCGAACGTGGTAGCGGATGCCATTAGTCAGAAATCCTATATGACTTCGATGATGGTTCGGGAATGGAAAATATTAGAGGATGCTCGGGATTGGAGTCCCCGTGAATCGAGACATGGGGCTATATTCGCGAATATTCGGATTTTACCAACATTGATTCAACAAATAAAGGATACCCAAAAGGATGACCCGGAGTTGAGAAAAATAATGGATCGTGTCGGGGATAGACCGTATATTGATTTCTTGCTTGATTCTGAAGGAGTTTTAACTTATAGAGGTCGGTTGTGCGTACCGGATGTTGATGGAATTAAACACCAAGTCCTTGATGAGGGTCATAAGTCCAAGTACACTATTCACCCCGGGAATACGAAGATGTATCAGAATTTGAAACAACATTTTTGGTGGAATAACATGAAACGGGAAATAGCGGAGTATGTATCAAAATGTTTAACATGTCAGCAAGTGAAAGCCAAACATCAGAGACCCGCAGGTTTACTTCAACCTTTAGAGATTCCGGAGTGGAAATGGGAGCACATTACGATGGATTTTGTAACCGGGTTACCTCGTACTCGGAGTAGGCATGATGCCATTTGGGTAATCATTGATAGATTAACCAAGTCCGCTCATTTTCTACCGGTTGACATTAGTTATTCGATGGAGAGGCTTGCTAGCTTATATATAGGTGAGATTGTGAGGCTTCACGAGGTGCCGGTTAGTATTGTGTCAGACAGAGATCCTCAATTTACTTCCCAGTTTTGGCAGGCGTTGCAAAAGGCCTTGGGCACAAATTTGAGATTCAGTACATCATTTCATCCGCAAACCGATGGTCAGTCCGAGAGAACAATTCAGATTTTGGAAGACATGTTACGGGCTTGTTCAGTGGACTTTTCAGATTCATGGGATAGTCATCTACCGCTTGTTGAGTTTGCCTACAACAATAGTTATCAGTCGAGTATTCAGATGGCTCCTTACGAGGCTCTTTATGGAAGGAAGTGTAGGTCTCCCATTTATTGGGATGAAGTTGGGGAAGCTAAGTTATGGGGTGTTAATATGGTTCAGGATTCAGTAGAGAAAGTTAAACTTATTCGGGACCGATTGAAGACTGCCCAAAGTAGATAGAAAAGCTATTCCGACAACAGAAGACGGGACCTTGAGTTTAGATTGGGAGATTTTGTGTTTTTAAAAGTTTCACCAAAGGTGGGGATCAAAAGGTATGGTAAAAAGGGAAAGCTTGCTCCGAGGTACTTGGGACCTTTTTGAGATTTTGGAAAGAGTGGGAAATCTTGCTTACCGTCTTGCTCTACCGTCTTCCTTAAGTAGAATTCATGATGTATTTCACGTCTCGATGATCCGTAAATATGTTTATGACCCCTCTCATGTGTTAGTGGAGATACCAGAGGATGTTGAACCCGACATGACGTATGTGGAACACCCGATTCGAGTAATGGATACCAAGGTTCAAGAGTTAAGGAATAAGAGCATTTCATTAGTGAGGGTTGAGTGGAGAAATCACAATGTTGAAGAGTCAACTTGGGAGCTTAGAGAGGAGATGGAGCGAAAATATCCTTGGCTATTCGAAGGTCTAGGTAAGTGTGCCTAAATTTCGGGGCGAAATTTTCTTTTGGGGGAGTGACTATAACGACCCCAAATCCGGACCCTATTTTAGTCATAATTTTAGAAATTATTTGTGACTTCTTTCATTGCATTGCATTATTTATTTGTGGATTATGTGTTAGTTCATTAAATTAAAGTAAGTGAGTCTTTGTGCAAGGATGAACTTTAGGGGCTTTAGAGTAAATCTGAGTCTAGGGGGCTAGAAGTCCATAAGATAAGTCTGGGGGCCTTAGAGTAGTTTGTGAGGTTCAAGCTGGGGGAAAATTCATCCAGCTCAATCATCCTCCTCATTTTCCTAATTTCCTTCAAACTTGAGTTGGTAAGAGCAAGAGAGGGGAAAGAGCCATTCTTCTTCAACTTCTACAAATTCCTTTTCAATTCATCTCCAATTCAAGTCTTCTTGCATCAATGGTGGTTGCCTAGAGTTCAAACCCATCACATTCTAGTCTAAAGAATCCAAGGTGAGGGTTCCTCAATTTCTTGCATGTCTCTTTTTCATTTCTTTCCTCTCCTAGAAATTAACTCTACCAAGATGAATAGGGTGTTGAGTTGATCATCTAGAGCTAAGAAAAAGGCTATTTGGTGCAATCAATCATTCCATCAAGTAAGTTACTAACCCCCTTTTTAGCTAAAGAAATTGGTCATGCATGTTTGGTGTTATTATTATGTGAATTGTTGTTGTTGGGTGATCAATGGTGGTAATACTTGTAGTTAGGCTCTTGAAATTAGTTTGGTTGTTTAATGTTGTTACAACTGGGTTTATGGTTAAGGTTTGTGTTGTTAAAGTTCCATGGAAGAGAGTTTGTGTGAATTTTGGGTAGGGATGAACCCAGATCAAGAAAACCTCCCCAAATTTTCCCAGATCGTGCAAGAGGGCGCGCGCCCCCTTTCCTTGCGTGTGTGCGCCCCCTCTCAAATGCCAAAAGCCAAAACCTACTGACCTTAGATAGCGTGCGCCCCCTTTTTAGGCAAGCGCGCGCACCCTTTTTTATATTTCCATCACCAACTTACTGTCCCTTTAGGGTGCGCGCTCCCTCTTCCTTAGGGCGTGCGCCCCCTCTCCAGTACAAGCCTATGCTTTAATTCCTTGTACATTCCACAGACAAACTTCGTAAGCTCATAACTTCTTCATACGGACTCCGATTTAGTCGAATAAGATAACATTTTCAAGCTCTCCGGGAGTGCTACGTAATGGGTTAGTTTATTTAGTTGAGTTTCAGGTTCCATTTACGAAGAGTTACCAGTAACTGTTTAATAGTACAAATTTGATATGATTGACCTATCGTGACCAAGTGTGTGTTGTTTAATGTTGTTATGACCATCTTTATGATGTGCTTGTGGATTTCCTACATCTGAAATTCTTGGTTGAGAATATTTACTCTATGTTGTTATTGAACTCTTTATGAGTAGTTATTCATCCTTATGATATATTTGGTATGATGTCCCATTTTGTTATCATACACTGTTTGTGCAATAGTTTAGAAAAGTCCAGCTGGTATGTTGTGTGGGGCAGTGTTAGAGATTATAATGGCACATGAGTCAAGTTCATTATAATGTCTCACTGGTCTCTGTTACCCACTAATTGGCCATAGTTGGGTCGGTCTTTTCCCATTATGGAATTGTAGCCTTGTTTTGGGTTACGACTTTGTGTCGTATCCCCCCCGTTGTTGTTCTTGTTGTTGTTTGGTTCCGAAACAGGTTCTTCAGCATGATGCTGCCCGTTGATGCTTCAGAGATGGTATATGTTCTTCGATAAACCTTGACTCAGTATCCTTTGTAACGTGTTTAATTCTGCTTTATGTGATACATGATGAGTTGGCTTGTCCACTCATATTATCTGCTATGTGATTAATACTGAATATTACTATATCATGATGGCATGAAATGTAGTTGCATATTTAGTAGCTTACTGAGATTTTATCTCACCCTGTTCCCTTTTAAGTTGTTTTCCTTAGGTCAAGGCGAGCCAGGAAATAGGGCACTTTGAGCACGGAAAGGACGACTTGGTGAGTTGTTATGGGCAGGAGTTATGTCAGTAAGCATTATGTAAATGTGTTACTATGGGTAGTGTTCCCAAGACTTAATGTTTAGTGTAGGTGTTACAAAAGTTTGTAAATATTTCAAAAGTGGTATTTCCAGTTATGTGTTGGAATCTAGTATTATGTCTAGACAAAAGTATGTTCTTATTGTAATATAAAGCTTCCGCAAATTGTTTTAAGTGGTGTAATTGTAGTCGTCCGCTCGTGACCCGGACGTGGGACCAAGTAGGACCACGGGTCGGGGTCGCGACACACCGCGCCACCGCCCTAGTTTTTTCTATCTCTCTCTAAACTTTACACACACAATCTACCCTTCTTCTTCTTCTGCCTTGGACCACCGCCGCCACGACCGCTATGGCCACCGCCATCGCCTACGCCGAAGGAAGAAGCAGCTGCTCCAGCCGACGAGGCACCACTCCAGCTAACTTGGTCGCGACTCGGAATGACGGATGCGTAGACTAAGACAACGTTTAAGGTAGAGACTCACCGTGGTGGTATCCAAATTGCCGCTATCTCTTTCCTCAAAATTTTTAACGGGTAAACACTCAAATCTTTCAATTTAGGGCTTTAATTTAAATTGTAGATAAGAAATTACTTATTTAGGGATTCAATTCTTTGTAGGTTTAGGCATTCTTTCCCCATTTATTTCCCAGGTTTTACCTCTCTCTCTCTTTCCTTCACTCTCACTCTAATGAGCCATTGTTTACTGCTTATATATATGTTTCTACTCTAAATTTATTTTGCACCAGTAAACCTAGACTTTTGTGTTATTTTCTTTTATTGCTTATGTTTCTTTTCTAATGATTATGCTACTGCATTTTGAGTTAAATTTCCTATCTTTGATTGTGTGCAAGCACTTGTTTGGCTTGGTGGAATTAAATGGAGCTTGTTTTGGGTGTTTGTAGTAGTTGCTTGTTGTAGCTTTCCTGTCCTTTTTCATTCGTTCATGAAGTTACTTTCTTTGACAAGGGGTGTGTATGTGTGTGTTTCGGTTAGCCATGTTAGGTTGTTTTGGTATGAGTTTGCTCGCAGGAGACAAGTTAAGTCAGTTTATAAAAGTGATAGTCTAATAGGTTATTTTTACATTATACCACTATCCTTAGTACTGATAAATTTACATGCTTTGATTTCTGAATAACTTCTAATAAATCATAATTTGAACATATATAGGATGGGAGAATAAATATATTGCAAGGTTTTCCATGTAACTCACATTTCTTAGAATTAGAGATGGGTTAAGAAGAAGCGAGAGGCCCGAGTGTTAGCATGGGCTGGACTGGGCCGGTAATAGACTATGTTGGAGGTTCCACCTTAAAACCAATTGGTTATAGGAGGAGTGGCCCTGGATCTTTATATAGTCAGACTTTAGCTAGTTGATTCCCGATATGAGATAATTTCTCAAACATGCCCCCTCACGCGTACCCAAACTTTGGGCTTACGCATGGACATATAATTGGGTGACGTGGGGCTAGATCATCGTGGGCCGAACTTTGACCTCGCACGTGTAAAGGGTCAACTCTGATACCGTCTTAAAATTAGAGATGGGTTAAGAAGAAGCGAGAGGCCCGAGTGTTAGCATGGGCTGGACTGGGCCGACAATAGACTATGTTGGATGTTCCACCTTAAAACCAATTGGTTATGGGAGGAGTGGCCCTGGATATTTATATAGTCAGGCTTTAGCTAGTTGATTCCCGATATGGAATAATTGCTCCAACAACATTCACACTTTAACTGTTAGACAGGACTCTGCACCTCAACCACATGCCTTAAAATCCGGATGAAGATTTTTCACAGATTAGTATAAAATATTCAAATCATGTAAACAATATTATAGATATGTTTTGCTATTTTTGTAGCTATCTATTTTCAGCAAATATAGGTTTTTGAATAACAATATGACTCTAGGTGTATATATGTAACCTACCTATAATGAAATTATTCACGCTTTGAGTTTTCAGCCTTCCATCCGACTCTTCTTCTCTTTACCAGAGACTCTTCTTCTCCTCTGTAACTCTAGTGTCTTATATGGTATCAGTCGCTCAATAGGAGCTATGGAAGATACACCCCTCACCAATGAGTCTTCTCCCACCCCTACATCGAATTCCTCTTCTTCCTCAGTTACGAATCGGAACCCTCTTCCACTGAACCTCAATATTCAGTCCTATTTCGGGCACTGTCATCTAACCTCGGATAATTACATGACTTGGCGATCATTGTTTTATACCGTTCTTACCACCCATACTCTCACCAATACTCTCACAAACACCGTTCCCCCACCAGAAAAACTTCCCGATGGCAGCAATAACCCTGACTTTGCCTACTTCAACCAAGCATCTAACCTTGTCTTTGGTTGGATTAAAGCCACTGTCTCCTCTAACATCCAAGCCCGTCTCAACCCTTGTTTGACTGCTCCATCGGCTTGGAACCTTCTGGACAAACGCTTCGGTGGAAAATATCGCATCCATGTTCAGAAATTAAAATTTGAACTTAATGCCCTGTCAAAGAAACCAGAGACATCCATCGATGACTACTTTCAACAGGCCATTTCTCTTTCTGATTCTCTAGCCAAAGCCGGTGAAGTAATTACCGACGAAGATCTCCAACAACGGATTGTCACCGGCCTTGGTCCCACTTTCAAGGAATTCATCACATCCCAAAATAATCACCCAGCCGAATCACTCGATGATCTACAGGATCTGCTTCTTCAGGAGGAGGACCTACTCACTCGATTTAATTCGGTTAACCTCAATCCCACTTCTGCCTTGGTAGCAACGCCCTCAAGTCACTCGCATCCTCCCTCTTTTAATGTCTCTGGTGGAGCCTCCTCGCCACACCATAATAATCATGGCCGATCTTGTCGTGGAGGAAGGAATGGTCGATAAAATCAAAGGAATTGGGGTAACCATGGTGGCGGAAATGACGGTGGAATTCTGCCTACTCCGGTGTTCTCTGCCCCTAACCCTAAAAGTATTTCCCAAAATAACCCTTCCCCACATCATCGCAGTCAGCCTTTCTCATCCTACAGCCAGCCGAACCCTTTCACCCACGTGACATAGTCTGCTTGCCAGTTCTGTTTTAAAATAGCCCACACTGCTCCTCAGTGTCAGGAAAGGGGTAACTATGCTTTATATAGTAACCATACTGCTCCGCCATCAACTACACCATCGGTTCAGGGGTATTTATCTTATCCAGTATCGATATCTGAGACTCAGTTTGGTCCTAATACTCATTCCATGGTTCTCGATTATGGGGCTACCGATCACATGACCTCAACCACCACTGGTCTCTCGAATATTTCTCCTTACACAGGTAAAGATTCGGTTACCATTGCTAATGCTTCTCGGATCCCAATTTCATTTGTTGGTCAATCTTTTTTTTCTCATCATAACCGCCAATTTCATCTTACTAATGTCTTATATGTACCCCATATGTTGGGATTGGAGTCCTAAACCTAAGGGGAATCATAGGGTAAAAGGAGTCTAAGTCAAAGGAGGTGGAAGAGTCGAAGAGGAGATCAAAACGGAGGAGGAAAATCTGGCAGTGGAGCACGCGGGCGCCAGGTGGTCACCAGGCGGGCGCTTGGTGTGGGCAGTAGACTCGCGTCCCCAGGAAATCAATTCAGGCGGGCGCTTAGTTTGTACCAGACGGGCGCCTGGTGCCGTGGCCTGATTTCGGGAAAGTGCAGATTTTTGGGATTTCTTCTTTGTATTGGTTTAAGACTTCCTTGTCCTGCTATATAAGCATAAGTTCATCCAGGATATTCTGTACCCTAATAGGAGAGAGTTAGGATATCAAATAAGAGCACAAAATAGTGTCTAGGAGGGGGCCGGGGGCCTAGGAGAGCCATGGGTGGCGATCCTACAACCCGGCCATAGTCTTATTGTTTATGTGTTCTTGGGGGAGAGATAATAATCTATAGGAGAGGGTTGTTCATGGAGAGTTGCTATGCTAGATCTGAGTGAGTGCATATGTAAACTGTAACAATCAACATATTATTATAGTGATATCCTGTCTTGGGGCCTCCGGATGTAGCAACGTGGGGGTGGTGAATCGGGTTAACAAATCATAGTGTTCTTGTTCTTTCATATTATTTCATGTGTTGATTTATTTTTTCCGTAGTGATGACTGCTAGTATGGGCTAGTGGATGCGGCGATCCCCCCAATTCCCCAACAACTGGTATCAGAGCTTTGGTTCGAGATCTAGGGGAGATCCAAGGTAAAGAAAAATGACAACAGATTTTCGTGCAGCGCACATGCATAATTCATGCAATGCACGTGCAGGCTCGGTGGAGCGCACGTGCAGATTTTGTGCAGTACAGATTCTTCGTATGGAAGATGTGTAGGGATTTGATAGCTTCTAGGGTTTATAGTTGAAGCAAGACACGTGCCAAATAGGTCAACGATCGTGGATAAGATTAGAAAGTCTGAAAAGTTCGTTTGTTTCTTATGAGATCTGCAGAAATTCGAGGTGGAATTTGGAGATGCAGAGATCAAGATGGATCTGTAGGTGTTCAAGAGATCTTGGGGCAGTCAAGGTTGTTGGAGAAAAATATGAAAGAAAGGAGGAATACATCAGGCACTTGCGTAAGTAACCGACGATGCAAAGGTGAGTGGTATAAGCCGGTTTGACCATATGAGAAGAGGAGGACTTCTCGAAAACGATGGATGGGGGTTAGGAGGATGTTGTACTCTACCGACAACATCAAATTCATTTCGGGTGGGAGCAAGAGGCGTTATGACCAGCCTGTTGGTGTAAAAGGGGGAGACATCAATGAACGGTGTATTAGGGTGGAGAGGTGACAATGTGTAGCTGATCAGCAAGGAGACAGTCACAAGTACCTAACAGAGAGCGACAAAAGATCACTTGAAGACAATGCAAGAAACAAGGTGTGTCCGAGTTTCATAGGGGGCATTACAAGGGGAGTGGATCTAGGAGGGAGAAGGCGAAGTTAGTCCTGCAAAGAAATCAAGGTAGAATTGATTTGGGAAGGCAAGAAGAATCTAACACGGAGAGGTTGAAGCGTCGTTTGGTTTCAACTCGCCTTACTACTTGGGCGTAGAGGCTCATGGTGGAGGAGCGTGGAGGCTCAACATGGTGTAATGGTGGAGCGTGGAGGCTTATCATCAATACAATGGAGAAGCTTAGTGCACGGTGTTACAATATTCAAAGGAGGTCATCTTCATGGTGGGAGCTTGACGGGGACGATTACTATGCTTATGGGTTTAGTCTCCAGGTGGGGGATTGTTGGGATTGGAGTCCTAAACCTAAGGGGAAGCAGAAGGGGTAAAAGGAGTCTAAGTCAAAGGGAATGGAAGAGTCGAAGAGGAAATCAAAATGGAGGAGGAAAATCTGGTAGTGAAGCACGCGGGTGCCTGATGGTCACCAAGCGGGCGCTTGGTGTGGGCAATAGACTCGCATCTCCAGGAAATCAATTTAGGCGGGTGCTTGGTTGGTACCAGGCGAGCGCCCGGTGCCGCGGCCTGATTTCGGGAAAGTGCAGATTTTTGGGATTTCTTCTTTGTATTGTCTTAGGACTTCCTTGTACTGCTATATAAGCATAAGTTCGTCCAGAATATTGTGTACCCTAATAGGAGAGAGTTAGGATATCAAAGGAGAGCACAAAATAGTGTCTAGGAGGGGGCCGAGGGCCTAGGAGAGCCATGGGTGGCGATCCTACAACCCGGCCATAGTCATATTGTTTATGTGTTTTTGGGGGAGAGATAATAATATGTAGGAGAGGGTTGTTCATGGAGAGTTGTTATGCTAGATCTGAGTGAGTGCATATATAAACTGTAACAATCAACATATTATTATAGTGATATCCTGGCTTGGGGCCTCCGGATGTAGCCACGTAGGGGTGGTGAACCGGGTTAATAAATCATGGTGTTCTTCTTCTTTCATATTATTTCATGTGTTGATTTATTTTCTCCATAGTGATGAGTGCTAGTATGGGCTAGTGGATGCGGCGATCCCCCCAATTCCCCAAAACCATATGCATAAATCTTTACTTTTAATTCGCCGTTTTTCCATTGATAACAAAATCTCTTTTGAACTTGATGGTTTCGGTTTTCGTGTGAAGGACAATATCACGAGGCAGACCATACTCTCTGGCAGTAGCAGTCAAGGTCTTTACACCCTCAGATTCAACTCTTCCGCTCGTGTCAACCCTGTGGCCCTTATTGGCGAACGTGCTTCTTCCAACATCTAGCATGCTCATCTTGGTCATCCGTCATCACAGGTTTTTACGTCTTTAGTCAATAAAGTCCATCTTCCCATTAGTGGACGCATCTCTCAGTCTCAATGTCATTCATGTCCGTTAGGAAAGTCGAGCAAATTACATTTTGTTGCTCGCAATTTTAATTCAGTTGAACCTCTAGCTTTACTTCATTTAGATGTATGGGGTCCTTCCCCAATTATGTCAAAAAGTGGCTATCGATTTTATTTGAGTATTGTTGATGACTATTCCAGATTTGTATGGATTTTCCCTTTAATTCGCAAATCTGACGTTTTGGATGTTTTCTCTAACTTCAACATCCAAGTTGAAAATCAATTAAGTCGCAAAATACACTCTATACACACAGTTAAAACGATTCAAACTGATGGGGGGTGAATTTATGAATCGACAATTCACTATTTTTCTCCAAAAACATGGCATTAGACATCAATCGACTTGTCCTCATACCCCTCAACAAAACGGTACAGTCGAAAGGAAACACCATCATATAGTAGAAATGGGATTGTGTTTACTCTCCCATTCCGGACTTTCCCAATCCTTTTGGCTCGAAGCCTTCACTACCGCAGTGTACCTCATAAATCGGTTACCCATGCGACAGTTAGGCTACATTTCACCATTTCAAAAACTTCTGAAACAAGTCCCTGATTATGCCTTCCTCAAAACTTTTGGCTGTTTGTGCTTTACGCACCTTGTTGCCTACAATAAACACAAGTTAATACCCAAATCTTAAACATGTGTTTTTTTGGGATATGACAATTTACGAAAAGGGTACAAATGTTTGGATCAAACCTCTGGTCGAGTATACATTTCCAGGCATGTTTTATTTGATGAGAATGTTTTTCCTATGCAAAAACAATTTGTACCAGGTACAAATTTCAGCTCACAGGTGCCCGCTCAGTCTGATCAACCTCAAAGTACCACAGGCTTGATTGATTCAGACCCACAACCTTCTACTTCTTCTGTTCCAGATCGGCCCATCCATACCTTGGCCCAATCTGGTAGTCACCAGCAGCAACTGTCTTCAACACCAACCCTTCTCATGCGTTCGGGTTACTCTCCATTGGGCCGGCCCACTTCTCACTCCCTTCCTGGTCCGATGGTTTCACCTCCTGACCTCCCTGATGTCTTGGGCCAGTCCTCCCCACCTGGGCCTCCGTCATCCAGCCTAAATTCTGCAGGCCAAAATATTTCATCTTCTCAGTCGATTTTGAGTACTCCAGTAGCTCAACGACCTGAATTCAACAACAGTCCAGTTCCATGTTATCTTGGGGATTCTTCGTTATCCTCTCCTCCTGCTCAAGGATACAAAGAATTGAAATCTGTGTATGCTCGTCATCCTCTTCCACAAGCACTAGCTGCAACTCTTCCGGACTCACTAGAGTTCGAACCCCCTACACTCAAACAGGCTGTCCCTCACAGTCATTGGCAAGTGGCAATGCAAGATGAATTGGCTGCCATGCAAAAAAATGGTACTTGGTCCTATTAGAGATATAGACTCTCAAGATAATGCTGAGAGTTAAAGGGTGCTAAATGTAACTTTGTAATGTAGAAAGGGCCAAGCTGTAAATAAAGTAGTTAGAGCAGTTATAACAAATAAGGAAAGTTGTTAGTCAGTTAGTTTGTATCTAACTACTGTATATATTCCCTTTCTCTGTAATGATTCAAACACAATATTCAGAATATACAATTTGATTTTCTCTCTCTTCTCTCTCAATATTTCTCTCTCTAAAATGAACTTTGGAATCATGATTGTATCATGGTATCAGATTTCGTTTCCGCACATAGATTCGATTTTCCATTGAATTTCGTCTGCAAGTTTCGCAAATTCAATTGCAATTTCGAATCATTTCCTTCGTGATTTCATTGTTCAAATGACGCCTGAATCCGACGATTCTTCTCCAGCGAGACATGACTCTGACTCATCTTCAACAGATCCGTACGATGTCGATGCAGCAACGCTGCAACTCAGTCCATCTCATCCTCTGTACCTTCATCCAAATGACAATTCTGGTATGAGCATTATTACCATAACTCTCAATGGATCGAATTATTCTGAATGGAAACGTGCAATGACAATTGCACTTTCGACAAAAATGAAGTTAGGTTTTATTACTGGCATTCATAAGCGACCTGAATCTACCTCCAAATACCTAATTCATTAGGATCGCTGTAATGACATGCTAATTTCATGGATATTAAATGTTATATCTCCTGAAATTAGGTCAAGTGTTGTTTATGTGAAGAATGTGAAGGAAATGTGGGATGAATTGCATGTTAGGTTTACACAAGGGAATGCACCTAGAATGTATCAAATTAGGCAAGAGATTTCTGCCCTATCTCAAGGTGCAATGTCTATTACTCAGTATTTTACTAAATTCAAGGCCCTCTGGGATGAATTTAGCAATCTCAGTAATGTCCCTAAGTGTGTTTGCAATTGTACTTGTGGAGCTGCTCAATTACTGGAGAATTACAATCAATTGCAGACTGTGACTCAGTTTCTGATGGGCCTGAATGAGTGCTATATAGTTATTAGGGGCTCTCTACTCATGATGGAGCCTTTACCTAGTTTAAATCATGTTGTATCTCTTCTATGTCAAGATGAGAAACAAAGAGGATTAGCATCTTCCAGCACCATTCCTATTATCATCACTGACACCACTACAACCTTGTTCTCCAAAGGTCCTACTACTACCAATAAGCCTAGCTCCTACAAGAAACTTGTTGTTGTGGATTAGACCCTCACAACCCAAGCAATAACCCCAAGAAAATAATGGCACACAAACAAGAACAAGAAATAAAGCAAAGAAAAGACACAAGAAATTGTTTACCCAGTTCGTCAATATGTTTGACTACGTCTGGGGGCACTACCAAGCCAGGATCTTGCACTATAATATGTTATCTTGAAGTTATAATGAGTTTAGGGGTGGAACTTTACTTAAATATGTGCCCAGGAATACAAACCTAACCCTAGATGGACAAAGGAACCCAAAAATTGGCCTAATATCCGAACCAGTTTTTGCCTCTCCCGACAAGTGGGCGGTCGCCCATGTAGGGCCTGGGCGGTCGCCCATAAAACTGCTCCTCCGGATTGAACACGCTGATAAAGTGGGCGGTCTCCCACCATCACCCTGGGTGGCCGCCCAGAGCAACAGTCCCTCCGACGATTTTCTTCCTTTTTGCTCCGAAGTCTAGTCCCGGTTGGTCCTCTATTCCAACAATCTCCCACCTAGAGATCAACCGTGCATACAAGCCCCATATACGTTCTTCAACTCATCCTTGGTGTCGTCCAAGTGCTCACCTCGAACATGGTAGTGCCTTCCTCCTCTCCTATTCTCCAAGCCCAATTGAAGCTATACATAGCTTCAACTTTTCAAGGTTTACCACTTTGGTCAACATGTCAGCCGGGTTCTCCGATCCCAAAATATTCTCCAGCCTTAAGATCTTCCTCTCCAAGAGATGCCTGATGTAGTGAAACCTCAGCTCAATGTGCTTCGTCCTAGAATGAAACGCCGGATTCCTAGCCAAATGAATTGCACTCTGACTGTCACTGTAGAGAGCATTACCACTTCGCGTCTTCCCAAGTTCACCCAAGAAGTTCTGCAACCATACCATCTCTTTGCTTGCCTCTGTCACTGACACATATTCTGCTTCCGCAGTCGACTGAGCCACGATCTTCTGCAATTTAGAAGCCCAGGAGATAGCCGTACCACCCAATGTGAAAACATAACCCGTAATACTTCTCCTCTTATCAAGATCACTTGATGCCAAATCCGCATCCACATAACCCGCTAACACGACCTCCTTGCTTGAGAAACATAGAGCCTTACCAGCAGTACCCTTTAAGTAGCACAGGATCCATTTAACCGCTTCCCAATATTGCTTCCCTGGATTGCCCATGTACCGGCTGACTACTCCCACCGCATGTGCAATGTCCGGCTTTGTACACACCATTGCATACATTAGACTCCCCACTGCCAAAGCATATGGAGTCCTCTCCATCTTGTCATGCTCCTCGTTGCCCTTAGGTGAGTCCTTCTCGGATAGCTTGAAGTGCATACCTAATGGTGTCCCTGTTGGCTTTGCCTCTTCCATGCAAAACCTTGCCAAGACTTTCTCAACGTATTCTGCTTGTGAAAGAACCAACTTACCCAACTCCCTATTCCGGTCAATCCGCATGCCCAAGATTTTTCTGGACTCCCCCAAATCATTCATCTTGAACCGTTCTGACAACTGAGCCTTCAATCTGTTTACCTCTCTACTGCTAGAGCCCGCTATTAGCATGTCATCCACATATAACAGCAAGATTATGTACCCGTTGTCCGTGTTCTTGAAGTAACAATAATGATCCGCCTCACATCTGATAAAATCAATGTCATGCATGAATCCATCAAACTTCTTGTACCACTGCCTAGGAGCTTCTTTAAGGCCATACAAGCTTTTAGTCAATATGCAAACCAGTTCCTCGCTACCCTTAGACAAGTAACCCTCTGGTTGTACCATGTAAATTTCTTCCTCCAAATCACCATGAAGAAAGGCCGTCTTTACATCCATCTGTTCCAGCAACATGTTATCCGCCATTACTATCCCCAGAACCATTCTGATAGTGGTCATCTTCACAACAGGAGTGAATACCTTGGTGTAGTCAATACCATACTTTTCCTGAAACCCTTTTACAACCAACCTTGCCTTGTAACGCTTACTGCCGTTTGCTTCCTCCTTGATCCTGTAAACCCACTTGTTATGCAATGCCTTCTTCCCCTTAGGCAGTTTAATCAACTCCCAAGTTTTATTGGCTTTCAATGAGTCCATCTCATCATCCATCGCAGCTTTCCACTTATCACAAAGTGCACTACGAACAGCCTCCGCATAACATTCCGGCTCACCACTATCTGTCATCAACAAATAGTAATTTGAAGGAGTATACCTGTCAGGTGATCCACGCAATCTGCTGGATCTACACAGCGGAATATCCGGTTCCGGAGTATGTGGTTCATCTTCAGTGACCCTGACCATGGTCATCATGAACCGTCCTGCTCCACCCGAGTCTGGAATATCCACCTCTACAACCTCCGGTTCCGAACTAATATCATCAGATGCCCCCTTTCTGTCCTTGTACAATACCTGTTCATTGAATACCACATCTCGACTACGAATAATTTTGTGGTTTTGGTCATCCCAAAACTTATACCCGAAGTCATCCCCGTCATACCCAATAAACATACATTTTACAGATTTTGCATCTAACTTAGTTCTATCAGTAGAATCAATATGAACATATGAAACGCAGCCAAATATGCGAAGAAATGACAGATTTACCTGCTTGCCACTCCATGCTTCCTCTGGAATTTCATTCCCCAATGGTACCGATGGTCCCCGATTGATCAAGAAAGCTGTTGTGTCAACTGCATATGCCCAGAACGTCTTCAGAAGTCCACACTTCAACCTCATACTTCTAGCCCGCTCGTTCAATGTCCTGTTCATCCTCTCTGCAACCCCGTTGTGTTTTGGTATGCCCTTTGGAGTCTTCTCCATACGAATGCCATTCGCTGCACAATATTCCTTGAACTCCCCGAGCTCATACTCCCCTCCGTTATCTGACCTCAAGCACTTAAGCTTAAGTCCCGTCTGATTCTCCACCAAAGCCTTCCATTTCTTAAACACCTCGAATGCCTCATCTTTGTGTTTCAAGAAATAAACCCAGACTTTCCTTGTCGAATCATCAATAAACGACATGTAATATGACGCACTACCCAAAGAAGTTACCGGGGCCGGCCCCCACAAATCCATGTGGACCGAATCCAACTTTGCTTCCCTTAAAGCCCTACCTGTCCTCGAGAAATTACTCCTCGCCTGTTTGCCAAACACACAATCTTCGCAGATCCCCACGTCGACTATCTTCAAACCCGGTAGTCTTTCCTTTGAGCAAAGTACTTTCATCCCCTTCTCACTCATGTGACCCAATCGACAGTGCCACAAATCTGTATCACCCTTGGCTGACGCCACCGTGATACTTGCCTTGGTGTTATTCGCCAAATACAATGTCCCCTCTTTATTACCCCGAGCGATCTCAGAATCCTCCTTGGTAATAACCTAGTTCCTGCAGCCAAAAGTTAATTTGTAACCTTCTTCATCCAACTGCCCAACTGAAAGCAGGTTCTTTTTCAAACCCGGAATGTGTCTGACCCCGTGTAGATGTAAGACCTTCCCGTCTGATGCTCCTATTCTGACATCCCCCTTCCCCTTGATTTCCAAAGGCTCGCCATCCGTCAGATAGACCTTACCGAAATCACCGGAAGTATAATTCTCCATCACTTCTGCATGCCCGCAAGAGTGGAATGATGCCTCCGAATCCAGCACCCATGATTCTAGTGCACTACTATCACTCAGAACCAGTACATCATCACCTTTGACTGTCACATTCACCGAATTGCCCCCACGATTGGGACAATCCTTCTTGTAGTGTCCTAACTCCTTGCAATGATAACACTGCACCGATCCTTTCGCGACCTTTGGTTTATCTCTGATCTCTACGGCCTTGCCCTTACCACCCACTACGTTTTCCCTTGATTCAGTTCTCCCCTTATTGCTAGTACCCGGCCTTCCCCTGCTAGTAGTAGCTAAGGCCGATCCCGAAGTAGAAGATGTCCCCAACTTCTTCAAACGATTTTCCTCGGCCAACAAGAAATCCTTAACATCATCATACTTCAACTTGTTCTTACCCGCTGAAGCATTGATCGCTGTCACCGTTCCGCTCCAACTTCCAGGTAAAGACGCTAGAAACAAACATGCATGAACCTCATCATCAAACGTAATATCCAACGCAGTCAATGAGTCTATAACATCCATAAACTTATCGATGTGTTTAGCTAAGGATCCTCCCTCTTGCATCTTGAGACTACCCATCTTGCGTATCAAATCAACCTTGTTTGCAGCAGATGGAGTTTCAAATCTCTTAGTAAGATAATCTAATAGCTCCTTTGTGGTCTTAGCCTTCTTGGTAGTCTTTGCGATCCACTTCGACAAAGTAGATCTAACCACCCCTAGGGCTTTCCGATCATGAGATCCCAATCTTCTTGCTTTTCTCCTTCTGGCTTGACTCCCTTTAGAGGCTTATAGAGATCTTTGTTGTACAAGAGATCCTCTATTTGCATCCTCCAAATCCCGTAGTCAGAACTATCAAATTTCTCCACCGCTTGTTTATCCTTGCCCATTCTTGATTGCTTGACAAACCCCAATCGTCCGATAAACCAATCGATTGATTAACCCTGATCTCTAACCAGAGCTCTGATACGAGTTGTTGTGGATTATACCCTCACAACCCAAGCAATAACCCCAAGAAAATAATCGCACACAAACAAGAACAAGAAATAAAGCAAAGAAAAGACACAAGAAATTGTTTACCCAGTTCGTCAATATGTTTGACTACGTCTGGGGGCACTACCAAGACAGGATCTTGCACTATAATATGTTATCTTGAAGTTACAATGAGTTTAGGGGCGGAACTTTACTTAAATATGTGCCCAGGAATACAAACCTAACCCTAGATGGACAAAGGAACCCGAAAATTGGCCTAAAATCCGAACCAGTTTTTGCCTCTCCCGATAAGTGGGCGGTCGCCCATATAGGGCCTGGGCGGTCGCCCATAAAACTGCTCCTCCGGATTGAACACGCTGATTAAGTGGGCGGTCGCCCACCATCACCCTGGGCGGCCGCCCAGAGCAACAATCCCTCCGACGATTTTCTTCCTTTTTGCTCCGAAGTCTAGTCCCGGTTGGTCTTCTATTCCAACACCTGTCAACAAGAGTCTCCTTCTTTGTGATCACTGTGGTGGTAATGGACATTTGAAGGACTCCTGCTTCTTCATCAAAGGTTTTCCAGATTGGCACAAGCTTCATGGAGTTGCTCCTGATCCATCTAAGATGCCTAAATATTTGAAAAACAGGTCATATCAAGCCAATGCTATCACTGGACTATCCTCTCTCCCACCTCTCTTGGAGACACCTGTAGCTAACTCTGTGACTCAGCATTCAGTCAGTCAATACATGGACCTTCTGGAGCTTGCTATTCAACATCAAATTCATGACTATGATCACTTTGCAGGTACCTTCAAAGTTTTCTCCACTATCACTATGCCACACTACCTCACTAATAGCATATCTTCTTAGTCCAGTTGGGTTATTGATACAGGTGCTAGTGATCATGTCACTCATGATTTTTCTCTTCTTACTAATCCTATTCCTTGTCACAGCTTCATTAAGTTACCTAATGGTCAATCATCTCCTATTACTTTCAAGGGCACAATTCATCTTACTAACACTATCACTCTTCTCAATGTGCTCTATGTTCCTACATTTCATTACAATCTCATTTCTGCCACTAAGTTGACTACTGATAGTCATTTTTGTCTTCTGTTCTTTCCCACTTATTGCACATTTCAGGGCCTTATGGACAAGAAAGTGAAGGGGATTGGTAAACTGCATCAAGGCTTATATAAACTCATTCTTCCTCAAGATATTTCTCATTCTAACTCTCTATTACAATCCCTTGTAAATTCTGTTACTTGTACCAATTCTCTTTCTACTTTGTGGCATTATAGACTAGGTCATTTACCTATGTCTCAGATACAATACATTGGTAATATCAAATGTAAACATGACAATATTGTTGCTTGTGATACTTGTCATTTCTCTAGACAATCCAGAATTCCTTTTCCTTTGAGTAGCAGTCACAATTCTACCATATGCTCTTTATTACATTTTGATTTATGGGGCCCTTACAAGCATCTCACTTACAATGGTCATGACTCTTTCCTTACCATTGTGGATGATCATAGTAGATCTACTTGGACTTTTCTTCTTTCCTCTAAAACCCAAGTGTGTTCTTTCATCAATCAATTCATTCACATGGTCCATACCCAATTTCAAGCTACTGTTCAACAAATAAGATCTGATAATGGCTTAGAATTCTTTAATAAAGATGTCTCTACTTTGTTAACTTCCTTAGGCATTGAACATCAAAGTTCATGTGTTGGTACCCCACAACAAAATGGTAGGGTAGAAAGAAAACACAAACATCTTCTTGAGGTTGCTAGAGCATTAAGATTTCATTCTCACTTACCTATTCAGTTTTGGGGAGATTGTGTCCTCACTGTTACATATCTGATCAATAGATTCCCATCATCTGTTCTTCAACACTCCACTCCTTATGAGTCTCTTCTTCATCATAAACCTTCTTATTCCCATATCAAGGTCTTTGGATGCCTTTGCTATGCTTCAACCTTATCAAAAAAATAGGGACAAATTTGGTCCAAGAGCTAGAAAATGTGTTTTCCTTGGATATCCCTTTGGAAAGAAAGCTTACAAGGTTTATGACCTTGAATATCATAAAACTTTTTACAGCAGAGATGTTGTATTCTATGAAACTCAATTTCCCTTCAAAACTCCTTCTTATTCTACTCTTGATAGTCTTATTCCTTTGTTTACCACTACTCACTGTTCTGAATTTGATGATCCCTATACTTCTTCTTCTTCTCTTCCTCCTTGTTCTCATGATTCAAATACTAATCCTACTCCCTCTCATTCTTCATTTTCTCCTGCTACTCAACGTACATCTTCTTTTCCTGATTCTTCTATTTCTTCTTCCAATTCTGCTGATTCTCCTGATGTTCCTCCTGTTCCCATTAGACCTGTTAGAAATAGACATCCTCCTGCAAAATATGCTAATTATACAGGTGTGAATACGTGTGTTTGAATTTCAGATATTCATTGCAACATTAAAATTATGAGAGTCGCCACGCCATTTTAATTATAGCTAAAACATTGAGAAAAGCATGCTAATGGGTTCGGGGGTCAAATTACAACAAGAGAAGAATATTCACGTTATCACTCCTATTGCCCTAATTGATCGGTCTTTCTATCATGATGCGGTGTATGTAGTGTGTTAGTGATTGAGACCGGATTCGAAGATTGCCTACGTTCCTCTCAATGTGAGCAGCTCAGGTCAGCGTAGTTCGAGATGAATTTAGAATAGGCAGAAGAATCGGGATCATGCATAATGAGGGGGGAATTACCTAAAGATTAGGGTTTAGAAGTAGTTCCTAGATCATCCTTGGGTTGATGAACCCTAGATCATCATTGGCTATGAAATCACTGTAAACATGAAGATCAAAACCCTAAATATAGCATAAATAAGGTTTTAATCTATGAACATGAAGAACATGCGAAGAACATCTTATGAACATATGAATGTCATGAAGAAAATATGAATAAAGATGTTAGGAACATGAATATTATGAAGAACACATGAATAAACATATTAAGAATATGAATATTATGGATCTAAACTAATAATATGACAAGAACATGAAGAAAAAGTTAGAAAACTTACCTTTGTTGGCAAAAATAACCTTGGATCTTCTTGGGATTCTTGAGAGTGTTTTTGGAGGCTTGAATGACTTGATTTGGGAGCAAAATCGTCACTTGTGAGCTCAAAAATCCGGATCTTAAACCAATAGGCTGAGATTGGTTTATATAGTAAACAAAGGGGGAGATCCAACGGCTGAGATCTGAAGGAGCGAGGTTGGCCGCGTGGCCAAGATGGCTAGGTACGAAAGTGGCCGCGTGGCCATCGTTGCGCGCTGACGTGAAATTCAAGCTAGGGTTTTACTGTTCATACAAGGCAACCCTAAATGTCCATATTTAATGTTTTCTAGAACATTGAGCTATTTTTGGGAATCCGGGACACATCTTTGTAAGGTTTTTTAATTACTATAAAGTCCTCATAATTTGGGAAAACCCTAATAAACTCATTTTCAGGATCGGGTACTAACAGTAGCCCCTCGGCGACGCTTCTTGCAAGGCAAGGTGGAGTCGACGATAAAATAGGAACCGTTCTGAAACATGAGTTTCAAAACAGATGAAAGGTAAGCGAACGGCTGAACCTTGGCAGGCGACCTACGTATCCGCGGGGGAATCAAGCCAAACGTAGTTCAAATCTGAATTGAGAATGATTGTCCTCAGATGGGGAGAAATCTGATCTGCGGGAAAATTCATCCATCGGGGAAAATGCAACTGCTGGGGATGAGAGATGACCACGTTGGTCGGGTGGCTGAACCTTTTCAGGCTTCCTACGTATCCTCGGAGGAATCAAAGCGGTCGTAGTTCGGATGTACTGGGGAAAGAAGGAAGAAAGAAACGAGACATCAGACTCCTGCTGGGGATAACAAACCTACGGACACTATCCTGTATGAAGACTGAACATTCGTAAGGGAAATGAGACATCAGGCTTCTGCTGGGGATAACAATCCTACGGATACTATCCTGTATGAAGACTGAACATTCGTAAGGGAAATGAGACATGAGGCTTCTGCTGGGGATAACAATCCTACGGATACTATCCTGTATGAAGACTGAACATTCGTAAGGGAAACGGGGCGAGACATAAAGACTACGGCGTCTAAATGGCCTCAAGGTGGAAATGGTAACTGCCGGGGTAAACGCAATCAGAAACGGACGGGTTCCTGCCGATCGCGCTAAAATAATAGATGCTGGATCTCTCGCAATTAGAGACGAACGGGCCTCTGCCAATTACGATCGATCTAGGATGCGCATGACATAGAGGCGGACGGGTCTCTGCAATCATACGAATCCTAAGCAAATAATGGGGAAAGAAGGTAGGGGTGATAATGGTGCAAGACATAAAGACTACGGCGTCTAAATAATCTCAAGATGGGCTAAAATAATAAATGCTGGAACTCTCGCAATTAGAGACGGACGGGTCTCTGCCAATCACGATCGAACTAACAAATATTGGGGAAATAAGGTAAGGGTGACAATGGTGCGAGACATATAGATGGCGGGGTCTAAATAATCCCAAGATGGTAAAATGGTAATAGCCGGAGCTTATGCGATATAAAGATAGACGGGCCTCTGTCAATCGCAATTTATAAAATAACAAGTGCTGGATATTACGCAATATAGAGGTAGATGGGCCTCTGCAAATTACAACAGAACGTATGCGAAGTAGAGACAACTCTCGGTCATCGCGATAATATAACAAAGCAATAACAAACGTACGTGCAGTAGGGATAACTCCTAGTCACCACGATAGTTTTTATAGAGATGAAACATTCGTGCAGTAGGGATAATTCCCGGTCACCACGATAGTTTTTAAAGAGATGAAACAGTCGTGCAGTAGGGATAACTCCCGGTCACCACGATAGTTTTTAAAGAGATGAAACATTCATGCAGTAGGGATAACTCCCAGTCACCACGATAGTTTTTAAAGAGATGAAACATTCGTGCAGTAGGGATAACTCCCGGTCACCACGATAGTTTTTAAAGAGATGAAACATTCGTGCAGTAGGGATAACTCCTGGTCACCACGATAGTTTTTAAACAAAGGATAATTTAGAGATTTTTTTAGGCTTTTTAAAACCAAATGATGTTCTAAAGGACAATAGACCCTTGCAGAGTCATAAAGCTGGCGAACTTATCATGAGTCGCGAAGATGACGGATTGTTATGAAGTTGTAAAAGGGATGAACTCTCATAGAGTCACAAAGGTGATAGACTCTTGGGGAGTCACAAAGGTGAGGGACTCTCGGGGAGTCTCTAATATCTTGTGAGCAAGAATAATCATGGAGAGCATAGTGCTTGGGCTCCACTTGTCTTAAATTAGGAGGGGATGCATAAGACGAGGCTACAAGCCAAGGTATTAGGTAAGGAACCTTTTGGTTGGTTGCTTAGGGTAGGACCTAAGGCTTTTGAGGAATGAGGACCTAAAGATTAGGGTATAGAAGTGTTCAGGAAAACTGGCGTTAAGGACCGCAAATTTGGGACTAGGGTTTTAGAAATATCCTAGGCTTCGAGGCTAGGGCTTAGAGTTGTGGTAGGCTCAGAGGTTGCAAAGGCGTTGGCTTTTAGACATAAGTCTGGGAGTTAGAAAGATTGTGACTTCCTAGGCTTGAGACTAGGGACCACTGGAAAGAGGGATTGATTTTGTGGAGGGTTTACTAAGCTTGATGTTAGGGTTCACCATTTTCTGGGATTAGTGACTATGGCTTGGAAATGTTCGTGGTAACCTAGGCTTTAGGCTAGGTTTTAAGGTTAAGGATTGTAAGCTCCCTATACTTTGAGACTAAGGTGAAGGAATTTCCTAGGTCTAGGACTAGGGTTTGAAGGGAATGCTGGATCCTAAGCTCGTCGCTACCGTTGAGTGAGGATATGGTCTCCTAGGCCTGTGGCTAGGGTTTAGAAAGAGTGCGACTACCTAGGCTCGAGGCTAGGATTTGGAGCGAATGCGAGTACCTAGGCTCGAGGCTAGGGTTTAGAGCGAATGCGACTACCTAGGCTCGAGGCTAGGGTTTAGAGCGAATGCGGCTTCCTAGGCCTGAGGCTAGGGTTGATTAAGTTTTGGACAGGGCATTGTATCCTAGGTTTTGGGTTAGGGTTCAATAAGACGGGGGATTAATATTGTAAATTTCCTAGGTTTCGAGACTAGGGTTTCGGGAATTTGGAAATGATGTTGCATGCGGGGCTTTGGAAATTCCCTAGAACTTGGGCTAGGGTTAAAGAGGATGTTGCGGTTTCCTAGGCTTAAGGATATGTGACTACCTAGGCTTGAGGCTAGGGTTTGGGGAGAACGCGACTTCCTAGGTTTGAGGCTAGGGTTTGGAAAGAATACCGACTACCTAGGCTTGAGGCTAGAGTTTGGAGGGAATGTAACTACCTAGGCTCGAGGGTAGGGTTTAGGAAGGATGTGGCTACCTAGGATCGAGGCTAGGGTTTAATAAGGATGTAACTTCTTAGGCTTTAGGCTAGGGTTTGGAAGGATGTAATTACCTAGGCTTGGGGCTAGGGTTTGGAGAGAATGCGACTACCTAGGCTTGAGGCTAGGGTTTGGAGGGAATGTGACTACCTAGGCTTGAGGCTAGGGTTTGGGAAGATGTGATTACCTAGGCTTGAGGCTAGGGTTCAGAGCGCATGTGACTTCCTAGGCTAGAGGCTAGGGTTTGTAGAGGATGTGATTACCTAGGCTAGAGGTTAGGGTTCGGAGCACATGTGACTTCCTAGGCTAGAGGCTAGGGTTTGTAGAGGATGTGGCAACCTAGGCTTGAGGCTGGGGTTGAGAGAATGTTATTGCCTAGGTTTAAGGCTAGGCTTCGGATAGAAGGTGACTACCTAGGCTTGAGGCTAGGGTTTAGAGACCGAAAGCATTTGAAGGTTTATCTTGGTTTAGACCGAGCAAGTTTGAGGTCTAAGAGTGTTGCGGTTTGGGGCAGGTGAGCTTGATACCTCATGGCTGGATAGGCTCGATAGGTTAGACCTAGGCTAGAGTGCTAGGGTTTAGCTAGGGTAAGACTCAGACATGTGTTAAGGAGACCGGGACCTAATGGACTGGTAGGTGCGAGATCAAGGAGATCAAAGGCTAGGCAGGGTAGCGTTGGGACATGAGGTTTTGAAGCGGATAAGTCTTTTGTCCTAAAAGGTCGCGTTATGGGTTAAGACCAAGCAGGTTTGAGTGGAGCTAAAGAGAAACGGATTAGGATTGGATGATCCTAATGCCTAACCAGTTAAGGGTGTAAGGCGGACATGGCGGGTTTGGGTCCTAAGGTGTGCTAGGTGCGAACCATGTGCGGGAGATGGTCTGGATATGTGACCACGTTGGCGCTTCAGGTAAAGGGATTGAGTGTCCAAGACTTTGCTCGAGTACAATAGGTGCCTAAGTTGGATTGGGTATGCTTAGGACCGAAGTTTGTCTTAGAGGTCATTGCGCGTGACCAAACTCATTCGGCGATTGTGAAGGTAGGCTAGGGATGGGACCCAAAGGTGTTAAGCGCACGAGTTTTGACCGGACGGGTTTTGATATCTTTATGGCATGTCACGGTATGCGGGAGATCCTATGCGTTCGAGCATGTTTGAGGTTTGGACTCGTGGGGAAGAAAGGTTTGAGATCTAAAGAGTTTGAGGATAGGATCGTGCAGGTGGCGAGGTTTGGACTCGGCTTGGATTAAGTAGGTTAGAGTTGTAAGGAGTTGAAGGTCAGACTAGGTAGTCTCTTGCGGCTAATGAGTGACACTAGATTGGTACTTGGTAGGTTTAAGAGTGGTAGGGCCATGGCTTGGATATGATGGGAGTCGGGAGACGTAGATGCATCGCTTTTAATCGGACCAAGTAGGCTTGGGAATTAAAGAGTTCCAAGGGTGGAGATGTAAGGTGAGAGACCTAGAGGGTAGAAAGTCTTGTGACCTAAAGGTTTAGGGGTTGAGGCCTAAGGTATGGATCAGACATATCATGGACTTCAAGGATAAGTTTGGTAGACTCGAATGGTCTTGGTATCCAAGGGATCGCTCGACAGGTTAGATTGGACCTAAGAGGATAATGGAGACATAGTCTGGACAAGGTAAGGATGAATATATATTGGTAGGTTTGGGATCTAAGAGATCAGGTAGACTCGAGACCGGTAGGTCCGGGACCTAATGGGTCATTCTAAGGATATGGATTCGGTAGACTGGTTTAAGACCTAAGGTTTTGAATCAGGTAAGATTGGGACGTAGAGAGTTGAGGGCTTAGGCCTAGGGGTTCCCTAAAGTGTAGGAGATAGGGTAAAGGACCGAGTCAACTCAAGAATCACGGAGATGGGTCCCAGATGGATCGAGGATGTTTTTACAATTTTGTGGAGACCGAGAGTGCGGGTTTATAAACAAAGTGTCGGGGAAGAGAATACTTTTGAAAGTGTTATGATTTTATAAAGATGCCTTATAATTAGTTATGATTCTAACAAATTCAAAGTGTTCGTCATGTGCCGAGCTCGGCGATGAGGGATGCCCTTCCTTGTTGAAGCTCCGGTGTTCTCCGAGAAAGCGCATAGTCGACCCATTTTGTAGGGGACGCTCTAGTTTGATGAGCGTGTATCCTCCCTCCTTTGAGAAATCCTACGTCGAGCTTGATGATGAGGAGTCCTCTTCTTCGAAGTATGTGCTTGATGAAGCCCCGGCATTCTTTGAGAAACCACATAGTCGACCCATTCTGTTGGGGAAGCCCTAGTTCAATAAGGGTGTAGAGCGGGGTATCCTACCTCCTTTAAGACGCACCCTTTTTTCTGCCTAGACCACCCTTGCGGGTTTTCAATCTAGCGGGCATCTCTTTTGCGTCATCATTTTTTTTTTTTGAAATCATTCAGTCGACTCAAAAAAGTAAAAAAGAATTGTTTGAAAACATGCGGGGGCATTTTGGGGAGAGTAAGAGAGAGAGAGATAGTACTCACATTTTGACTCTTTGTACAATTTGTGGAAGGTGTATGTACAAACGGAAGGAATCCCCTGCTTGACAGAAAGTAAGTGTTTAGCTCTTTCCTAGATTGTAGAACGGAAGACTTGTCGAGACATTTGAAAATTGTTTTATTCAAGATTCTCATTTGATTGCTCGAGAATGGACCTCGTTGATTAGTTATGCATCTTATGATTATGTTTTAGACAAGTAGTCTCGAAATAATAAATGTTTTGATCAATTGTGAGTGAAGAAGTCAGGAGTAGAAATATGGGGCAAGAGAGAAGAGAAGGAAAATTGGCTACGAGGTGGGTTGTATATATTTTGGACCGGACCCTAAGGTTGCCTACGTTCTCCTCAAGGTGAGAAGCTCAGGTCCGCGTAGTTCGGGGATATCCTGGCTGATGATGGAGTTGGGTTTGAGTATGAGGTTCATTTGTTGCGATAGGTTGCTCCGTTGTAGCTTGTTGCGGTGGCTTGCTCCATTCTAGATGTCATGGGCTGCTGCTGCCGTGTTAATCTTCTTTGTGGGGAAAGAAAGAAAAATAGAACATTTGAAGTGAAAAGAAAATGGGACTTTTATTTTTCTATGGTGATAGCCCCTTCTATTTTTCTTTTATTTCTTTGTGCACACCCTTTTTTTGCCTAGGCCGCCCTTTCGGTTTTTCAACCTAGCGGGCTTCTTTTTTGTGCAATGCTCTAACTTTTGCCTAGGTCACCCTTTTGGGTTTCAACCTAGAGAGCCCCCTTGATATATATATATATACATTTGTACATGAAACATTGGGCAAGACGAGCCCCTAGTTTGCTTTCGCCTCTCTCGATTGCGAGGTAGCCTCCTTATAGTTAAAGCGGCCTTTTGCTGGCGGCGGGCATCTTAGCCCCTTGATCTTCATCGGTAGAGCTCCATCGGATTATCACGTGCACCTATTAATGGCATGAATGACCTCGTACATTCCTTTTATATTTGTGATGGGATACGGACAGCCCCGGTGTATCGGCATGTAGTACTTATGAAGGGAACAAACAGACCCTTAAATTGTGGCCGCATGGATGTCTATTTGATGATGAGCAACCGCAGTCCATTTCTTTGTCATGACCGTATGGAAAAGGGGTCTAATGGTGGGATGAGAGGTGTATGAGGATAGTGTATGGGAGAAGGTGTATATAGAGAGTGTACATGAAGGGTGTACAAGGGGTGAGTGTGTAGAGAAAGTGTATGGGGGTAGAATGTAGAGAGAAGAGAAAGTGATTCGTTCATCCCAATTGGTCAAAGCATTTGTTATCTTGAGACTAATTGTGTACTTAGTTATGTGAATGGTTTGTGGGTCCATTTACCTTTTAATGAGTCGTCATTAATGAGTAAGATTAAGATTAATTCATCATATAAAGATATAGCAATCAAGTGAAGATGGTGAATAAGACAATTTTATTGATTTATGCAAGATTATGTCTCAAGTCTAGAGAGAAACGAAATAAAGACTCTTTTATTATTTGAAAGAAAAACGACTAATCCGGGGTGGACTTTTACTAAAGAAACAAAAATAGTCCAAGGTGGACTTTTGACTAAAGACACTCTAGAACCTACGAAGACTGAATGACCCTTTTTATTTATTATTTAAAGGAGGTAGCCCCAGTTTGCTCTTTCTTGTTTGGACTTTTCTCACGCCCATGCATTCCTATCGCGGGTGATGGCTCCGCTATCAATGAGGCTTTGGATCTTCCTTTTCAATTGGAGGCAACCTTCAGTGTCATGCCCAATGTACTGGTGGTATTTGCAGTATTTGGAGGGATCCAAGTCTGGTATTACCCTGTTTAGTTCATAGTTGAGTAGAGGAGCCAACTTGCCGGCTCGAACCAAACCTTTGAAGAATTTGGCTAACGGCATACCTAAATCGTCGAATTCGCGCTCTTCCTTCCTTTCACGAACTGTCTTTGAGGGTGATTTAGGTACCGGTACCCCTTATTGATGAGTAGTCATAGGAGGCATCCCGACGGGGAAAGTATGTGGCGGCCTATACATTTGAGGAGCGTACGGGTGTTGACATTGAGCAAGAGGGAGAACTCGGCTGAGGTAATCATAAACGCCACGAATGTCAGACAAATGGCGCCTCTCGATATTTCTTAGGGTCTTATGCATCTCCTTCTGAAAGTGTGTTGCTTGCTCGTTGAGAATGGCCTTAAAGTGGATTTCTTGTTCATCGAGGATGGCTTCGAAGTGGGATGCTTGCTTACTGAGAGCAGTACCGGTGTAGAGGATTGTCTCAGGATCTTGGGTAGCAGCTTCAGTTGCAACTTCGATGTTCTTTGCAGCCGACATGATGCAGAACTCTAGTCATGAAAGAATTAAGCCTCTTTGTTGAAATAAATTAGATTCGTATTTAATGATAAGGCATCGTTATAAAATCATTTTTTGGAAAAAAGTCGGTCTCCACATTTTTGAAATGCATTTTGGTAAAAAATTGAAAGTTTGACCGGGCTGAAGTTGCCTACGTTCCCCTTATCATGAGGGAGAGGTGCCACACAATAAGAGGCTCAGGTCGCCGTAGTTCGAATCAAGTTATACTATTAAAAAGAGGTGAGAGATGACCATAGGGGTCAAAAAGAGGGAGATGACTCGGTCTTTAGTCAAGCATGGGTGAGGAAGACCTATAGGAATCGGGTAAGGTTTGACTTAGATGGATCCAAGATAGGTAAGACGACGGTGGGTCAAATAATGACCTAGGTGGGTCAAGATGACGGTTTGACCAAAGCTGGTTAGGACCAAAGCTAATTGGGTTCACCTATGGAATCAAAGATTGACCTAAGAGGTCAAAAATGGATAAGGTTGACCTAGGAGTCCAAGTTTGACCTAAGAGGTCGAAGGTGATTGGGTTGACCTAGGAGGTCAAAGGTTGACCTAAGAGGTCAATGGGTGATAATGTTGACCGAGGGGGTCAAAGGTTGAACTAAGAGGTCAAAGGTGATAAGGTTGACCTAGGAGGGTGAGGTTGACCTAGGGGGTCAAAGGTTGACCTAAGAGGTCAAAGATGATTAAGTTAACCTAGGGGGTCAAAGTTTGACCTAAGAGGTCGAAGGCGGATGAGGTTGACCTAGGGGGTCAAGGGTAGACCTTAGAGGTCAAAGATGATAAAGTTTACCTAGGGGGTTAAATGTGATAAGGTTGTCCTAGGAGGTCAAAGGTTGACCTAAGAGGTCGAAGGTAAATAAGTTTGACCTAGGGGGTCAAAGGTGACAAGGTTGACCTAATGGGTCGGAGGTGATAAGGTTGACCTAGGTGGTCAAGGGTTGACCTAAGAGGTCGGAGGTGATAAGGTTGACCTAGGAGGTCAAGGGTTGACCTAAGAGGTCGGAGGCGGATAAAGTTGACCTAGGCGGTCAAGGGTTGACCTAAGAGGTCGAGGGGTGACCTAAGAGGTCGAGGGTGATAAGGTTGACCTAGGAGGTCAAGGGTAGACCTAAGAGGTCAAAGGCGGATAAAGTTGACCTAGGCGGTCAAGGGTAGACCCAAGAGGTCAAAGGCGGATGAGGTTGACCTAGGCAGTCAAGGGTTGACCTAAGAGGTCGAGGGGTGACCTAAGAGGTCGAAGGTGATAAGGTTGATCTAGGAGGTCAAGGGTAGACCTAAGAGGTAAAAGGCGGATAAAGTTGACATAGGCGGTCAAGGGTAGACCTAAGAGGTCAAAGACGATAAAGTTGACCTAGGGAGAAAAGGTGGTAAGGTTGATCTAGGAGGTCAAGGGTAGACCTAGGAGGTTAAAGGTAGATAAGGTTGACCTAGCGGGTCAAAGGTTGACCTAGGAGGTCAAAGGCGAATAAGGTTGACCTAGGAGGTCAAAGGTTGACCTAGGGGGTCAAAATTGGCCTAAGAGGTCAAAGGGTGGTAAGGCTGACCTAAGGGGTCAAAGGTTGACCTAGGAGGTCAAAGATAGATAAGGTTGACCTAGGAGGTCAAAGGTTGGGAAGGTTGACCTAGGCGGTCAAAGGTTGACCTAGGAGGTCAAAGGTAGATAAGATTGTCCTAAGAGGCCAAAGGATGGTGGGATTTTGGCCAAAGCGGGTCGAGATGAAGGGTAGACCCAAATGGATCGCAATGATGGGTAGGTAACCTAGATAGGCCAAGATGAGGAATTTTCATAGATAGCCCAAGGGGTGAGCGATGGACCTTAGAGGTCGCCTAGATGCAATGCACATTTTATTTTACGAAAAGATTTGCATTTATTTACATCCTAAATGGTTGATCTAAGGAGTGTCCTAATCTCTATGTGTGGGTTGACACGGGTAGGATAAAGGTTCCCACCGCTCGTGGAACGTACATGGTGAGTGGGGTAGACGAGTGACTCGAAAAGAGTGCGACAGTAGCGTACAAATTCCTGCACATCGAATACTCCGGGTAATGGGGACCTGTGCAGTGCTGACACGGACTAGTGGTAGTGTGTGGCAAGAAACTAATTCTTTTTAGGGAGAAAAGAGAGGAGTTTTTTTAATGCTTGAATGATGCAATGAAATGCAAGAGAGAGAAAAGATGGAGAGGATAAGAATGTACAAGGGAGCATAGCAAAGTCTCGTTTGACCTTAGTACTATAGGGAAAGTACAAAAAATACATGTATTGAAAAAAATACAAGGTACACATATTAACATGGCAAAAATACAAGGTGCATGTGCAACCATGGCAAAGTGTGAGGTGCATGTGTAAACATGGAAAAGTGTGAGGTGTATGTGCAAACATGGCAAAGTGTGAGGTGCATGTACAAACGCAAAGTGTGAGGTGCATGTGCAAACATGGCAATGTGTGAGGTGCATGTGCAAACATGGAAAAGTGTGAGGTGCATGTGCAAACATGGCAAAGTGCGTGGTGAATGTGAGAACATGGCAGAGTGTGTGGTGCATGTGAGAACATGGAAAAGTGTGTGGTGCATGTGAGAGCATGGCAAAGTGTGTGGTGCATGTGAGAACATGGAAAAGTGTAAGGTGCATGTGAGAACATGGCAAACATCATGATGTGAACGAAAGTTAGACCCACTAAGTTTGAAAAAGTTTCAAAGCAGTCCCCAGCTGTGAATACGTGTGTTTGAATTTGAGATATTCATTGCAACATTAAAATTATGAGAGTCTCCACGCCATTTTAATTATAGCCAAAACATTGAGAAAAGCATGCTAATGGGTTCGGGGGTCAAATTACAACAAGAGAAGAATATTCACGTTATCACTCCTATTGCCCGAATTGATCGGTCTTTCTATCATGATGCGGTGTATGTAGTGTGTTAGTGATTGAGACCGGATCCGAAGATTGCCTACGTTCCTCTCAATGTGAGAAGCTCAGGTCAGCGTAGTTCGAGATGAATTTAGAATAGGCAGAAGAATCGGGATCATGCATAATGAGGGGGGAATTACCTAAAGATTAGGGTTTAGAAGTAGTTCCTAGATCATCCTTGGGTTGAAGAACCCTAGATCATCATTGGCTATGAAATCACATGTAAACATGAAGATCACAACCCTAAATATAGCATAAATAAGGTTTTAATCTATAAACATGAAGAACATGCGAAGAACATCTTATGAACATATGAATGTCATGAAGAAAATATGAATAAAGATGTTAGGAACATGAATATTATGAAGAACACATGAATAAACATATTAAGAATATGAATATTATGGATCTAAACTAATAATATGACAAGAACATGAAGAAAAAGTTAGAAAACTTACATTTGTTGGCAAGAAATAACCTTGGATCTTCTTGGGATTTTTGAGAGTGTTTTTTGGAGGCTTGAATGACTTGATTTGGGAGCAAAATCGTCACTTGTGAGCTCTAAAATTCGGATCTTAAACCAATAGGCTGAGATTGGTTTATATAGTAAACAAAGGGGGAGATCCAACGGCTGAGATCTGAAGGAGCGAGGTTGGCCGCGTGGCCAAGATGGCTAGGTACGAAAGTGGCCGCGTGGCCATCGTTGCGCGCTGACGTGAAATTCAAGCTAGGGTTTTACTGTTCATACAAAGAAACCCTAAATGTCCATATTTAATGTTTTCTAGAACATTGAGCTATTTTTGGGAATCCGGGACAAGTCTTTGTAAGGTTTTTTAATTACTATAAAGTCCTCGTAATTTGGGAAAACCCTAATAAATTCATTTTCAGGATCGGGTACTAAAAACAGGCCTTCCTCAGTTTACTGCCCTCTCTACTTTTTCTCCTCAGGTCAGTGCTTTCTTTACTCCATCTTCTTTTATTAACTACTCTTCTATAAGTCCTTCTTACTATTCTTACATTTGCAATATATCATCTATTTCTGAACTTCATTCTTATAAGCAAGCCATTAAAGACCCAAATTGGTGTAATGCCATGGCTACTGAAATATCTGCCTTAGAAGCTAACAAAACATGGGTGCTGCAACCTCTTCCTAGTCATAAGAAAGCTATAGGCTGTAAGTGGATTTACAAACTGAAATACAAAGCTGATGGGACTTTTGACAAGTACAAAGCTAGGCTTGTGGCTAAGGGTTTCACTCAGACTGAAGGGGAAGACTACTTTGAAACATTTGCTCCTGTGGCAAAAATGGCAACATTCAGACTTTATTTGGCTATAGCTTTAATAAAAGGGTGGCCCATTATTCAGATGGATGTCTCTAATGCATTTCTTCATGGGGTTTTAGATGAAGAAGTCTACATGACCTTACCTCCTGGCTATAATCCCATTTTCTCTTCATCCACCGGTTCAGTCTCAAATGCAAAGTCTCCTCCTTTGGTTTGTAGGCTCCTCAAATCTCTCTATGGTCTTAAACAGGCTCCTAGACAATGGTTTTCTAAATTTTCATCTGCCTTAGTCAAATTTGGGTTCAGTCAATCTCAAAATGATCATGGCTCCTAGACAATGGTTTTCTAAATTTTCATCTGCCTTAGTCAAATTTGGGTTCAGTCAATCTCAAAATGATCATTCTCTTTTCATGTTATCTTCTTATACCTCCTTCACAGTAGTACTTGTATATGTTGATGACATACTTATCTCAGGATCAGATATCGGTGTTATCAATGCCTTGAAAGAGTTTCTTCATACTCAATTCTCTATTAAAGATCTTCGTCCTCTTAAATACTTCTTGAGAATTGAGGTTGCCAGGTCATCTCAAGGCATCTATCTTCATTAGAGGAAATACACACTTGATATTCTTCATGACACTGATCTCTTGACAGCACATCCTTCTACTGTGCCTATTGAACAACATCATTCCTTAGCTGCAGATCAAGGTGAGTTGTTTCCTGATGCAGGCAAGGTCCCTGGTACCCAAACTCCCGTCTATGAATGTAGTTGGTAGTCGATGGATCTATAAAGTCAAGCGTCGTGCTGACGGAACAATTGACAGGCACAAAGCTCGGCTTGTTGCCCAGGGATTTTCACAACAGGAGGGTATTGACTACGATGAGACATTTAGTCCAGTCGTAAAACCACCAACCATTCAGACCATCCTCTCTATTGCTCACTCCCGTTCATGGCCTTTCGAGCAGTTAGACGTACGGAATGCTTTTCTAAATGGCATCCTCAATGAATAGGTATATATGGCCCAGCCCCGTGGTTATTCCCATCTGGATTTTCCAAATCATGTTTGTCGTCTCCACAGATCTATATACGGATTAAAGCAGTCACCTCGCGCGTGGTTTCAACGATTGTATGAGTTCTTGCTTTCCATCGGCTTCTTTAATAGTAGATATGATAGTTCTCTTTTCATTCGGCATTCAAGTTATTCACTTGTGGCTATTCTTGTTTACGTCGACGACTTTATTGTTACCGGTTCGTCTGCCTCCAAGGTAAACAAAGTCATCGATAGCATTTGTAACAAGTTTGAAAGCCGCCGGCCGGGTCCTTTAGGTTTCTTCCTCGGAATCGAAACACATCGTTCCGACGCATCTCTTATCCTTAGTCAATCAAAGTATGGTTTTGATTTGCTACGCAAATACAAAATGGATGAATGCAAGTTGGCTGCCACCCCTTTTATTCCTGGTTCTCATCTCTCTTTCAACGATGGTGACCCACTTCCTGATTATGGTTGGTGGCTTACAATATCTGACCCTGACATGGCCCAACATCTCCTTTGTGGTCAATCAAGTATATCAACATATGCACAACCCTCGCACCTCACATCTTGTTGCAGTCAAGCGCATACTCAGATTCGTCAAAGGTACCATTCACCTCGGCCTATGTTTTTCCCAGTCTCTTGACACTTCGTTACGGGCCTTTTTGGACTCCAACTGGGCAGATTCGATTGATGATCGAAATTCTACCATGGGTGCTTGCATATTCATAGGTCCCAACCTCTTTGCTTGGACGGCAAAGAAGCAAACTACCGTGGACCTCTCTAGTAGCGAAGCGGAGTACCGAGCTCTTGCCAGTACTGCTGCTGAACTACGGTGGTTCTCATTTCTGTTTTGAGAACTCGGTCTTGCCTTAGCTCCACCTCAGGTATTTTGTGATAACATCTCCGCCTTGCACATGGCAAGAAACCTGGTCTTCCATTCGTGTACAAGGCACATCGAGATAGATCTACACTTTATGCGTGATCTTCATCAACGAGGTTTCCTTAAACTTCAATACATAGCCACGGCTGATCAGATAGCTGACCTTTTCACCAAAGGTCTTGCCCGTCCTCGCCTAAGTTATCTTTCCGACAAGATGCATCTTTCACCCGTGCCGCTTAGCTAGAGGGGGGGTGTTAGACAGGACTCTGCACCTCAACCAGAGGCCTTAAAATCAGATGAAGATTTCTCACAGATTAGTATAAAATATTCAAATCATGTAAACAATATTGTTGGGAATATGACTTTGAATCAAATAGACAATTGATTAAAGATATGTCCGCGACAAATTCGGGACGGAGACAAAAATTGAAGGAGTGGCGAGGGCCACAAGCCACAGCCAGAAAAGCAGCGCCAAGCCTGCTGCAGTGCTGCCACGATGATGCTGCCACAAAGGAGTTGACTTTTGTTTTAGTTTAGGCGTGGGTTTTAAGTCCTTATGTGATAAGGATTTTAACTCCTTCCGTCCCAAATTAATTAGTATTCCTATTTTGGTACAAAGAGTTTTTAGAATTAGGAAAGTAGATTCCTAATTAGATTAGATTTACTTTGTGCGCAAGAAATAGGTTTCCTCTTCCTTTTGGGTTTCTAGTATTTATGCCTATAAATACTAACCCCTCCCCTAGCATAATATTTAGTCGGTCATCTTTGAGAGTTACAAGTAGAGATCTAGGATTTAGGTTGACGGAATTATTTGCCTAAATAATTCGTGCAACTAAATTAGAGAGATTGTATTTTGTAATTGTTCATTGAAAGTAATATATTCTCCCTCCGCCCGTGGACGTAGCCAAGTTGGTGAACCACATAAATTCTTGTGTTTGTGATTGATTATTTCTTTGATCATCGTTCTTTATTTATATTTTGCTCTAACAAATATTATAGATATGTTTTCCTATTTTTGTAGCTATCTATTTTCAGCAAATATAGGTTTTTGAATAACAATAGGACTCTAGGTGTATATATGTAACCTACCTATAATGAAATTATTCACGCTTTGAGTTTTCAGCCTTCCATCCGACTCTTCTTCTCTTTACCGGAGACTCTTCTTCTCCTATGTAACTCTAGTGTCTTATATTAACGCTCTTGTACAGTAGTTAACACCCGCTCACATTAGTCTGCCACATTTTGATATTTGTATTTGCAGTCCTATTCTTGCAGTCCAACGCTTCCAGCTTCATCAAAGCTCTGAATCTCTACAAATTAATTGTTACCTTTTTTTTCTCAATGTTATAGGCTGACTATTTTAGCTACAAGTTATTTACCCGTATTCCTGAAGTTCTATTTAGACGAACCATTTCATCAGAGTTGGCTATTTTGTATATGTATCAATGCATATAATCTTAGATTTCAGGACATAATTGTTAGGATCGGAAGGTAGTATATTTGTGATGGAGGAATTTAGATAAAATGGGCAGAAGGTAAGTTTCACTTAGGCGTGATCACGCCTAAGTCTAAAGAGTCTTCTTTAGAATATTTTGAGAAGTATAGATGAGAAGGCTATTTTATATTTCTTGAACTCATATTTTGCAACTTACATGACATCCCTATTTATACTTGACATATGAAAATTCTAGAGAGACTTTACATGATCTCTATCTTATCTTAAAGAGATACATGAACCACATTATTAATGTACTAGACTATTCAAATAACCAAGTAAGACTTTTGATATTTCTTGCATGCACATTAGTCAACATACTCCTCCTTAATGTGCTGCCACAACTCCAAGATACTCCCTCAGTTGTTGAAACTTTTCTTTTGGAAGTGCCTTTGTAAATATGTCCGCAACTTGATCTTCGGACTTGCAATACACCAACGAAATTTCATTCTTCACAACTTGATCACGAAGAAAATGAAAACGAGTATCAATATGCTTGCTCCTCCCATGCGTCACATGATTCTCTTGATAATCATAACATGGCCTTCGCTCGTATCCTTTTGCAACAAGTGCTTTATGCCTTTCAATATCGTCATTTGCCTTTACATTTGTCTTGAAAATCCATTTCACATCAATGATTTCCTTGTCATTTGGTTTCTCAACTAGCTCCCAAGTCTTGTTCTTCTCTATGGAATGAATTTCTTCTTCCATTGCTTTTCTCCACTCTTTCTCCTTGTAAGCTTCTTCAAAATTTTCTGGTTCTAAAGCATAAATATCACTCAAACTCCTCCTTTTTCCTGCGGAACCGGGAGAGGATGAACTTGAACTTGAACTTCTTGGAGAGCTCCCGGGTGAATCCGGACCACTATTTGGATGATCTTCATCATGATCTCCGTCTTCAATATTTTCTTCTTCAACATCACTTTCATCATCACCGTGAAAAACTCCACCATTTTCTATTCCTTTTTTCTTCCAATCCCAAGAAGCATTCTCATCAAACGACACATCTCGACTAATCAAAACTTTGTTGTCTTTCAAACTCCAAACTCGGTAGCCTTTTGACATGGTACAATACCCAATAAAGATACACTTTTCACTTGCTTCATCTAGCTTTCTCATTTTTTTTCTTTTGGAACTTGAGAGTAACAAATACACCCGAACACCTTCAAATGTCTCAAAGATGGATTTCTTCCACTCCATGCTTCAAATGGTGTTTTGTTGAACAATGCTTTGTAGGACTTCTATTAATTAATTACACGGCCGTATTCACAGTTTCACCCCAAAAACTCTTCGGCAATCCTTTTGCATGAATCATCGACTTAGCCATTTCTTCCACCGTTTGATTTTTCCGCTCACTTACTCCATTTTGTTGCGGAGTATAGCGAACCGTGAGTTGCCTATCAATTCCTTCATCCTCACAAAACTTGTCAAACTCATTATTATTATTATATTCCTTGCCTCTATCACTTCTAAGGAATTTAATAACATGACCACTTTGCTTTTCAACAAGAGATTTAAACTTCTTAAAAATGGAAAACACCTCCGATTTTTGCTTCATGAAATAAACCCAAGTCATACGAGAATAGTCATCAATAAACAAAATAAAGTACCTATTCTTGGCATGAGTTGGATTCTCCATTGGACCGCACACATCCGTATGAATTAACTCCAATTTCTCCTTTGCACGTCAAGCACCACTCTTCGGAAAAGATTGACGATGATGCTTCCCAAGTGCACATCCTTCACAAACTTCATGAATCTCCTCAATCCTTGGAAGCCCTTAAACCATGTTCTTTTGTTGAAGTAACTTGAGACTATGAAAATTCAAATGCCCAAGTCTCTTATGCGACAACCACGAATCTTCAAGAATGTGAGCCTTCAAAGCTACATTTTCACTATACTTGAAAACAATAGGAAAACTTCGATTTCTCTCTATTTTGATAGAAGCCACCAATTATTGTGAACCATTTTTTTCATAAATCTTGCAGCAATTATCCTTGAAATTTACCGCATATCCATGCTCCACAAGTTGTCCAACGCTCAATAAATTTTGATCCAACTCCGGAACAAGCAAGATATCATGAATGAGTTTTTCTCCCTTCTTTGTTTGCACACGAATAGTTCCCTTTCCTTGCGCCTTCGCCAAAGATCCATTTCCCATCTTCACTTGTGAATCTATGGAGGTATCCATAGAAACAAAAATTGATTTATCTCCCGTCATGTGATTGCTACAACCGCTATCAAGGTACCACACATCATTCTTGTATTCGGTTGCACTTTGACAAGCATAGAACATGTGCCCTTCACTTCCTTTCTCCTCCATAAAATTTGCTCCTTGTTGCGGATTCTTCACCCTACAATCTTTCTCTTTATGCCCAAACTTTTGACAACGGTAACACTTTGGTTTGCCTTTAAACCAACAATCTTCAAAATTGTGACCATTCCTTCCATAAATTCTACAACCTTGAGAATTCTGTGAATTTCCTCCACGATCTTGACTTTACCTACCACCATCAAAATTATGTCTTCCTCCACCTCTAGAACCTCTACCACGGCCTCTTCCTTGGTTTCCACCATGTCGACCGCCTCTAAATGAATCTCCACTTCTTTGACCCCTACTTTCAACACTTTTCTCAACTTCCTTCGAACCAATATTGAGCTTAGATTGGAAAGCACTCTACTATTTTCAACTACTTCACCAAGCCCACGCATTTGATTAATAACATCCATCACCCTAGTATAATAACTTTGAACACTTTCAGCTTCTTTCATTTTTAAATTCTCCAACTCTCTCCTAAAAGTTTGAAGATTGACATTTTTTACCTTCAAATCGCCTTGGAACTCCTTTTCGAGAATCTCCCATGCTTCTTTTGCTCTAGTTGCTCTCATTATTATTGAGAACAACTCTGATGACACGCCTTGTTGAATAAATGAAAGAGCCTTTGCATCCTTCTTTCAGTCCTCCTTTAATTTTCTCCTTGCTTCATCGTTCAACTCCCTTTTGGGTTCTACAAATCCGTCTTCAACGTACTACCACAAATCCTTAGAAATAAAGATTGTTCTCATCTTCACAACCCAATGATCATAATTATCACCGGAAAATATTGGGATAGGTGGTGACTCACTCGAATTTGCCATTTTGCCAAACTCTCTCTCTCTCTCTCTCTCTCTCTCTCTCTTTTATCTACCTTCAACAGAACCGAAGCTCTGATGCCACTTGTTAGGATCGGAAGTTAGTATATTTGTGATGGAGGAATTTAGATAAAATGGGCAGAAGGTAAGTTTCACTTAGGCGTGATCACGCCTAAGTCTAAAGAGTCTTCTTTAGAATATTTTGAGAAGTATAGATGAGAAGGCTATTTTATATTTCTTCAACTCATACTTTGCAACTTACATGACATCCCTATTTATACTTGACATAGGAAAATTCTAGAGAGACTTTACATGATCTCTATCTTATCTTAAAGAGATACATGAACCACATTATTAATGTACTAGACTATTCAAATAACCAAGTAAGACTTTTGATATTTCTTGCATGCACATTAGTCAACAATAATTTTGACCAAACTGTGTTTGATTTTGTCTTGGGTCAACTGTTGGGTATGGCTGCGATTTTGTCAATTTGTGTGTTGTATAGCTTATCAAGATGGCAAATTTTTCAGAACCCTCGTCCATAATACTTGATTTTTTCTTGGGCTAACATTCCAATTCTTTCTCTAGTGTATATGTTCTTGTTTCCTATAAAAATGTATTTGTTCTTATTTCATATAAAAATGTATATGTTCTTGTTCCTTGTGAAGCATCTGGTTTGATTTTGCTGATTTTTTATTGTGGAGGTTCTTTGAACATAACAAGAATATATGCCTCTGCCTTCTGAGCATTTTAAATAGTCAAAAATGATTTCTGGAAACATGACAACAGGTAATATATTTGCTCATTTAATTTAAGTTCTTATTTTAATTGTTAGGAAATAAGTTTTTGATTTTGGTGTGCAGCAATGTGTGTGCATTCTACTTTGTTCGTATGGTTTGCACGGATAGTACAACCTCGTAACTATCTACTTCTGGCTTGCCATGCCTCGAATGAGTAAGTGCAGCTCTATCAACTCTCTCGAATGAGTAAGTGCAGCTCTATCTACTTCTGGCTCTATTTCACGTTAATTAGGTTTGTGTGAGTTGGTTATAAATGTTTCTAGTTTGAGTTGCATTGCAGGAGCTTTTGGCTTGAACCGACAGGTTAAATTTGTTTATTACTATAAGTAGATGTATGTATATACATTGTGGTTCTATATCAATTGCGGCGTGTGGTATGATTCATTTGTGGCGGGGGAGGTTGTGGATTTTTTTTAATAAGAACATTAACGATGAACTCGAGCTTAGCTAAGAATCAGTTTTTAAAGGTGTTTTAATAGATAGATCGGTTTGGATATATTTTTAAACCTCTTTATCTTTCTGGTTTGATTAACTACAGGCCATCGCTAAGGATCTTCCTTGGAAGATGAAAGAAACTCGTGTATTGGAGGTTCGAAAGCAGTAAGTCAATCTGATCTCTTCCCCTTTCTTTTTCAAAATACGCCTATTTTCTTGTGTGCGTTTAGCATAATAAGAATCATTTCATAATTATTTGTAGATTCTTTATCAATACTGTAGTTTTGAATTTTGATGTTATTTGTTTGATCGAGACAGATAGACAGTTACACGGGTGATGGTCTTGTAGATTTGGTGAGTTTGTTGCAGCAATTAATCATGTCCATCAGCTAGAGGACCATAACTCACAGAAGTGGCAGCAAGTGTTATAACCTCTGAAGAACCTAAAATGTTATCACAAGGTATATTTAGTCATCTTTCTAAGAAGTGATGGACTGATTTATAATCCCTGAAGAAATGATGAGATTTATGCTCCAACAGTGTTGGTTGAATGATGAAATGGTATTGTAATAAGTTGTTTTGAATTGTTAGAAGTATTTGATATGTTGGGATTGGTAGTATTGTTGAATGCATTTGGTATGTTGGGATTGTAAGTACATGCAGGGTTTTTTTTTACAGGTCACAGGTTGTTTTTTGTGTATTTTTTTTTAAAAAAATCTCAACTTACCCACGGAAATATCCGTGGGTAAATTATTATTTTTTTATTTTAATTAGTGTTACTGACGGACATTTTCGTAAGTAAAATGTCCGTTAGTGACGGAATTTTCCGTCAGTAATATTCCGGCCGACAGGCGAAGAATTTTTCGACGGAAATTTCTATAATTTTTTGACGGTTATTTTGGCATTTTTGATGGAAATTATGTGGGTAATATTGACAGAATGTCCATCGGTATTACCAACAAATATTTACTGATGGAACGGCGACAAACAATTTCTGTCAGTAACGTTGACTTACCTACGGAATTTTGTGTTTACCCACGGAAATCTTCGTGGGTAAAACACGTATTTCTAGTAGTGTTTCTTGTGTACAAAGTAATTAGAATCCTATTTCTTGTGTACAAAGTAATTCTATTCTCATCAGGAAACGACTTTCTTTATTCTTAAACAATTCCTTGTATTAATAAGAAACCTAATTAAACTAAACATTAATCCTTGTACCAAAAGAATTTCCTTTGCCAATTCAAGTCCCGGGATAACAATTGAGTCTCATTATCCATTTGAAGAAATAAAATAACTAAAACTTTAAATGAGATATATAAAAAAATTAAAAATAAAATCCTTAAATCAGTACGGGGGTAAAAGTTTTTTTATTTTTCTTACTTCGACCGTGCCAAAACAAATCCTATACTGTTAACATAAGTATGTTTTTACTAAATACTCACTCCGTAGTAGTAAATGTACGGAAATTAAGGAATCAATAGTAGCAATGGGTAGTAGTTGTAAGTACGTAGAGTAGGAGAGAAAAAATAAGATAGAGAATAGTAGTAGATAGTTGTTAGGAGTATGACAATTTGGTTTCACTGAATAAAGAAATATAAAAAAAAATCCTTTTAAAGAAAATGAGAATTATCAATGGAACATTAAAAGGAAATTTTCTACACATTATTATGAGATGGAAAGAGTGTACTTTATATATTTGTACATGCAAATTACAAATATAGTCTTTTTAAAACTAAAAATGTAATATTTAAATTGAAACATAGCAAAAGAAAAAAATATGATATGTGAAAGGCCCTGTTATACTGAATGAACAGATTAGTTAAAACTTGGACAACTAACTGTTTGAGGTTAGCTGTTGAGAGATAATAATAATAAAAGAGATGTGCAGCGGAATATAAATGAAAGAATAAATGAAAGGACAAGTGTAGTGTGTGTGTAAGTGTAAAGACAAGAGTGTACACAGTATTTTAAAGTGGTTCAGAGGTAAAACCTTTCTCTTACATCCACCCCCACTGTTAGAACAGTGAGACCAATTCACTATAATATTCTCTTCAATAAGAGTTACAAGAATTGATAAGGCAAGTTACTTTGAACCCCCTTTACTTAATTGACACTTCAATTAAGATTGCTTCTTTCAAAGCGAGAACAAAAGAAAAAAAGGAAATAATCACAAGTGTGTTTACAAAATAGCTTGGCTGTTAGCTGGCTGGATGTGGGTTGTAACTGGGTGCAAGATGGCACAATATTTGCAGGTGATTTAAGCAAATATTTAGATCTGCAGTGTGAATGCAGGGGAGTTTTGAAGGTTTTTTAAAGGGAGAAAGGGTTGTAAAAAATTAGGAAGGGCACTTGACAACATGCCAGTATACTCCTTTATATAGGGGTTGGCATATAGCCATTGGGGGACAAGAATACAGAGAAGTAAATGGTTTGTCTTTGACTGGATTGACTAACACTTTATTTCTCCTTTGTATGCAGGCTGTCAAGGGAAAGGTTTATGCATGCTTGATCAAGCTTCAATATGAGTTAATCCAATGATCTGAATTATTGGATTAATCGTTCTTCATAGATCTGATGAAGTGGGATCAGCTGTTGGTGAAGAATAGTCTTAGCTGTTGAGACAGGGGAGCTTAGCTGTTGGGCTTTTAAGGCTTGATCTGTTGAAGTGGGATCAGCTGTTGGATGTGTAGATGATAGGTAGATCATGTAATGACTTGACTGTTGTCTTGAATGGAAAACAGGGAAGCTTAGCTGTTGAGCTTCTGTCTTGGGTTGCATGTGCTCAGGTCTTGTATACATCATATAATCAATGGATTGATTATTTATTTATCAAATCATATTTACTATGATTAATTGTGAGTTAAGCATAGTGAGGTACTAACAATTTCCTCCTTTTTGGTAAATAAACAAAGACATTTGATTATGTACCTGCAGATATAATGCTAAGGAAATAGAACACCAATGAAGAGGAAATCTTCTTGATAGTTTTGCTTGGCAAACAAACTGTTAAACAAACTAAATTCTACTTTTAAAAGAAATAACAGAAAGGAAAAGATAGGCATTGTTCTGAACATCTATTCAAAATAGAGAAAACAAACCAAATAACCTATACTAAGCATTCTGAATTATCTCCACAGCTTTTAGTTTTTGAGTGAGTGCAGCTCTTCTCACTGGTTCATTCCTTCTGTAGAACCATTCATTATTCCAGTCAAGACCCATCATGTGGTTATACTGGAAATGTTGGTCTTGTCTGGCTATCAACTGATTTTTGGTGAGAACAGGTTGATTGTAAAGAAGTCTTGGGCCAATCCAGGCTTGCAGTTGCTGAGGAGACCTGGTTTCTTCTGCAGGAGAGACCCCCATGGGATAGTCCTTGTAAAAAGATGCAGGCCTTTTCTTGATGAATTTAGGTTAGGGAGCTTGGAAGTAGGAGTGGATGGATGCCTGAGATGGTCTTGGAGGCAAGGGTTGGCTGCTGGGAGGAGGAGGAGGGAAGGCTGTTGGGGTTAGCTATTCAGGAGATGGAGGGATTGGATTCTCACCTCTTTGAAGGATGAACTCAGATACATTGTCAAGCTTTTTGAGAATGGCAGATTTGAGTTGTTTGATGAGGGTGGCTGAGAATTGGTTGAAGTCAGTGAAGGTGAGATGATATGGAGGGGTGTATTTGAATGGATCAAAATTAGGAGGGAGATTTGCAAATTGAGATTTGGATTTTTTATGGAATGAAGGAGGAGGAGGAGGAAGATGTTGAGGATACACAGAAGAGATTGGGAAGAGACTCTTGACAATGAGTCCCATTATGCAGCTCTTTTTGGAAAGCAGAGTCCAAAAGATGGACTGGGTATATTGAATGCACAGAGCATACACAAGGGAGGAAGGGGTGTAGAGACATTCTTGAAGATTCTCAGAAATAAGATGGCAAAAGAAAAATTCCCATTCTGGAAGAGTTGAAAGTGTGATGGGATTGGGTAGTTTAGGTGCTTTGAAAATGAAGCAGTATTGGGTTGAGATTCTGAACTGTTTCCATTCTTCATAGGCATGGAACAATTGGCCCCCAATGTTTTTAGCATGAATGCTCATATGGGTTCTAGTCATATCCCAAGGGTTGGAAATGTTGTGAGGGTTGAGAAAGGGAGGAAGGTGAGGAAGAGAGGCAAACTTTTTGTGAGCCTCAATGACAGTTGTGGCTGAAAAGTCAATGTCACAATCTAAAGCCCAGAAGCTGTGAGTGGGCATGGAAGTGTCTAGATCAATTTGAGAGAGAGAAGGTGATTTAGAAGGTGGGATAGCTGATGGGGCAGGTTTGGGAGTAGATGATCCACCTTGACCTTGGGATTGCCTTGCTTCTCTAATCCTCATGAAATCAAAGGCCTTGAGAGCCTCTGTCGCGACCCCGGACCCCGCGGGCCCGAGACCGCGAGCTAGACGTCGACTTAAACAATAAACTCTAAATTAATGGAGATAAAAATTTCCTTTTATACCCAAAATATGATAACACAAGGTTTTGTAAATCAATTTGAACAACAAAGTAAAACTAGTATAAACTCCATAAGCTTATACACCGAAGTTACAAAATACACAAATCCTAGTGACGTCAATGTTTGGTACAAATATCCCCAAAAGGTTACACATTGATATAATGTAAACCAACCTATAACAACTTTCCCCAAAAGAATGTATCCACACTCGACGTCCTCTTTCTCGTGATCAGCGAGACTAATCCTTAGCACCTGGGGGGGTTAAGGAAAAACAAAGATAAAAGAAAAGGGGTGGGATAAATCTCAATAAGTTACTAATGCAACTACATGACATGCTATGATGCAATATACAATAATAAATCAGAGATAGCACATAGCAGTTATCACATAACAGATTGCAGCGGAAATAAACACATAACAAAGGATATAGCCAAGGTTTTCCAAACCGGTACATCCAAATAAAGGATCGCTGCGCAGCTTCAATAATCAACCAATCAACATCTTCATAATAGCATGAAAGCTGAAGAGAAATCCCCGGTACCGGAACCAATAACCAATGAAGTGTCACAAGGGACGGGAGACATGCCACAAAGTCATGTTCCAAGTAAAGCTAAAATGCACACAAAGGAGCTAGCTCTTCTCACATCCAAGGCCAATCTGGAGGAGGGTAATAATGGGGCAAAACAATGGTCAACATCACAATGGACTTGGCCGTGCCATCATAATGTTTCGCATCGCCCAAACACACACAAAATACCAGCTGGACTTTCAAATAACTGCTAAGTAATAAATACTAGCCTAAATAAACAACTTAAGGTTCCAAAGTAGGGAACCATACCAAGAAGTCACCAAGAAAGTGAAATGAACCAACAACACACAATTAAAGTGTTCCAAAAATCTCAATTAACACTTAATCAATTTCCATCACAAACTTCATCACAAAGGACCCAATTCTATCACTAGAGTGTACTACAATGTTCACTAAGGTCGACTAGAAGGACACCCAAGACTTAGACCAAAACGCATTCTTCAATCACACAAACCAACAAATGAAAACTTTCAGATATTCTGTGCGGCCGCCCAAAAGGGACTGTGCGGTCGCCCAAACAAGCCCTCAAACAAGAACAAAAGCTTTCAGATAGATGTGCGGTCGCCCAGACATTTTTGGGCGGTCGCCCAATCTTCTGAACTGCTGAAATTCGGGAAGGAAGAAATGGGTTCTTCCATTTTCATACCAAAACACATTTCAACCAAAATCCAACCCTCTAACTAGCATACTAATGTACCAAAACAACTTATAAGTCCAAAAAGACTCATACCACAACATTTAACAACCAATATCAAGATCAAATCCCAACATTCATACAATCACCATTTTTAACCAAAAACCCAAATAAATTCCAAATAAATTGCAACCTTATCCAAACTTCAAATATAACAACAAAAGCATTATATGAACATGATATGAACAATTTAACATCAAAATGGGGGAAAAGTAACTTACTTGGATTTTCTCAAAGTTGACGGAATTCGATTCTTTTTGGTTCTACGCGATCCTATCGACGATCTAAACACATTTCACGTTTTAAGAAATGAGAGATTATGAGGGGAAGAGGAAGAAAATGAAGAGAGAAGAAACTTACCCAAAGTGGAGAGAGAGGGAGAGGTGTGCTGGGAAGATGATGAGGGAGGTGGAGTGTATGAGGGAGAAAGGAAGGAGTAGGGAGGGAGTAGGGAAATGATTTAAAAGATTTACACTTAGGCCCCCTCCACTACACTACACACAATTTCTACACTCCCTACTAACAATTAAGACCCAACAATACTACACTAGCACAAATGACCCAAATAAAATGCTAGGCATAATTATTATAACACATAAATATTTAAATAAATAATAACTTAAATAAATAATTAAGCAACCAAACAAATAATAATTATTTATTACTAATAAAATAGAGCCTAGATTTCGGGTCGTGACATTCACTCCCCCTTAAAGAAAATTCGACCCGAATTTTAACGAGACTTACCTTAAACAAAAAGCCACGGAAATTTCCTCTCGATCTCATCACGAAGCTCCCACGTCGACTCCTCGATGTTATGATTCCTCCAAAGAACTCGAACCAACGCAATGCTTTTGTTCCTCAACTCTTGAACTTTAGAATCAAGGATCCAGACCGGTCGTTCCTCATAAGTCATATCGGGCTCTATATCCTCCGGTATCCTCGGTAACACGTGAGATGGGTCATGAATATACTTCCGAAGCATAGAAACGTGGAACACTTTGTGCAACCTGTCCAAAGATGGCGGTAACGCAAGACGATACGCAAGAAGTCCAACCTTTCCCAAAATCTCAAACGGGCCAATAAACCTCGGAGCCAATTTGCCTTTCTTCCCAAATCTACGAATACCCACCTTTGGAGATACTTTTAAGAACACCAAATCACCTGTCTGAAAACTAAGATCTCGCCTTCGGTTATCTGCATAGCTCTTATGTCGACTCTGGGCTGTCTTCAATCTATCCCGGATAACTTTGACTTTCTCAACCGAATCCCGAAGCAAATCAATACCCAAAACTTTCGCTTCACCAACCTCATCCCAACAAATAGGAGATCTACATTTCCTTCCATACAAGGCCTCAAACGGTGCCATCTCGATACTAGCCTGATAACTGTTGTTGTAAGAGAATTCCACTAACGGTAGGTGCGAATCCCAAGAATCAGAGAAGTCTATCGAACAAGCTCGCAACATATCCTCCACAATCTGAATAGTCCTCTCAGATTGACCGTCGGTCTGAGGATGAAAAGCTGTGCTGAATCGCAAGTCCGTACCCAAAGCTTCCTGAAACGCCTTCCAGAATCTAGAAGTAAACCTCGGGTCTCGATCTGACACAATGCTAACTGGAACCCCATGCAATCTAACAATCTCATCAATGTAAAGGGTCACAAGCTTCTCCATCGAATATCTGATGTCAATAGGCAAGAAATGGGCACTCTTGGTCAATCTATCCACTATTACCCAAACACTGTCATACTTCCTACGGGTACGAGGTAGTACCGTAACGAAATCCATAGTCACGTGCTCCCATTTCCACTCGGGAATCTCTAACGGCTGAAGTAATCCCGCGGGTCTCTGATGCTCGGCTTTGACCTGCTGACAAGTTAAACACTTCGAAACGTACTCGGCTATTTCCCTCTTCATATTAATCCACCAAAATTGTTGCTTCAAATCCTGATACATCTTCGTACTGCCCGGATGAATAGTATACCTCGATTTGTGACCCTCATCTAAAACTTGCCTCTTAAATCCACCAATATCAGGTACGCACAAACGACCAAGGAAAGTGAACACTCCACTCGAACCCAATGAAAAATCCTCGAAGTTCTTTTCCTTCAATTTACCCATTATTTTCACCAACTCGGGATCCTCTTTCTGAGCTTCCTTTATCCTCTGAATTAGGGTCGGAGATACCCTAATATTCGCAAAAATAGCCCCATGTCTCGATTCACGAGGAGACCAATCTCGAACATCCTCAAGCATTTTCCACTCACGGACCATCATCGAAGCCACATAAGATTTTCTACTAATCGCATCGGCTACCACGTTCGCCTTCCCCGGATGATAAGAAATCGTACAATCAAAATCCTTCAACAATTCCATCCATCGGCGTTGCCTATTATTCAACTCTTTCTGGGAGAAAAGGTACTTCAAACTCTTGTGATCGGTAAAAATCTCAAACTTCGCCCCGTAAAGGTAGTGCTTCCACTTGTGCAACGCAAATACTATTGCAGCCAACTCCATATCATGAGTCGGGTAATTCTGTTCACTAGGGTGTCAACTTCCTTGAGGCATAAGCAATTACTTTCCCATTCTGCATCAACACACAACCCAAACCCTCTTTCGAAGCATCACTGTAAATCACTAGGCCATCGCTCCCATTAGGCAAAGTCAAGATCGGTGCGGTAGTCAACCTCTTCTTCAATTCCTCGAAACTCTTATCACATTTCTCGGTCCACACAAACGGGACATTCTTCCGGGTCAACTGAGTCATCGGAGTAGCAATCCTCGAAAACCCCTCAATAAATCTTCTGTAATAACCGGCTAAACCCAGAAAACTACGAATCTCGGTCACTGACTCGGGTCTCTTCCAATCCACTATGGCTTCAATCTTTGAAGGATCCACCGAAATCCCATCTTTAGAAATCACATGACCCAGAAATGACACCTTCTCGAGCCAAAATTCGCATTTACTGAACTTTGCAAATAATTTCTCCCTCGCAAGAACGGATAAAACTGTCCTCAAGTGCTGCTCGTGCTCCTCTCTCGATTTAGAGTAGACGAGTATATCATCAATAAAGACCACCACGAACGAGTCAAGATACGGATGGAAAACCCGGTTCATCAAATCCATAAACACGGCCGGCGTGTTAGTCAACCCAAACGGCATAACCAAGAATTCATAATGACCATACCGAGTGCGAAAAGCAGTTTTCGAAACATCTTCCGATCGAACCTTCAACTGATGGTACCCTCTCCTCAAATCAAGTTTAGAGAAAACCACGGACCCTTGAAGCTGATCAAATAAATCATCGATGTGCGGTAGGGGATACTTGTTCTTCACCGTAACCTGATTCAACTTTCTGTAATCGATGCACAATCTCAAGGAACCGTCTTTCTTCCGCACAAATAAAACCGGTGCTCCCCACGGGGAAACACTAGGGCGGATAAACCCTCGATCAAGCAACTCTTGCAACTGAACCTTTAGTTCCTTCAACTCTGCGGGAGCCAACCTATAAGGTGCTTTCGAAATTGGAGCCGTACCCGGCAAAAGGTCTATACAAAACTCAATCTCACGATCGGGAGGCATATCATACTCGGTAGAGAAAACATCGGTAAATTCCCGAACTACCTGAACACTATCCAAACTAGGGGATTCCTTCCTAGTATCAAGAACACTAGCCAAATACCCCTCACAACCACTATGCAATAATTTTCTCGCTTTCATATAAGAAATTAAGCGAACCTTTCTACTCAGAGGACAAGCCTCAAACACAAATTTAGGCACATCGGGAATAGAAAAAGTAACAGTTTTCTTACGGCAATCAACGGAAGCATGAAAGTTGCTCAACCAATCCATACCCAAAATGACATCAAAGTCTTGGATAGGAAGAACTACCAAATCCGCACAAAGGACACGACCACAAATAACCACATCACAAGCACGAAAGACTCGATCAGAAATCAAGCATTCTCCTATAGGGGTCGACACCTCTAGCACGTACGGTAAAGACTCGAATGCAGCATTTAATATGGAAGCAAATTGCACAGAAATGTATGAATGAGATGATCCTGGATCTACTAACGCTCGTGCGCTCACATTAGACACAGAAACAATACCTCCAATAACCGAAGGATCATCGGTCGCCTGTTGTTGATTCATGGCATAAATCTTTCCTTGAACTTTGGGCTTCCCAGCGGCATCCCTTTTCTGACCTTGATTATTGCCAACTCCTGACCCGGATGCTTGTCCTCTACCTCTTGGGAAATCTTTTACAAAGTGACCCATTTGACCACAATTTGTGCACCTTCCTTGCTTCTTCCAACACCGGTCCTCAGAATGACCTTCCTTTTGACAATACGAACAAAGCCTCCTAATTTGGCTCCCTTGGTTCCCGGAAGTGGTACCCGGGTTCCTTGGGATCGGTTGCCCTCGGAACTGAGATTGTCCCCCAAAGTTACCTCGATTATCAATCCTTGGTTGTGACTTGCTCTGCGCTCCTTGCTTACTCGGGTTGGCCACCTCGGTCTTCCTCTTATGTTCCCCAATATCTTGCTCTATAAGATAGGCACGGTCTACCGCATCCTGAAATGTCACAATCCTCTGGGCTATAAGTTGAGTACGGATGGAGGTCTTCAATCCCCGAATGAATCTCATAGCTTTTTGTTCCTCGGTCCTCACCAAATAGTCACAATATCGGGCTAATTCTATGAACTTAGCCGAGTATTGTGCTATAGACAATAAACCTTGCTCTAGGTTGAGTAGCTCGATCTCCTTTCGGTTTTGATCAACAACCGGAATGAAATGCTCCTTGAATTTGCGCACAAACAACTCCCACGCATACACCGTGTGAGTATCATCCCAACAAGCCTTAACACCCTTCCACCAATGCTCGGCGGCTCCCACAAGTTTGTAAGCCGCGAACCGGACCTTGTCCTCATCCAAGCAACCAAATACCTCATAAATCTTCTCCATCGACTCAATCCATAACTCAGCTTTCCGAACATCGGGTTCCGCATTGAATTCAACCGGTTTCAGCTTCAGAAATTGCTCCAATCCATAGCGGGGTGGTGCTTGTTCTACTCTCGGACCTTGATCATGTATGGCCTTCATGGCCGCCTCGAACATGCCTTGAAACATGGCACGTGCTTCTTCCCTTGTGTCATTCTGATTCTGTGCCCCACTAGTACCTCCTCTGTTTCTTCTTCCAGACATTGCGAGTAATTACCTGCATAAGACATCAACCGTTAATCACTCCGCACACTACTACCCACCTAGGTCATACTAATCCACCTAGACTTATACTTAGAGCTAATGCCATAGCTCAGATACCAACTGTCGCGACCCCGGACCCCGCGGGCCCGAGACCGCGAGCTAGACGTCGACTTAAACAATAAACTCTAAAATAATGGAGATAAAAATTTCCTTTTATACCCAAAATATGATAACACAAGGTTTTGTAAATCAATTTGAACAACAAAGTAAAACTAGTATAAACTCCATAAGCTTATACACCGAAGTTACAAAATACACAAATCCTAGTGACGACAATGTTTGGTACAAATATCCCCAAAAGGTTACACATTGATATAATGTAAACCAACCTATAACAACTTTCCCCAAAAGAATGTATCCACACTCGACGTCCTCTTTCTCGTGATCAGCGAGACTAATCCTTAGCACCTGGGGGGGGGTTAAGGAAAAACAAAGATAAAAGAAAGGGGGTGAGATAAATCTCAATAAGTTAACAGATAGCAGCGGAAATAAACACATAACAAAGGATATAGCCAAGGTTTTCCAAACCGGTACATCCAAATAAAGGATCGCTGCGCAGCTTCAATAATCAACCAATCAACATCTTCATAATAGCATGAAAGCTGAAGAGAAATCCCCGGTACCGGAACCAATAACCAATGAAGTGTCACAAGGGACGGGAGACATGCCACAAAGTCATGCTCCAAGTAAATCTAAAATGCACACAAAGGAGCTAGCTCTTCTCACATCCAAGGCCAATCTGGAGGAGGGTAATAATGGGGCAAACAATGGTCAACATCACAATGGACTTGGCCGTGCCATCATAATGTTTCGCATCGCCCAAACACACACAAAATACCAGCTGGACTTTCAAATAACTGCTAAGTAATAAATACTAGCTTAAATAAACAACTTAAGGTTCCATAGTAGGGAACCATACTAAGAAGTCACCAAGAAAGTGAAATGAACCAACAACACACAATTAAAGTGTTCCAAAAATCTCAATTAACACTTAATCAATTTCCATCACAAACTTCATCACAAAGGACCCAATTCTATCACTAGAGTGTACTACAATGTTCACTAAGGTCGACTAGAAGGACACCCAATACTTAGACCAAAACGCATTCTTCAATCACACAAACCAACAAATGAAAACTTTCAGATGTTCTGTGCGGCCGCCCAAAAGGGACTGTGCGGTCGCCCAAACAAGCCCTCAAACAAGAACAAAATCTTTCAGATAGATGTGCGGTCGCCCAGACATTTTTGGGCGGTCGCCCAATCTTCTGAACTGCTGAAATTCGGGAAGGAAGAAATGGGTTCTTCCATTTTCATACCAAAATACATTTCAACCAAAATCCAACCCTCTAACTAGCATACTAATGTACCAAAAAACTTATAAGTCCAAAAAAACTCATACCACAACATTTAACAACCAATATCAAGATCAAATCCCAACATTCATACAATCACCATTTTTAACCAAAAACCCAAATAAATTCCAAATAAATTGCAACCTCATCCAAACTTCAAATATAACAACAAAAGCATTATATGAACATGATATGAACAATTTAACATCAAAATGGGGGAAAAGTAACTTACTTGGATTTTCTCAAAGTTGACGGAATTCGATTCTTTTTGGTTCTACGCGATCCTATCGACGATCTAAACACATTTCACGTTTTAAGAAATGAGAGATTATGAGGGGAAGAGGAAGAAAATGAAGAGATAAGAAACTTACCCAAAGTGGAGAGAGAGGGAGAGGTGTGCTGGGAAGATGATGAGGGATGTGGAGTGTATGAGGGAGAAGGGAAGGAGTAGGGAGGGAGTAGGGAAATGATTTAAAAGATTTACACTTAGGCCCCCTCCACTACACTACACACAATTTCTACACTCCCTACTAACAATTAAGACCCAACAATACTATACTAGCACAAATGACCCAAATAAAATGCTAGGCATAATTATTATAACACATAAATATTTAAATAAATAATAACTTAAATAAATAATTAAGCAACCAAACAAATAATAATTATTTATTACTAATAAAATAGAGCCTAGATTTTGGGTCGTGACAGCCTCATTCATAGAAAATTTACTAGAAAGCTGTTCAAAAAGAGTTGATGTATCATCATCAGACAGATTAGACACAAATTTATCTTTGATAAACTCAATGATTTAAGGATTGAGAATATGAATGACAGTAAGTTGATCAGGGGATGCAGAAGAAGGGGATGCTTGAGTTTGAAGGGAAGGAGGAAGATGAGTCTCAGTTGATGGGATGAACTCATGAACAGGAGTGTTCCCCCTTGACCTGACAGGAATGTCTGAACTGGGTGAGTTCCCCCTTAAGATTTCAGCAGGAGAGATGGTTTGAGAAGTAAGGTCAAGAATTCCTTCAATGACAGCAGCATGATCTGAACTGGAACTCAAATTGGGAAAGGGAGGAGATGGGGATCTGACACGTCTTTTTTTAACTATGAATTGACCAGCAGAACAGGATGAAGATGTTACCTTGTTAGTTGGATCAACTGACTTAGCTGCTGGGATATCCTGCTTAGCTGTTGGCATAGCTTGCTCAGCTGTTGGCACAACTTGCTCAGGTGGTCCTGACCTTGCTTGGCTTTTCTGATTTCATCAAGCTGTTGTTGTAGAGACAACTGAACTCCATATTCTTCTGAATCAATCTCCATTACACCACTGGAGCTACTTGCTTTCTTAACTTCAGATTCTTCTTCACTCACTGTAGCTTCATCATCAGCAAACACATTGCTCTTAGTTTTGTGAGCAGGTTTGATCACTTCAAATTCAGCAGTTGTGTTCTCATGACTAGTGGGAGGAGTGCCTGAGTCACTTTTTGTTGATTGAGAAGAGGAGCTGGATGTTGAAGATGAAGATAAGGGTGGTTCATCAATCTTCCTCTTGCCTGTCTTCTTAACAGCTATGGCTTTCCTTCTTGTAGAGGACTTTGCTGTTGCTCTAGTGATCATTCTGATTGCTTGAGCTTCATCAGGTCCAGGCTTAGCTGTTGGGACCTTCTTGGTTGCCTTAGCTGTTGAAGACTTAGCTTTGGATGACTTAGCTGTTCCCTCTTTAGAGCCTTTGAGAGGGATGGTCTTCTTGTCAAACTTCTTAGAGATGCTCAGAGGAACAATTTCAAGCCATTTTGTGTTGAGAATGGCTGGGAGCTCTTTGAATTTTTTAGCAAGGATTCCACTCATGAATCTAAACAGATTTGGTTTGGTGGACCTTACATAGGGCTTGTGAAGAGATTGAGAGGAGGCTAAGTTGAAGTTTTCAAGCATTACAGTGCATCAATTTACATTTCTCCTAAAGAGACCAATGGCTATTTTCTATTCTGATGAGCTTAGCTGGTCCAAGGATGATTGCTTCCCACACATCCCTTTGATTACTACATCACTCAGGACTGAATTGTTGATGGATAGGTTCTTCTTTAGTATTGACTTGTTCTTGACTGAGTCATAGTCATTGTCTCTTTGACCAGTGAATAGCTTGTAGAGGTCACTGAATTCTGAATCCAATTCTTTGCTCAAAACATTTGTGACAAAGTTTCTGTGGTTTGAAATGCCATATGTTGTATACACATCTTCAGGTTTTATGAGCATTGTGACATTTTGGAAGACACATCGAATAGTACTATCTTTGAGTCTGGTTCCAACTAGATATACCTCCATACATGCCTTTTCAAGGATTGGGTTTTGAGCAGTTAACATGTTTAGAAGCCCATTGTTTTCCAAGATTTCTTTGACGAAGGTTCCTATTTCTCCTTTGAAGAAGTCACTTTCGATGTAGTAGCCATAGGATTCTTCAGGGAGAGTCATTTGATTTTTCAAGATGAGAAAAAAAAACAGAGGATTAGGGTTTGAAACAGAGGATGCGAAATCGATTGAAAATTTGAGGGGTTTTGTAACGCCCGTCCTAATTCTTGTTAAATTTCTTGACGTGCTTGCTTAAATGCTTGAACTTGCATATTATGTGCTAGTTTTACTTAAATTAATTTATTAACTGCTTTAGAATATTAAGGTGGTTAAATGTCTAGTTTTGACTTTAGGGTCATTTATGAAAATATGACTTTAGGGGCCTTTTTGTAGAAAGTGAAACCTGAGGGGCCAAAGAGCAATTTTTGAAACTTGTTAGTATAAAGTGTTTGGTTGCCTTCTTCCTGAGGAAAAATATTCTCAGTTCTTCTCGTACTTTCTCTCTGTCTCAGAGAGAAAGTTAAAGTTTTACCCTATTCTCGACTCCTCGAGCTCAATTAACTCTCTGTTCGTGATTCCGGACCCGGATAAATATTCATGGCGTTGAATAGAGCGTTTCCGACCGATCAGAAATTAATTTGGGTCAACTTGATTTCGGATTAGGTAAGCTATTGGCTCCCCCTTGCTTGTAATAACATGCATATATGTTATTCTTGGTACTTGTGCTTGTTAACTTCGTGATTTGAATGAGTTTTGTGATACTTGTTAAATTGGGACGAAGGGAGTATTTCTATGCAAGGTACAGAGAGATGCTAAATGGGGGTGTTTACAAGTATATTAGAAATTTATACTCATATTCGTGAGACGGTAAAATAGTAACTTGATTTAAATATTATTAGAAAAAATTGTACCATTATTTGTGGTACGGGGAAATGAATGGAAGTATCCCTAGATGATTATATTAGTATATTAGAAAATTGTACTTATACTTTTGGGACGGTGAAATATTTAAATGGAATAAAAGGAAAATTATTCTATTACTTGTGGGACGGTGATAAATTAATGAAGTATCCCTATAGAAGTGTTCTGAGCATGTTAAAATGCACTCTTGAATGTTAGAAAGTGTTAGTGGGTTTATACTCCTACAATTGGGACGGAGAATTTGTAAGTATAAAAGTCTCTGTTGAAATAAGAAAGTATAATTGAAATAAGTGATTTAAGCTTATTATATGTCCCGGGTAATGTTAAATTGTGAGTAAAAGTATACTGCTACGCTCGGGACGGAGAATTCTAAGTCTGGAAAGAAATTTGATGTTTGCTGAAAATTGTACCAGGCGCCCGCCTGGTGGTCCTTCGAGCGCCCGCCCATTTCATCAGAAGTTTTGGTTTCAAAAGTACTTTGATGAGCGGCCGCCCGGTCCCTTGTAGGCGCCCGCCCGGTCCCCTGTTTCAACAAAAGTGTTTTAAATCTAAATTGAAATGAAAGCTTATCCCTCCTAAGGCATAGAGCCTTAGTATAAGATGTCCTAGCAAGTGTTGTGACACCTTAGGGGAATCCGAAGTGAGTCTTGAACATGATTACTCATTAAATTAAAATGAGAACTTGAGTATAAAAGGAAGAACTCTTCTTTATGTCTTGAAAGTGCTATGAACAAGCACTTATGTGTTATGCTTGTCTTGGAACCTATGTTTGTGTACCTTAGGGGCACCAACTAATGTCTTGAGCTTGAATGTCCTAAGAAAAGGATTGGAAAATAATACGTGAAAGATGTATAATTCATCTTCCTAGCTTGAACTTGAAATATAAGATAATTAACTCTTGTACATGTTTAACCATCCAAAGAAATGGATTGAGAACTTGGATATAAGATGATAAAATCTTGTATATGTATTGAATGTCTTGAATGTCTTGAATGTCCTGAATGTCTTGAATGTCTTGAATGTCCTGCATGTCTTGAATGTCTTGAATGTCCTGAATGTCTTGAATGTCTTGAATGTCTTGAATGTCTTGAATGTCTTGAATGTCTTAAGTTGAGACAGTAACTTGAAGTATAAGACAATAAAATCTTGTACATGACTTGAACATCCAAATAATTGGATTAAGACTTGAATATAAGATTATAAAATCTTGTACGTGCCTTGACACCAATATATGTGTATGGTAATAAACTTGAAAGATTCTTGATGTGTATATGCAAATCTTGCATATATTTACTTGATAGAATGTTACTTCTTGATTACTTGATACATGGTTTGAATAACCGAAAGAGTTGGGATATGGGATTAGATAGAGAATAATTAACTCTACTACACATTTGAATTTGATACGTGTATATTGGAAGGGCTATGAATAAGCAATAAAGTGCTAGTGATTGGTTTTAATCGTGTATATACTCAATGAAGTATATAAAGAATAAAGAAGATATCTTGTCTTGAAATGGGTTCCTTAAGAAAATAGGGACTAGTGTAATATGAAGATAATTCATATAATCGTGAATACTACGATATAAGTTAATAAGAATAACTACAGAACACAATATGTGATGGAAAATGTATTCGATTATTAACGATACATATACGTGAGATATGACTGTGACTAGGTATGATGTGACCTATTCTACTTCGTATTTAGAGTCTAAGGTATTGGGCTCTATTTGATAGTAAGGGTATCGTGATAGACACTTTAATGTGTTAACGTGATATGAATATGTACGTGCAAACTTGGCATGTGACAAAGTGATATAGAATGATATACCCTACTACTTGTTTGAGGTCTGTTATTAACAGACTCTAACTTGGATTGACCGTGTTATATGGACACTCTACGTGCCATTGTTAGATTGATTTGTCTTCGCAATGATTGTGTACGTGTACTTGTATTCTCGTGGGCACATGATACATGATTACATGGTGCATATTCTTGTGAGCACATGATACATGATTACATGGTGCATATTCTCGTGAGCACATGATACATGATTACATGGTGCATATTCTTGTGAGCACATGATACATGATTACATGGTGCATAAAGACTGGTCCACTAATATGGGAGTTAGTTCTATTTTCGTAGTTCAAGTAAACATCTACTTGTGCATTCTCATGTGAGTCCAGCTGGCTTATTTGATGCAGAGGGGTGTATAGGTTCACGCTTATCGCGAGAGCTGGGGCTTAAGTGATAATCGTAGGTCTATGCATTCGGTCTGTTTTTCCCTTACTACCGGCCATAGTAAGGGCTTAGCATCCTGTATTAGAGCAATACGCCTGATATAAGTGAATGCTAAACTCGTGAACACCTCGTGAATCTTGTTCTTGTGAATGACACTGGTTACCGGGTCTTCTTATATACTGCATAGCAGTCTCTTGATCTTGATCGTGGTTGTTATCAGCTATACAAGCATCAACAACAATGGTATTCTTGGGAGAAATAAGGAAGGATTCAGGTAATGATACATGATAGGCCTATGTGCTTCTTGGTGAGTTGGTCTAGCCTCTCACACTACTTGACTACTTGCTACCTGATCATATCTTGAGCTTGATTACTTGTTGAGTTGGCTTAGCCTCTCCTATACTTGTTACTTGATGATACTTGATATATGATTACTTGAGTATCTACTGGAATTGCGTGATAACATGTCATGTAGTTGCATGTTAATAGCTTATTGAGATTTATCTCACCCTTTATTTGTTCCCCCCCCCCTAGGAAAGCAGGGGATAGTACGCAGTGAGGCTCGACATAGCTGGGAACGTACTCCACAGGATGTTCTTGTTTGAGACTAGTGTCCTTTTACACATTGGTAAGGACGATGTTGTATGAGTTGTTAAACTCAGGGCTTGTTTGGGGTAGACTTGTGTAGTACTTGTTGTCTCTAGACATCTCTTGATGCCAGATTATGTGCTAGGCATGTCTTCCGCTGTATGTAACCATGTTTGGTTTTAATTATCTTGGTCTAGAACTCGTTGTGAGCTATCCTAGATCCTTACTCTTGAGTATATATATCATGTCAGTTTGTTTCTAACAGGTATTGTTCCTGTTTCCCGTTAGTTTCTAGTTTCTTGTTAGTTTTTCATTCCTTGTTAGTTACGCGCACCAGGTTCGAGGTTCTATTAGGGGATCCCGGGACTTGGGGCGTGTCAGTTTGGTTTCAGAGCTATGGTTAGCTCTAAGCCTGGATAGGGTCTACGGCATTCGTGGGTTGGCTTATGGGTGTGCTTCTGACGTTGAGTGTTCCTTTACTTGTTGTTATACCAGGCATAGGACTGGTGTGGATAGTGTTGATCTAATTGGATTAGATGGTTTGAGAATCGAGAGCGTGAGTCTTTAAAGACTTAGGCGTATCTATCTTGTCTAGTGGACATTGTTTCGGGCTATATATGCATGCTTGTCCTTATCTCGTGAATTACGTGGAAGTGTATTCTCTAGTAAGAGACTACATGCTTGATATCGTTATGTATAAGATCTTGATAGAAGTGTGGGTGATAACACCCTATACGTTCTATGTTAACTTGGTCATGTTACCTAGATGGGACCTTGATGTGATACGTGTTATAGCTTGGCTCTTACGTGTTATGATTTGGCTTTCTATATGTTATGCCATTCTTGTTTGCCACAATAGATGGTGAATAGTTCTATGCTAGTATGCTTGACTATTTTTATGAGCATGATATAATTATGTATAATATTCATGTTCTGCATTGAAAGTTCGAACAGTGTTATCGAGATTGTACTGGGTATTTAACCTATGTGATTGACAGTGGAATTTCTACACCAAACCAGATGGATGTATCCATTCTTGATGAGATCTCAGCTATAATTTCTACTGAGTAATACATGTTACTTGATGAGAAACTTGGATTATCTTGAGTTGTTACAGTACGAATACAGTGCTGACATCTGGATTAATGTTCTTGACCTCGATTGAGTTAAAAGAGTTGAAGATTCAACTTGAGAAATTTCTTGATAGAGGATATATCTATTTTGAAGTGGGTTTACTTCAGGCATCTTTGTTGACCTATAAGTGGAAACAACCAAGGTACGCGTGTTCTTGAGATTTTCTTGATCTTGTTAGAGATTCATTAATGAATTTCGAAGGCAGCTCTATCGTTAATTATTTGACACCGAGAGCTACACCTTTTCGATGGATTGATAAACGTGAAGTCAATTTTTAAATATTGAAATGATGGATGACCACGACTTCAGTATTTGAGATTGCCTAGTGGATTTGACTAGTATTACAGTGATCTAGAGGATATAACCAGTTCTATTATTTTTAGTGGATATGTCAAGTTTCACCAATATAGTGGATTGACTAATCGAGTCTGCTTGACTTTATGTGTTTCGATGTTATAATTGATACATCTGGATTGCATAGAATATTTGTGAGCATACGTGTAATATCTATTTGTGAGTATATGTGTATAGTCTTGATGCTCTTGAGTTCTATTTGTTGATTATATATGTTATAATCTTGATCAGTAAAATTCGAGGACGAATTTTCTTTAAGGAGGGGAGGATGTAACGCCCGTCCTAATTCTTGTTAAATTTCTTGACGTGCTTGCTTAAATGCTTGAACTTGCATATTATGTGCTAGTTTTACTTGAATTAATTTATTAACTGCTTTAGAATATTAAGGTGGTTAAATGTCTAGTTTTGACTTTAGGGTCATTTATGAAAATATGACTTTAGGGGCCTTTTTGTAGAAAGTGAAACCTGAGGGGCCAAAGAGCAATTTTTGAAACTTGTTAGTATAAAGTGTTTGGTTGCCTTCTTCCTGAGGAAAAACATTCTCAGTTCTTCTCGTACTTTCTCTCTGTCTCAGAGAGAAAGTTAAACTTTTACCCTATTCTCGACTCCTCGAGCTCAATTAACTCTCTGTTCGTGATTCCGGACCCGGATAAATATTCGTGGCGTTGAATAGAGCGTTTCCGACCGATCAGAAATTAATTTGGGTCAACTTGATTTCGGACTAGGTAAGCTATTGGCTCCCCCTTGCTTGTAATAACATGCATATATGTTATTCTTGGTACTTGTGCTTGTTAATTTCGTGATTTGAATGAGTTTTGTGATATATTAGAAATTTATACTCCTATTCGTGAGACGGTAAAATAGTAACTTGATTTAAATATTATTAGAAAAAATTGTACCATTATTTGTGGTACGGGGAAATGAATGGAAGTATCCCTAGATGATTATATTAGTATATTAGAAAATTGTACTTATACTTTTGGGACGGTGAAATATTTAAATGGAATAAAAGGAAAATTATTCTATTACTTGTGGGACGGTGATAAATTAATGAAGTATCCCTATAGAAGTGTTCTGAGCATGTTAAAATGCACTCTTGAATGTTAGAAAGTGTTAGTGGGTTTATACTCCTACACTTGGGACGGAGAATTTGTAAGTATAAAAGTCTCTGTTGAAATAAGAAAGTATAATTGAAATAAGTGATTTAAGCTTATTATATGTCCTGGGTAATGTTAAATTGTGAGTAAAAGTATACTCGTACGCTCGGGACGGAGAATTCTAAGTCTGGAAAGAAATTTGATGTTTGCTGAAATTTGTACCAGGCGCCCGCCTGGTGGTCCTTCGAGCGCCCGCCCATTTCATCAGAAGTTTTGGTTTCAAAAGTGCTTTGATGAGCGGTGTAGATACCCCGGGAAACCACAACTTGGCTAGAGCGGTGAATTATCCTAGGATGTCTAACTTGTTTTAGATTGTTTAGAGTCGCCACCTATGTTTTTAAAGGAACATAAGAAAAACCTAGAAATAGCCTAATTTATGTACAAAACCAGAGATTCGGGAGAGAAGGGTTCGGGGGTTAGGTGACGGAGTGGGAAGTACTTAAACACCCACTCCGCCCCGCTTACGCGGGTCTTGCTATATTGGTGTTCTAATATTTACATGTCCTTCAATTAATTAAATAGAAATGTGCTAACAATTGTGATGAGAAGAAAAGGGGAAATAAAGGGGAAATAAAATAGAATTGTTTTATTTATTTAATGATAAAGATTACATGTAACAAGTAATGTTAAAGAATTACATTAAGAGATGAAGAGAAATTAACATGGTGAATTAAAGTTAAGATTAAAATGTATGGAGATAACCTTAACTAACTTCAATATGTGAAGTAGTCATGTTGGTCATGTCCCATTAATGGGGATTGCATACATCAAGAAGAAGAAAACAAAGGAAGAAAATGGAGTTGTACCTTGAGAAAGAGGACTTGGAACCTTGACTTGAAAGTGTTGTTGTTGTAATGAAATTGTTGTAGAACAATTTGTTGTATAAAAACTCTTGTTGGAGAATTTGTGTAGAGAATTGTTTATAGTGTAGGTGTAGTGAAAATGTGAGATTAAGGTCCAAAGAGTGTAAAAATAGTCCCTTTCTAAGGTAGAAGATGATGGTTTTTATAGGTAAAAAAAAGAGGGAAAGGTTGGAGGGAAATTGGTCAATCCATGTGAGATGGAATTGACCAATAGAAAATAAGATAAATAAAATAATAAATGAAAGAATAAAAGAAAATCAAATAAAATAAAAATGAATTATTTTGTTTTAAAGAGATGGCTAGAATAATGGGATTGGAGGTTATAAAACTAGAGGGGATGAATGTGGATGAGAAAAGAAGTCTTTTGTGATCAAGAAAGAGATGTTGCAAATAAGAAAAGGGAGGGAAATAAGGTGCAATCCGTTACTGCCAAAGTGGGAACCGCGCGAGTCCCGCTTTTTGGGCGAGACGCGAGCGCGGCCCGTTAACAGTTCCGGAAGCGCCCGCGGCAGAAAAGGACAGAATGACAGAATGACCCTAAAAGTTAACTCTGTTATGCAGTTTAGTCCAAAACTAACGGAATCAGTTAGGAACTTAACCGAAGTAACAGAAATCAATAAAAATAAGTTAAATAAAAATACTTTGTATGCAATCGGGGTGAGAAGTCCAAGGCGGGGTGTCTACAGATCCCCTCGACGACGTGAATTGCAAAGCAAAACGCGTCGACGAAACTAAAAACACCCGCCGAGGACATCGACAAAGAAAAAGAAAGAAAAGAAAGCAAAGACTCGATGAAAGCAGTAATTTGAAATTGCTAGAGATAGGGGTGCGCTCCCTGTGTGAGCGTCTTTTGTTGGTAGAGGGTGTGGCATGATCCGTTGGTAAACCTACCGGCTGAATCCATTAAGTGAGGTCGTTAGTGAACCTTTGAGGAGGCCGTTGTGAACCTTGAAGGCCGTTAGTGAACCTTGAGGCCGTTAGTGAACCTTGACGCCGAAGAAGAGGCCGTTAGTGAACCTTTGAGCCGTTAGTGAACCTTTGAAATGAGGCCGTTAGTGAACCTTTGAGAGGCCGTTAGTGAACCTTTGAATTACGATCCGTTAGTGAATCCGTGATGAGGCCGTTAGTGAACCTTTGAGGAGGCCGTTAGTGAACCTTTGAATGAGGCCGTTAGTTAACCTTTGAAGAGGCCGTTAGTGAACCTTTGAAGACGAATCCGTTAGTGAAATCCGTTGATGAGGCCGTTAGTGAACCTTCGAGGCCGTTAGTGAACCTTTGTTGACGAATCCGTTAGTGAAATCTGTTGATGAGGCCGTTAGTGAACCTTCGAGGCCGTTAGTGAACCTTTGTTGACGAATCCGTTAGTGAAATCTGTTGATGAGGCCGTTAGTGAACCTTCGAGGCCGTTAGTGAACCCTTGTTGACGAATCCGTTAGTGAAATCCGTTGATGAGGCCGTTAGTGAACCTTCGAGGCCGTTAGTGAAGCTTTGTTGATGAATCCGTTAGTGAAATCCGTTGATGAGGCCGTTAGTAAACCTTCGAGGCCGTTAGTGAACCTTTGTTGACGAATCCGTTAGTGAAGTCCGTTGATGAGGCCGTTAGTAAACCTTCGAGGCCGTTAGTGAACCTTTGTTGACGAATCCGTTAGTGAAGTTCGTTGATGAGGCCCTTTGTTGACGAATCCGTTAGTGAAATCCGTTGATGAGGCCGTTAGTGAACCTTCGAGGCCGTTAGTGAACCTTTGTTGACGAATCCGTTAGTGAAATCCGTTGATGAGGCCGTTAGTGAACCTTTGACGAATTGCTGCTTTGAAGCCGTGTGCTGTTTGGCGTTGCAGTTGACTTTTGCGGGGATGAAGTGCCTCGAGTTGCAGATGCTGTTTTTGACTTCGCGATGGTACCTGTTATGTGCTTTGCAGGTATATGTGCTAGTGCAAGAAGATGCATGAAGAGAGAAATTGTGCTCGTGGTGCAATGTGATTTGAGAGCAGTTTTGCATGAGAGAGAGCTTTTGTAGGAATGGAGAAAGTGATTTTGGTGTGCGGTGTGATTTGAGGAAAGCCTCGGATGCATTCATACATTCACTTACCATTGCCGCTTGATTGGAGATGGATTGCCGAAGGATGTTGATACTTTTGATGAAGATGATGAACTGCCGTTGCCTTCGATGGAATGTTGTTGAGATGACATTCTGGATGATGGGTTGGTCGTGCCAAAGGCTGCCTACGTATCCTTTGAAGGGAATCAGACCAGCGTAGTTCAAGGATGATGGAGAATGCTGGAGGAGAAGCTAGGAGCAAAGCAAAGTAAAGCACATACTTTTGCACATAGAAGGAGAAAAAAAAAATAGAAGGAGAAAAAAAAAATCTTTTTTTTTTTTTTTTTTAGATTAGAAAGGAAAGAATATGCACACATGTGAGGAAAAGATTTTTTTTTTTTTAGTTCGTGGGTGAACCATTTTAACCATTGTGTGCTTGTGAAGCCAACCCAAGATCAAGTCATGTTCAGTCGAAGTCCGGATTGCCTCGCTTGAATTCTGTTGTCGCCGGTGTGCCCAACGAAGATTGATGTCTAGCCCCAAGAGATTTGTCGATTATGGGGCTTCAAAAGGCTTTTGATGCCGAGATGAGGGGTTGCTGATTGTAAAGCCCCTAAAATACCTTTGATACCAAATTTTGAGGGACTTGCATAGCTCCAAAATAAATCAGCTCTTGGCCCATTCGAGTAAATCGCCCTTTGTTGTTGTAGTGAGCAAGCCCCAAGAGGAGATCGTTGATGCCAAGCTTCAAGAGATTGCAAAGCCCCAAGTGTCGTGGGCTTGTAGATGGCGGGATGTGAAGACCTTTCATTGTAAAGCCCCAAATTATCTCGTGATTGGCTCGGCATTGAGAGCGGATGTACCGTTTGGTAGAATTCTTGATAGAGATCTCCTTCTTGCTCTTACTGGGGAGATGAATGGCCTCATTGTGGTCGATACCCAAATGGCTGAGGGCTTATGTCAAAGGATGCAGTAATGTCTTGCGGTGCCGTCGAGGTCGCGGAGGATAAGGTCTTGGTGTGATAAAGTCTCAAATGAGTATGCTTGCTTGACTCTTCTTGAGTTGAACTAATGACGGATCTTCGGATGCAACTAGTGCTGTGGCCCAACTTTATCTGAGCTGCACCTTATGCTTTTGATCTTGGAGAAGGGGGTGCTGAATTGCAGAAACATTGGGATTGGCCGTGGCATTTCCCGCTATAACCCTGTTTTGATTAGAGTTTAGCATATTGAATCTTTTTCCTTTTCTCTAAGACTTCCTTCAAAATCTCGCTGTGAGTTCTAACAAAAATCGTCAACTTCATTCATAACATCGGAGTCTTCATTTAAAACCAAGAGGCCTTTGACTTGAAGTGTTGAGAGACCCTTGAATCTTGATTGTTCTCATGGAGCCATGAGACTACTCCACATTGCACTTGCTCGAGTATTGTTGCCCAAAAGACTGTCGGTCGCGAAGCCCTAATACTGCCCTTTGCTTGAATTACTGTAATGCCGTAGCCCAAAAGATTGTAGATTGCGAAGCCCGTTGAGACCTTCAGTGCCGAATTGAGGAAGCTTCCAATGTTGCACATGACTTGGCTGGGGATATTGCTGGGGAGTTAATTGCTCTTTGCCTAGGGAGCCTTTAAGACTCGACCGTAGCCCCTAGAGTGCCATCATTGATTGCGAGAAAGGTCCACCCTTGATTGGGGAAACGAGCATGGGCACACATGACAAGAGGGCTTTTTGACATCCCTTTTGAAGGACTTTGAGGATAGTCTCACACATCTTTCTTGAGCATAGCCTCTAGGGCGTATTGATTGTCAAGTGAAGCAAAAGAAGTCTTTATCCTTGAGTCACATAACCCCTAGGGCGTCACCATTTGTTGAGCAAAGCAAGAGTGACTCATCCTTGTGCGAGGGAACAAACATGAGAGGACATGGCAAGAGCTACTCCATTTCTCAGGAGCCTTTCGGCGTACTTTAGAAGCACATACTTCAAGAAGCCTTGAAAACTGAGACACATGTTGTTGCTATTTGCTGCCCAAGCCAATTGACCAGCTAGGGATTATTTGTGCAACCTCGTGCCCTTTTATGATGGGCTTGTTCTCGGATGGATCTTGGTTACCACGGGCCTTCTTTTCATGAACCCAAAAATGCACACTGCTGGAGAATGATGTCGATAACCCAAGACAACCTTTGATGGTGCTATATCTTGTCGAGCCTTTTGCAATCCCAAAGTTGACTCGGTGGGGAATTGACTTGCTGAGGAGATTCAATGTAGAACTTGTCTTCTTTAGAGGCCGGAGATCTCGATTTCTCTTTCCCTTCTCTCTCTCACTCTCTCATTTTTTTTTATGACGGACCCTGTTTTTTGCCTAGACCGCCCTTTCGGGTTTTCAATCTAGCGGGCATCTCTTTTGCGTCTTCATTTTGACTCGATTAATGAGGGAGTGTGCATTGACTCTAGGTGAGGAGATAAGACATGTGATTTGGTGGTGAAAACCTTTTGTCACTAAAGATGAGTGACATTGACTCGACTAAGGAAGTGTCCCTAGTATTGTATATTTTTTTTTCATTGAATTGAATGCCTCACGAAGGCAAGTAAGTCATTAAGAGAGAAGAGAAGGAAAGCCCCAATTTGATTGCAAGAAATTGGGAGTATGCAGAAAGAATAGAAGTCCTTAGACTCGACAAGGAACGCGAAATGATTCCAAACCTAAGAAAGTTGTTCAATCTTTTGGTGATTAATTCATTGGCAAATGAATCGTACAAAGATGTCTTGACAAGTTCGAGATGAAGGCCGATCATCATAACGCGCTATGGCTAAACATTTCTTCTTTCTTGCATGAGACCGGACCCGAAGGTTGCCTACGTTCCTCCAGTGTAGAGGCTCAGGTCACCGTAGTTCTTTTGAATTCTCCATTCTTCGGGATGGAATTGTTGTTTCGTCGTGTAGCTTCGTCCTCCTTTGGTGGATGGAATGATGTTGATCTTGATGTGAATTTCTTTGATTGAGGGGGATTTTTTTTTTTTTTTTTTTTTTTTTTGTGCTCTAACTTTTGCCTAGGTTGATTTGAAGAGTTCAACCTAGCGAGCATTTTTTTTTTATTTTAATCCCCCCTTTGAAACATTGCTTGATTTTTCTCCATGGTTGTTGCTTCACCCTTGATGTCTTGGCTTTGTCTTCATCGTTGATGATGTTGCCTTCATCACAATGTTTAGCCCCTAGGCGTTCAAGCGATGACCTTCGTTCTAAAACTTGTTTAGACATTTTTTCATCATTTTGCCATGAATTAATTGAACAACTTGGAAGAGTGTATGAGGACAAGAACGACTTTTATTTGATGACTCAATGGACTCGAACATTTAACATAGGACGAGAGAAAACATTAATGCACACATTAGAGGACTTTTGACTCTCTTTTTTTTTTTAATCCTATTTCTAGGTAGAGAAAGAGAAACGGAGATTGTTGTCGTCATCCCCCATGTCGTTGTAGTCCTCATTGTCGTTGTAGTCTTCCATGTCACTACATTCTTCCATGTCATTGTTTGGGAATCCTTTGTCGTTGAAGCTTGTGTCATAGGAGGACTCGGCCACTTCTCGTAGCAAATTGTCAATTCTAACCCCCGCATCATACATGCTTGAAAAATCGGAGTGAAAAGCCCCACTAAGATGAGTGCGGTAGTCCATTTTCAAACATTTAAAGAAGATGTCCATTTGTTCCTTCTTGGAAGTCCTATCAACCATCTCGGCTAGCTTGTCATTCCAACGGCGATAGAAGTCCCCAAATGATTCATTACCCATTTGCACGGTGCTCCCCAATTCCTTCTTGGTGGGGCGGAATATGGAGTTGCCTTGATATTGTGACTTGAAGGCAAGAATAGCGGCATCCCAATTGAGGCGGGTGGAAACTGGAAGACCCATATACCAATCTTTTGCGACCCCCTCGAGAGTAAGCGGGAAGCATTCTGCCATTATTTGAGGAGACACTTTCTTTGGTAGCATGGCCCAAATGTAGGAGTCGACATGAGCGTCGGGGCAAGAGTTGCCATTGAACTTGCCAATATCGGGCATCTTGAACTTTTCGGGAAGAGCCTCCATTGCGTCCATGAGGAGAGAAACTTGATGAAGATCGGTGCTTGGGCCCTTGTGCAAATTTAGCCCACTAAGCTTTTGGTCAATGTAGGACATGAGAGTGTTGACCAAACCGGTATTGATGCCTTGGACCTTTCTTTCATTCGTGAGCCCCTTCAATTGTTCCTCGAGTTTGGATACTTCTCTTTTATGGGCCATTTCCACATGCTCGTAACGGGCTCGCCATAAATCATTCTTGCGGCGAACATCCTTGGCTAGTGCATCAATTTGCCCTTTCAATGCTTTCACCATGTTGAATAACCCTTCGTTGGACACGAGAATGTTCTCACCCTTGTTGTTGTCGTTTGAAGCCATTGGACCTATTGAGAGAACACGGTCGATCTTAGGATGGCCCCACAAACACCTTTTGAGTGAAATGATTTCACCCACAAATAAGAAAAGACTCAACCACATAAGAAAATGACTCTTATTTTTTATTTATTTACAAAAGTCGGAAGGACATGGTCCTTTTTGGGGTTTCTAGAAAAATAGTGGAATCGTCACAATAGTATATAGACCTTCTCGCGGTCCCATATACTCATCGGATTCCACCACGTTTGTGATACCTACATGTGACGGGATTAAACTAAATTAATGTAGTAAAGCATACATGCGGGGACGGATTTTTATTTTCGTCCAAAATGCCCACTTTTGGGGACGGAGTTTTATTTCGTCCATTGCAACAAGTTGGCATGTATGATTTGAAGACATTAGTTTAGGGAAATCTCGATACATGAAAAACCGACTTGAGTCACGGAGTGTTAGACCCTAGACTAGAATTGTGTGGCTTGTGCTCGGCTAAAGAGAGGCTTAAAGGTCACCCCCGGCATGTAGTCTTGAACTACGCCACGGGCTGAGGTTGACCGCTTCGAAAGAGTCAAGGTCGGGTGGAGCTTGAAACTTTCTAGGACGGGCCTCGACGGGTTTGGGGTTGGACTTGTGCGACTCGATAGTGAGCAATTGATAAGAATATGTGCATGTAGTGTGAGGTCTAACAAGTGACAAAATATATATATTTTTTTTTCAAAAGAAATAAAAAAAAACAAATAAGCACATAATTACAACTTTCGAATCACCCGTGTGACCGATAAAAATAAACAGAAAGTAAAAACTGTTTTGTGCAGGCCCAGTGCCCACACACTGTCAAAACCACTCTGTTCTGTGCACTGTTCTGTTTCAAGAAAATGCCCAGAAGCGCGCGCATTAGGATGCCTACTCGGGAGGCGCGCGCGTTAGACAAAGAGGGGCAGAGGCGCCCGCATCTGGGTAACAACCTGTAAATCAGCGGGTTCAAGGGATTGCCTTGACCCTAAATAAAAATGCTTTCCCCTGCAGAATTTGTTAGCACAGAAACATGGAATGGAAGGACAAGAAGGAAGACGGGCGATTCTGGTAATTGGGGTCGGACGCGCGCGCTTTAGGCTAAGGAGGCCAGAGGCGCGCGCTTCCCACCCTTTTTACCAGAATGCCCAGAAAACAGTAATAAGAACACCAAAAGTTAAGAACGCAAGTTTAACCCTCTAAATCGTCCCCAGCAGAGTCGCCACTGTAGATACCCCGGGAAACCACAACTTGGCTAGAGCGGTGAATTATCCTAGGATGTCTAACTTGGTTTAGATTGTTTAGAGTCGCCACCTATGTTTTTAAAGGAACATAAGAAAAACCTAGAAATAGCCTAATTTATGTACAAAACCAGAGATTCGGGAGAGAAGGGTTCGGGGGTTAGGTGACGGAGTGGGAAGTACTTAAACACCCACTCCGCCCCGCTTACGCGGGTCTTGCTACTATTGGTGTTCTAATATTTACATGTCCTTCAATTAATTAAATAGAAATGTGCTAACAATTGTGATGAGAAGAAAAGGGGAAATAAAGGGGAAATAAAATAGAATTGTTTTATTTATTTAATGATAAAGATTACATGTAACAAGTAATGTTAAAGAATTACATTAAGAGATGAAGAGAAATTAACATGGTGAATTAAAGTTAAGATTAAAATGTAGGGAGATAACCTTAACTAACTTCAATATGTGAAGTAGTCATGTTGGTCATGTCCCATTAATGGGGTTGCATACATCAAGAAGAAGAAAACAAAGGAAGAAAATGGAGTTGTACCTTGAGAAAGAGGACTTGGAACCTTGACTTGAAAGTGTTGTTGTTGTAATGAAAATGTTGTAGAACAATTTGTTGTATAAAAACTCTTGTTGGAGAATTTGTGTAGAGAATTGTGTATAGTGTAGGTGTAGTGAAAATGTGAGATTAAGGTCCAAAGAGTGTAAAAAGAGTCCCTTTCTAAGGTAGAAGATGATGGTTTTTATAGGTAAAAAAGAGAGGGAAAGGTTGGAGGGAAATTGGTCAATCCATGTGAGATGGAATTGACCAATAGAAAATAAGATAAATAAAATAATAAATGAAAGAATAAAAGAAAATCAAATAAAATAAAAATGAATTATTTTGTTTTAAAGAGATGGCTAGAATAATGGGATTGGAGGTTATAAAACTAGGGGGGATGAATGTGGATGAGAAAAGAAGTCTTTTTTTATCAAGAAAGAGATATTGCAAATAAGAAAAGGGAGGGAAATAAGGTGCAATCCGTTACTGCCAAAGTGGGAAGCGCGCGAGTCCCGCTTTTGGGGAAAGACGCGCGCGCGGCCCGTTAACAGTTCCGGAAGCGCCCGCGGCAGAAAAGGACAGAATGACAGAATGACCCTAAAAGTTAACTCTGTTATGCAGTTTAGTCCAAAACTAACGGAATCAGTTAGGAACTTAACCGAAGTAACAGAAATAAACAAAAATAAGTTAATAAAAATACTTTGTATGCAATCGGGGTGAGAGGTCCAAGGCGGGGTGTCTACAAGCGGCCGCCCGGTCCCTTGTAGGCGCCCGCCCGGTCCCCTGTTTCAACAAAAGTGTTTTAAATCTAAATTGAAATGAAATCTTATCCCTCATAAGGCATAGAGCCTTAGTATAAGATGTCCTATCAAGTGTTGTGACACCTTAGGGGCATCAGAAGTGAGTCTTGAACATGATTACTCATTAAATTAAAATGAGAACTTGAGTATAAAAGGAAGAACTCTTCTTTATGTCTTGAAAGTGCTATGAACAAGCACTTATGTGTTATGCTTGTCTTGGAACCTATGTTTGTGTACCTTAGGGGCACCAACCAATGTCTTGAGCTTGAATGTCCTAAGAAAATGATTGGAAAATAATACGTGAAAGATGTATAATTCATCTTCCTAGCTTGAACTTGAAGTATAAGATAATTAACTCTTGTACATGTTTAACCATCCAAAGAAATGGATTGAGAACTTGGATATAAGATGATAAAATCTTGTATATGTATTGAATGTCTTGAATGTCTTGAATGTCCTGAATGTCTTGAATGTCTTGAATGTCCTGCATGTCTTGAATGTCTTGAATGTCCTGAATGTCTTGAATGTCTTGAATGTCTTGAATGTCTTAAGTTGAGACAGTAACTTGAAGTATAAGACAATAAAATCTTGTACATGACTTGAACATCCAAATAATTGGATTAAGACTTGAATATAAGATTATAAAATCTTGTACGTGCCTTGACACCAATATATGTGTATGGTAATAAACTTGAAAGATTCTTGATGTGTATATGCAAATCTTGCATATATTTACTTGATAGAATGTTACTTCTTGATTACTTGATACATGGTATGAATAACCGAAAGAGTTGGGATATGGGATTAGATAGAGAATAATTAACTCTACTACACATTTGAATTTGATACGTGTATATTGGAAGGGCTATGAATAAGCACTAAAGTGCTAGTGATTGGTTTTAATCGTGTATATACTCAATGAAGTATATAAAGAATAAAGAAGATATCTTGTCTTGAAATGGGTTCCTAAAGAAAATAGGGACAAGTGTAATATGAAGATAATTCATATAATCGTGAATACTACGATATAAGTTAATAAGAATAACTACAGAACACAATATGTGATGGAAAATGTATTCGTTTATTAACGATACATATACGTGAGATATGACTGTGACTAGGTATGATGTGACCTATTCTACTTCGTATTTAGAGTCTAAGATATTGGGCTCTATTTGATAGTAAGGGTATCGTGATAGACACTTTAATGTGTTAACGTGATATGAATATGTACGTGCAAACTTGGCATGTGACAAAGTGATATAGAATGATATACCCTACTACTTGTTTGAGGTCTGTTATTAATAGACTCTAACTTGGATTGACCGTGTTATATGGACACTCTACGTGCCATTGTTAGATTGATTTGTCTTCGCAATGATTGCGTACGTGTACTTGTATTCTCGTGGGCACATGATACATGATTACATGGTGCATATTCTTGTGAGCACATGATACATGATTATATGGTGCATATTCTTGTGAGCACATGATACATGATTACATGGTGCATATTCTCGTGAGCACATGATACTTGATTACATGGTGTATATTCTTGTGAGCACATGATACATGATTACATGGTGCATAAAGACTGGTCCACTAATATGGGACTTAAGTGATAATCGTGGGTCTATGCATTCGGTCTGTTTTTCCCTTACTACCGGCCATAGTAAGGGCTTAGCATCCTGTATTAGAGCAATACGCCTGATATAAGTGAATGCTAAACTCGTGAACACCTCCTGAATCTTGTTCTTGTGAATGACACTGGTTACCGGGTCTTCTTATATACTGCATAGCAGTCTCTTGATCTTGATCGTGGTTGTTATCAGCTATACAAGCATCAACAACAATGGTATTCTTGGGAGAAATAAGGAAGGATTCAGGTAATGATACGTGATAGGCCTTTGTGCTTCTTGGTGAGTTGGTCTAGCCTCTCACACTACTTGACTACTTGCTACCTGATCATATCTTGAGCTTGATTACTTGTTGAGTTGGCTTAGCCTCTCCTATACTTGTTACTTGATGATACTTGATATATGATTACTTGAGTATCTACTGGAATTGCGTGATAACATGTCATGTAGTTGCATGTTAATAGCTTACTGAGATTTATCTCACCCTTTATTTGTTTCCCCCCCCCCAGGAAAGCAGGGGATAGTACGCAGTGAGGCTCGACATAGCTGGGAACTTACTCCGCAGTATGTTCTTGTTTGAGACTAGTGTCCTTTTACACATTGGTAAGGACGATGTTGTATGAGTTGTTAAACTCAGGGCTTGTTTGGGGTAGACTTGTGTAGTACTTGTTGTCTCTAGACATCTCTTGATGCCAGATTATGTGCTAGGCATGTCTTCCGCTGTATGTAACCATGTTTGGTTTTAATTATCTTGGTCTAGAACTCGTTGTGAGCTATCTTAGCTCCTTACTCTTGAATATATATATCATGTCAGTTTGTTTCTAACAGGTATTGTTCCTGTTTCCCGTTAGTTTCTAGTTTCTTGTTAGTTTTTCATTCCTTATTAGTTACGCGCACCAGGTTCGAGGTTCAATTAGGGGATCCCAGGACTTGGGGCGTGTCAGTTTGGTGTCAGAGCTATGGTTAGCTCTAAGCCTGGATAGGGTCTACGGCATTCGTGGTTTGGCTTATGGGTGTGCTTCTGACGTTGAGTGTTCCTTTACTTGTTGTTATACCAGGCATAGGACTGGTGTGGATAGTGTTGATCCAATTGGATTAGATGGTTTGAGAATCGAGAGCGCGAGTCTTTAAAGACTTAGGCGTATCTATCTTGTCTAGTGGACATTGTTTCGTGATATATATGCATGCTTGTCCTTATCTCGTGATTTACGTGGAAGTGTATTCTCTAGTAAGAGACTACATGCTTGATATCGTTATGTATAAGATCTTGATAGAAGTGTGGGTGATAACACCCTATACGTTCTATGTTAACTTGGTCATGTTACCTAGATGGGACCTTGATGTGATACGTGTTATGGCTTGGCTCTTACGTGTTATGATTTGGCTTTCTATATGTTATGCCATTCTTGTTTGCCACAATAGATGGTGAATAGTTCTATGCTAGTATGCTTGACTATTTTTATGAGCATGATATAATTATGTATAATATTCATGTTCTGCATTGAAAGTTCGAACAGTGTTATCGAGATTGTACTGGGTATTTAACCTATGTGATTGACAGTGGAATTTCTACACCAAACCAGATGGATGTATCCATTCTTGATGAGATCTCAGCTATAATTTCTACTGAGTAATACATGTTACTTGATGAGAAACTTGGATTATCTTGAGTTCTTACAGTGCGAATACAGTGATGACATCTGGATTAATGTTCTTGACCTCGATTGAGTTAAAAGAGTTGAAGATTCAACTTGAGAAATTTCTTGATAGAGGATATATCTATTTTGAAGTGGGTTTACTTCAGGCATCTTTGTTGACCTATAAGTGGAAACAACCAAGGTACGCGTGTTCTTGAGATTTTCTTGATCTTGTTAGAGATTCATTAATGAATTTCGAAGGCAGCTCTATCGTTAATTATTTGACACCGAGAGCTACACCTTTTCAATGGATTGATAAACGTGAAGTCAATTTTTAAATTTTGAAATGATGGATGACCACGACTTCAGTATTTGAGATTGCCTAGTGGATTTGACTAGTATTACAGTGATCTAGAGGATATGACCAGTTCTATTATTTTTAGTGGATATGTCAAGTTTCACCAATATAGTGGATTGACTAATCGAGTCTGCTTGACTTTATGTGTTTCGATGTTATAATTGATACATCTGGATTGCATAGAATATTTGTGAGCATACGTGTAATATCTATTTGTGAGTATATGTGTATAGTCTTGATGCTCTTGAGTTCTATTTGTTGATTATATATGTTATAATCTTGATCAGTAAAATTCGAGGACGAATTTTCTTTAAGGAGGGGAGGATGTAACGCCCGTCCTAATTCTTGTTAAATTTCTTGACGTGCTTGCTTAAACGCTTGAACTTGCATATTATGTGCTAGTTTTACTTGAATTAATTTTTTAACTGCTTTATAATATTAAGGTGGTTAAATGTCTAGTTTTGACTTTAGGGTCATTTATGAAAATATGATATTAGGGGCCTTTTTGTAGAAAGTGAAACCTGAGGGGCCAAAGAGCAATTTTTGAAACTTGTTAGTATAAAGTGTTTGGTTGCCTTCTTCCTGTGGAAAAACATTCTCAGTTCTTCTCGTACTTTCTCTCTGTCTCAGAGAGAAAGTTAAACTTTTACCCTATTCTCGACTCCTCGAGCTCAATTAACTCTCTGTTCGTGATTCCGGACCCGGATAAATATTCGTGGCGTTGAATAGAGCGTTTCTGACCGATCAGAAATTAATTTGGGTCAACTTGATTTCGGACTAGGTAAGCTATTGGCTCCCCCTTGCTTGTAATAACATGCATATATGTTATTCTTGGTACTTGTGCTTGTTAATTTCGTGATTTGAATGAGTTTTGTGATACTTGTTAAATTGGGACGAAGGGAGTATTTCTATGCAAGGTACAGAGAGATGCTAAATGGTTTTACAAGTATATTAGAAATTTATACTCCTATTCGTGAGACGGTAAAATAGTAACTTGATTTAAATATTATTAGAAAAAATTGTACCATTATTTGTGGTACGGGGAAATGAATGGAAGTATCCCTAGATGATTATATTAGTATATTAGAAAATTGTACTTATACTTTTGGGACGGTGAAATATTTAAATGGAATAAAAGGAAAATTATTCTATTACTTGTGGGACGGTGATAAATTAATGAAGTATCCCTATAGAAGTGTTCTGAGCATGTTAAAATGCACTCTTGAATGTTAGATAGTGGGTTTATACTCCTACACTTGGGACGGAGAATTTGTAAGTATAAAAGTCTCTGTTGAAATAAGAAAGTATAATTGAAATAAGTGATTTAAGCTTATTATATGTCCTGGGTAATGTTAAATTGTGAGTAAAAGTATACTCGTACGCTCGGGACGGAGAATTCTAAGTCTGGAAAGAAATTTGATGTTTGCTGAAAATTGTACCAGGCGCCCGCCTGGTGGTCCTTCGAGTGCCCGCCCATTTCATCAGAAGTTTTGGTTTCAAAAATGCTTTGATCAGCGGCCGCCCGGTCCCTTGTAGGCGCCCGCCCGGTCCCCTGTTTCAACAAAAGTGTTTTAAATCTAAATTGAAATGAAAGCTTATCCCTCCTAAGGCATAGAGCCTTAGTATAAGATGTGCTAGCAAGTGTTGTGACACCTTAGGGGCATCAGAAGTGATTCTTGAACATGATTACTCATTAAATTAAAATGAGAACTTGAGTATAAAAGGAAGAACTCTTCTTTATGTCTTGAAAGTGCTATGAACAAGCACTTATGTGTTATGCTTGTCTTGGAACTTATGTTTGTGTACCTTAGGGGCACCAACTAATGTCTTGAGCTTGAATGTCCTAAGAAAAGGATTGGAAAATAATACGTGAAAGATGTATAATTCATCTTCCTAGCTTGAACTTGAAGTATAAGATAATTAACTCTTATACATGTTTAACCATCCAAAGAAATGGATTGAGAACTTGGATATAAGATGATAAAATCTTGTATATGTAGTGAAAATGTATTCGATTATTAACGATACATATACGTGAGATATGATTGTGACTAGGTATGATGTGACCTATTCTACTTCGTATTTAGAGTCTAAGGTATTGGGTTCTATTTGATAGTAAGGGTATCGTGATAGACACTTTAATGTGTTAACGTGATATGAATATGTACGTGCAAACTTGGCATGTGACAAAGTGATATAGAATGATATACCCTACTACTTGTTTGAGGTCTGTTATTAATAGACTCTAAATTGGATTGACCGTGTTATATGGACACTCTACGTGCCATTGTTAGATTGATTTGTCTTCGCAATGATTGCGTACGTGTACTTGTATTCTCGTGGGCACATGATACATGATTACATGGTGCATATTCTTGTGAGCACATGATACATGATTACATGGTGCATATTCTTGTGAGCACATGATACATGATTACATGGTGCATATTCTCGTGAGCACATGATACATGATTACATGGTGCATATTCTTGTGAGCACATGATACATGATGACATGGTGCATAAAGACTGGTCCACTAATATGGGACTTAGTTATATTTTCGTAGTTCAAGTAAACATCTACTTGTGCATTCTCGTGTGAGTCCAGCTGGCTTATTTGATGCAGAGGGGTGTATAGGTTCAAGCTTATCGCGAGAGCTGGGGCTTAAGTGATAATCGTGGGTCTATGCATTCGGTCTGTTTTTCCCTTACTACCGGCCATAGTAAGGGCTTAGCATCCTGTATTAGAGCAATACGCCTGATATAAGTGAATGCTAAACTCGTGAACACCTTGTGAATCTTGTTCTTGTGAATGACACTGGTTACCGGGTCTTCTTATATACTGCATAGCAGTCTCTTGATCTTGATCGTGGTTGTTATCAGCTATATAAGCATCAACAACAATGGTATTCTTGGGAGAAATAAGGAAGGATTCAGGTAATGATACGTGATAGACCTATGTGCTTCTTGGTGAGTTGGTCTAGCCTCTCACACTACTTAACTACTTGCTACCTGATCATATCTTGAGCTTGATTACTTGTTGAGTTGGCTTAGCCTCTCCTATACTTGTTACTTGATGATACTTGATATATGATTACTTGAGTATCTACTGGAATTGCGTGATAACATGCCATGTAGTTGCATGTTAATAGCTTACTGAGATTTATCTCACCCTTTATTTGTTTCCCCCCCCCCCAGGAAAGCAGGGGATAGTACGCAGTGAGGCTCGACATAGCTGGGAACGTACTCCACATGATGTTCTTGTTTGAGACTAGTTTCCTTTTACACTTTGGTAAGGACGATGTTGTATGAGTTGTTAAACTCAGGGCTTGTTTGGGGTAGACTTGTGTAGTACTTGTTGTCTCTAGACATCTCTTGATGCCAGATTATGTGCTAGGCATGTCTTCTGATGTATGTAACCATGTTTGGTTTTAATTATCTTGGTCTAGAACTCGTTGTGAGCTATCTTAGCTCCTTACTCTTGAGTATATATATCATATTAGTTTGTTTCTAACAGGTATTGTTCCTGTTTCCCGTTAGTTTCTAGTTTCTTGTTAGTTTTTCATTCCTTGTTAGTTATGCGCACCAGGTTCGAGGTTCTATTAGGGGATCCCGGGACTTGGGGCGTGTCAGGTTTTAACTGTTTGGATTTTGTGAAGAGGTAGAGATAATGGGAAGATCGTGGTTAAGAAGGTGGGGACAACGGTTATGTTTTTAGGAGAGAGGTGACGTGGGGTTTAAAGCTGGCCGTTAAGGAGAAGTGACAGTTATCCTCTTTTACTATTCAAGTGTACAGTAAATTGAATGGAAGTAAATGGTGTATAATTTATTTCCAGAAATAGCGGGTGGCTATTTATGGAAAGTAAGGGGATAAATATAACACAACACACTTTTAATTGAATTTTGACCTTCACATCCTAGGATTGCCACCCTTATGTACCAGTAGAACATATTTGGTGGTCAAATCAGTTAACATTTTTGGACAACAAATTTAAATCCAACAGCTAAGTCTATAACTATACCCTATTATTGACTGACATAACTTCCTTATTTATAAAAGGAATATGAACTTAGCTGATGAATACACATCAAAATCAATTTCTTTTAGTCTTAGCTGTTGAAGTCATACTTAGTTCAACTCTTGAAAATGGGGAGACTTTCATCTAAGTTTAATCCAAAAAGAATGGCTCAAACTGCTAAGAAGTTAATCTTTTCAGTTCCTGTTGGAGAAGAAACTGAGAGGGAAAGATTTGAAAGGGAGTATAGGTCATATACTATACAAAGTGATCATCAGCTGTATGAGGAAGTTGAACAGCTTCCTCTAGATCACCCTTTGAAGTATAGAGAGGTGAGAGAGAGAGAGAAGAGAAAAAGAGATTGGGAGTGTGAAAAGGAAGCTATAGAAAAATTTGAGAGAGATATGTTGGCACAACAGAAAAGGGTTTATGGTAAGAGAAAAGAGAAGCATGTAGAAGAGAGAACAAGTATTAAGTTGTTTGGTCAGAACATGAGGATAGGAGAAGGAGAGAGCAGCAAAGCAAGAGTTGCTCAAACTGAAGTCCTGAGGGTGAAATCCCTTGGGGATTTAATAAGGAAGGAGGGATTCAAGGATCATGAGGGTGACCAAGATATGAGAGTGAAAGGAGAGACCCAGAATTTGAGGAATTTTACACTTAGGGAATTGATGCAACAAGAGGATAGCTTAGCTGTTCAGGCAAAGATAGTGCCTGTTGTTGAACAGCCAAGGATCTATTCCCCAGTTACAAGGGATTCTTTGTCTATAAACATGGCAGTTCTGGAGGGAAGGGGAGATAACTTTCATGGGGTCCACTAGTCTCCATCAAGGTCTCACACTCAGCTGTTTAAACAGTATTTGAGGTGTTGTAGTTCAGTTCAGGTGAATGAGGTGAGTGATGGTGGTCTTTCATCACATATAGCAATGATAGCTGCTGAGAGTTTGCAAACCTCAGGTACCTTTAGCTTCATGTCTCCTCTTGATGACTTTCCTCCTTATGATGCTGTAGAAGAATGGTGGCCAAGAACCATGGGTCCAACCTTGCAGTACTCAGTTACTGCTATTGACCCAGTCATGGAGAGGCATCCAATATGGTTGGAAAGGTATTTTCAGGGAGGTCCATCTACACCAGCAGGAACATATGGAGGGGAGGACAAGCAGGAGAAGGGATCTGGAGTTGGTTGGAAGCAAGTCTTGTAGAGGGAAATATGATTTGAACAGCTAAGATGGTTGGTTAGCTGTTGGGAAGAGTTTTTGAGTACTCCTTTTTATTTTTGTTTTTGGAAGGCTACCAAGGTCCACAGGGGTAGTGAGGTTAAGTACTAGTTCCAAGTTGTATGATGTAAACAGGCCATCATATGACTGTCCTTGAATAGAGATCTGTTTTAGGTTAGCTGTTGGGAAACTGTAAAACAACTAACTATGTCTTTGTATTTCTTTAAAGTTTTTAAATGACTTTTCAGTTAATCCCTTTTACTTAGGCAAGTTAATCATTCCTAACATTGCTCTCAAAAGTTCAAACCTCTTTTCATCCATAGCTTTAGTTAAAATGTCAGAGACATTGTCCTCAGTACCCACTTTGGATAAGTTAATATTCCCTTTTTCAACATGATCTCTAATGAAGTGGTGTCTAACTTCAATGTGTTTGGTTTTAGAGTGTTGAATAGGATTCTCAGTCATAGCAATTGTACTGGAATTACCACAAAATATAGGAATATTTGTGACATTCATACCAAAGTCTTGAAGTTGACTTTTTAAGTACAATATTTGGGAACAGCAGAGACCAGCTGCAACATATTCAGCCTCAGCTGTTGAGGTTGCAACTGATGTTTTCTTTTTGCTTGACCAAGACACAATTCTTGATCCAATGAATTGACATCCACCACTTGTGCACTTTCTGTGCAGATTGCATCCAGCATAATCTAAATCAGTAAAACCAATTATTGAGAATGGTGATTCATTAGGATACCATAAGCCATAGTCAGGAGTTCCCTTGAGATATCTCAAAATTCTTTTAACAGCAGCAAGGTGAGATTCTTTAGGGTTGGCTTGAAACCTTGCACAGAGACATACACTAAACATGATGTCTGGTCTTGAGGCAGTAACATATAGGAGGGATCCTCTATAGCTTCTGTACAGTGTTTGATCAACACTTTGACCATCAGTGTCAGCATGAAGTTTGGTTGTTGTAGACAGGGATGTCTTAGCTGTTGAGGCATTCTGCATATCAAACTTCTTTATCATGTCTCTTGTGTACTTAGCTTAATTAATGAAGATTCCATCCTTCATTTGTTTGACTTGAAGACCCAGGAAGTAGGTAAGTTCTCCAATCATACTCATTTCAAACTTTTTTTGCATAAGATCTCCAAATTCTTTGCAAAGGTCCTCATTTGATGATCCAAATATTATATCATCAACATATTCCTGAATGAGTAGTGTGTCATCTCCATATTTTTTAATGAACAGTGTGTTGTCAATATGACCTTTGGTAAATCCTTTATCAAGAAGAAAGTTAGACAGAGTATCATACCAAGCTCTAGGGGCTTGTTTGAGACCATACAAGGCTTTGTCCAACTTGTATACATGATCTGGGAATTTAGGACGTTCAAATCCAGGAGGTTGAGCAACAAACACTTTTTCATTTAGTACTCCATTCAAGAATGCACTCTTGACATCCATTTGGAATACTTTCATCTTCTTGAAAGATGCAAAGGCTAGAAATAGTCTTATGGCTTCAAGTCTTGCTACAGGGGCAAAATTTTCATCATAGTCTATTCCTTCTTCTTGTCTGTATCCCTGAGCTACAAGTCTAGCTTTGTTTCTAACTACAGTACCATCTTCACTCATTTTATTTTTAAATACCCATCTGGTACCTATGACAGTTTAATTTCTAGGTTTGGGAACAAGTTTCCATACTTTATTCCTTTCAAACTGTTCCAGTTCTTCTTCCATTGCTTCTATCCAGTCTGTATCTTGAAGAGCTTCATGGATCTTCTTGGGTTCCATTTGAGAGATGAAGGCACTCATGAAGATGTCATAGTGAGGAATGCCTTCAGGAATGGTTTCCTTTTGTATAGGAATGGAGATAACAAGGTTCTCATCATGGACAATGGGGATGGGAGTGGAGATTTGAGAAGGGACAATTTGACAGCTAACAGTTTCATCTTGGCTATTGGGAAGCGGAAAGCTGTTGGGAGTAGGTAAGCTGTTGGGAGTGTCTATGGGCAGAACATATGGAAGAATAGATTTATTCTCATATGATGAGGGATTATTGGTTGTTGGTGAAGGTTCTGGAAGGTTGTCAGAGTTTCCAATACTTTTATAAAAATCACACAGGTCAGTGTTGCTTTGATCATTGTTTTCATCAAAGTCAACATGAATTGATTCTTCTACAACTAGTCTTATCTTTTTGTATACTCTGTAGGATTTGCTAGTGTTGGAGTAGCCTAAAAAGATTCCTTCATCACTCTTAGAATCAAATTTATCCAGGTTGTTCTTCCCATTGTTGTGAATGTAGCCTTTGCTTCCAAATCCATGAAAATAGGATATGGTAGGGACCTTTCCATTCCACAACTTATATGGAGTCTTCATATGATACTTGTTGATGAGAGTTTTGTTCTATACATAGACAGCAGTTGTAACAGCTTCACCCCAAAAGTATTTAGGAAGATTGTGTTCAGACAACATTGCTCTTGCTGCTTCACAAATGGTTCTATTTTTTCTTTCTGCAACTCCATTCTGTTGTGGAGTTCTTGGTGCTGAAAAATTGTGATCAATTCCAATTTGATTACAATAAGTGTCAACTCCAGTGTTCTCAAATTCAGTTCCGTGATCAGATCTTATCTTTTTGATAGACAAGCCTTTAAAGTTCTGAACTTTGGTGAGCAACTGAGTGAGATTCTGAAGAGTATCACCTTTGGATTCAAGAAGGATGATCCAAGAGAATCTTGTGTAGTCATCAACAACTACAAGGGAGTATCTCTTTCCACCAAGAGATCTAGTTCTAATAGGATCAAATAAATCCATGTGAAGGAGATCAAGAGGTTTGGAAGTGTCAAGTCTTGTTTTTGCAGAAAAGGAGGTCTTCTTTTGTTTTCCACATTGACAGGCTTTGCAAAGCTTGTCCTTCTTGAAAGGTATTTTGGGGAGACCTTTAACAAGATTGGAGATGGACAATTTTGAAATAGTTTTGAGGTTCAAATGAGCAAGTCTCTTATGCCACAGCGAAGACATATCTGATTGGCTATAGGACAAAAGACAATGAGCAGCTGAGGATTAAACTACTTCAAGGTGGAGGCAGTAGAGGTTCTTCTTTATAAAACCTGTTAGAATAACCTTGCTGTTCTTGTCTTTGACTTGGCACTGATCCTTTGTGAAGATAACATGGTAACCTTTATCACAGATTTGACTAATGCTGATCAAATTGTGCTTATGGCCTTCAACATAAGATACATCTGTAAAGATGATCCACTTGTCACTAGGTTGCCTGATCCTTTGACTCTTGCTTGAGAATTGTCACCAAATGTAACATTGGGACCATTCTTTGGTGTTAGCTGTTGAAGCCATTCCTTGTTGTAGGTCATGTGTCTGCTGCATCCACTATCTAAATACCAGATTCCTTTGCTAGATACCTATAAAACAGAATATAAATTATGGTACCCTTTATACTTTTTGGGTCCAAAGGATTAGAATTTCTTTGGTACCCTAGCCTTGCCACCTGATCTTCTCTTGAAGAACTTGTTAAGGGTGTTATAGTAGGAAATGATTTGCATCATGTAGGGTGTCAATGTGAAGGGTTGAGGAGAGTTATATAGGTGTCCAGTGTTATATGGGCTTTGATTTCTGTAGTTTGGTTAATGAAAGTGAGATTGCAGTCTTGGGTTTTGTGATTGGTATGATGATCTAGGAGAGGAATTTTGTGACTGATAAGCATGCCTTTTTTCATTGGAATATTGCCAGTTTTGTCTAGGTTGCCTAGGGTGCCTCTGCTGTCTAGCATGTTTTGGCTGTCCGGCTTGTCTAGGCTTTCTAGGCTTCTGTTCTTGCTTCCTTTTCTGAGATTTAATATCATCAGTACTGATGGAAGTTTGAGAGTTAGGAATTATGGGAGAATCCTCTTTTAATTTACTCTCTTCACTCCTCTGTTTGTACACATCTTCCTTTGTTTGAATGGGGTAAGATGGTTTTTTGGTAGAGAATGTGTTGAGACTTTGTAAAATCATAGTTTCAACGGCTCTATCACCAGTAGGTGGAGTGTAGATTTTGAGTGTAGGATTTTTAGCTCCTATTCCAGATCTGTTCCCAGGATGTCTTTGATTAAAGTGATACATGGATAGAGCATTGCTTGATTTGTTCCAGGAATCAATTTTGCCTTTTAAAGCAATGTTTTCTTCCTTCAAGATACTCATTTCATGTTCATTATCCTTTTGGGACTTAGAGCAGTCAGTCTTAGCTGTTGAGCTAAGTATGTCATTTTCAAGTTTTTGACATTTTTCTTCAAGATCCTTTTTGGTTGTTTCAAGGTTAGTGTTTAGGGATTTGAGATTTTCAATGGTTTTTGATTGCTCAAGGTTTTCTGTGATGAGGGCAGCAAAGCTAGAGTCTTGTTTCTTCTTTTGAATTAAAAGGGTGCAAACTAAATTTCTAAATCCATCAATGTTAAGAGAATTAAAATTATGTACCTCTTTAAGTTCTTCAGCAGCAGCTAAGGCTTCTAGGTCTTCTTTATTATCTGAGTCATCACATTCCTGTGCAACCAAACACAGTAATGCTTCTTCTTCATCACCATCTGAGTCTGATGATTCAAATTCTTCATCACTAAACCTAGAAGAGTCAGCAAGCATAACTTGTTCTTTACTTTTGTCATTCTTAGCCTTGACACAATTAAAGCAATTGCACCTAGAGCTGTGAATAACTTCTTTAGAATAAGTCATTCTTTTTTAGTTTTCTCTTGGTTTCTTAGGTTCTTTGCAATCAGCAGCATAGTGGTCTGGTTTACCACAGTTGTAACACTCAATGTTCTTCTTGATAACTTCTTGAGTTGAGTTGGATGGTGAAGGACTGTATCTTCTATCAAAAGCTTTCTTTTGATGCTTCATGGCATTTCTGACAGCCATGGAGATAAGACTTGGGATGTCTTCTTGAGGGATAGGCTTTGATTCTTGTTTAGGAGTTACGTTCAGCTTTTGCAGAGCATTAATAACAAGAGTGTCAATGTCCTGTTGAGAAATTTGTTTCTGGGTTTTCTCTTGATCTACAAGGGCAAGGGTTTGAGATAAGGTGGATGCTGGTTGAATTTTGATCATTCCTTCTAGTTCATATGCTTCAAGTTTGCCAAAGTATTGTTCTATGGTCATACTACTCCATTCAGCTCATTCTCTAATGGGAAGGGCTACTTTCTCATACTCTTGAGGAAGATTAGAGTAGATCTTTAAGCATATGTCAGATTGTTCAAAGGTTTTGCCATGGTCTGAAATGGCTCTTACAAGATCTTCAAATCTTGGTCTTGCAGCACTCACTTTCTCTCCAGGATAGAATTTGAAGTTGTCTAACTGTCTTAATAAGTTATATAGATTCTGGGTTCTAACACTGGTGTGTTTAGTGAACTTGGTGTTAATTAGTTCCCATGCTGCTTTAGCACTTGGTACTTTAGCTATTTCTTGAGCTAGGGAGTCATTTACACTTTTTTGCAGAATGTTTTTTACTTTTAAGTTTGCAGTCATAAGTTATCTTTGTGCATCAGTCCAGTTTTCAGGAGATTTGAGTTTGCTACCTCCTCCATTGACTTCAGCTTGAGTGGGAGGTTCAACTTCATTTTCTAAGATATACCAGTTCCATATGCTATTAGCATCTAGATAGGTTTTGATTTTTTATGAATAAATCTCAAAGGATCCATAATCATCAATGTATGGAATGTCCTTTTCATTGTTTCTTCTTGGTTGAGGCATGGTGGGTTGAATGGATCTATCACAAGTTGTTAGACTCTGTATGGTGAATCCAAACTCTGATGCCAATTGAAAGGCCCTGTTATACTGAATGAACAGATTAGTTAAAACTTGGACAGCTAACTGTTTGAGGTTAGCTGTTGAGAGATAATAATAATAAAATAGATGTGCAGCGAAATATAAATGAAAGAATAAATGAAAGGACAAGTGTAGTGTGTGTGTAAGTGTAAAGACAAGAGTGTACACAGTATTATAAAGTGGTTCAGGGGCAAAACCCTTCTCTTACATCCACCCCCACTGTTAGAACAGTGAGACCAATTCACTATAATATTCTCTTCAATAAGAGTTACAAGAATTGATAAGGCAAGTTACTTTGAACCCCCTTTACTTAATTGACACTTCAATTAAGATTGCTTCTTTCAAAGCGAGAACAAAAGAAAAAAAAGGAAATAATCACAAGTGTGTTTACAAAATAGCTTGGCTGTTAGCTGGCTGGATGTGGGTTGTAACTGGGTGCAAGATGGCACAATATTTGCAAGGGATTTAAGCAAATATTTAGATCTGCAGTGTGAATGCAGGGGAGTTTTGAAGGTTTTTTAAAGGGAGAAAGGGTTGTAAAAAATTAGGAAAGGGACTTGACAACATGCCAGTATACTCCTTTATATAGGGGTTGGCATATAGCCGTTGGGGGACAAGAATACAGAGAAGTAAATGGTTTGTCTTTGACTGGGCTGACTAACACTTTATTTCTCCTTTGTATGCAGGCTGTCAAGGGAAAGGTTTATGCAGGCTTGATCAAGCTTCAATATGAGTTAATCCAATGATCTGAATTATTGGATTAATCGTTCTTCAAAGATCTGATGAAGTGGGGTCAGCTGTTGGTGAAGAACAGTCTTAGCTGTTGAGACAGTGGAGCTTAGCTGTTGGGCTTTTAAGGCTTGATCTGTTGAAGCTTGTTAGTTATTAGCACTTTGATAATTATTGTAAGTATAAGGGAGTCTGTAAAAGGTGGTTCTTCAGTTTGTTGGATGTGTAGATGATAGGTAGATCATGTAATGACTTGACTGTTGTCTTGAATGGAAAACATGGAAGCTTAGCTGTTGAGCTTCTGTCTTGGGCTGCCTGTGCTCAAGTCTTGTATACATCATATAATCAATGGATTGATTATTTTTTTATCAAAACATATTTACTATGATTAATTGTGAGTTAAGCATAGTGAGGTACTAACAATATGTATTTTAGGACACAGGGGTATTAGATTAAACATCCGAAGCTACCTGCTATTCTATAATTTCGCTTGCCCCGCTGCCATGCATCTTAAAATAATTTAATGCTTACTATAATTCAAACGAAATTCGTGAATAATTTATGGGTAATTTTAATTTTGTAGGAATGGCGGTTAGTAGTAAGGGAAATTGCATCCACATCCTAGTATTCTTACCCGTGCCACTGGCACGGTGACAGTATGAAAAGGAAGAAAGAATCCCATTTAATTTTGTCCTCTCATATAAAACCCCTTAACCTCAACTCAATACCTCAACTCAATTTCCTCTTTTTCATAACCCAAAATCACATTAACTTTTAAGTCGAGTAGTGTGGGGAGAAAAGATACACTGTAAGTTAACAAATGTGAGGAGGTTACTTGAGGGAGTTAATTGTCTGACGGTTTTCATGAGAGTGGGTTATTAGGATCAACTTAGGCCGTCCGATCAAATTTTGAGAAGCAATCTCAGCCTCTCTTTGTAAAACGGTTATTCTTGCTTTGTATTGTAATATAGATGGAATTCAGTTAGACTGCTGCTCCTCCTCTCCATTTGGTTGACTTCTTACATTCGGTTGAGTTCTTGCTTTCTTGAGAGAGGAAGTTCGGTAGAAGGTTTTACAATATGTCACGTTAAGTAGTGCTACAGAAGTCCAAGAAATGGAACAGATTGCACTTATTTTAGAACCATTGCTTTTCGAGTAGGTTTTTGCGAAAACTAGTTTCTCAATAATTTATAAAAAGTCTACTTTTAATATTAGTATTACCCTTAAATCCTAAACCTTAAATCCTATAAAAACATGATTTTTTATAACTTATGGAAGAACTAGTTTCCCAAAAAAAATTCTGTTGCTTTTCATGTCGGTCAAATTTGCAAGTCTTATATATACATATTGTGAAATTATTATTATACTCCTTTGTCTCATTTGATGTAGGATATTTATTCAATTTGAAATAATACAAAATCAAAAAGAAATTACTTTATTTAAGGGCAAATTGCAACTTGGTTACCTATGTTTTATCAATGGTTGCAATTGGGTTCCCAACAGTGTAAAAGTTGCAACCCTATAGCCATGTTTGTCATTTTGTTGCAAGTTGATATAAATTCCATTAAAACCATAACTCCCATTAAAAACTAAGACATGTGCTTCGCACATGATTTTTATAGGGGCAAAATGGACATTTGCCATTAAAAAAATGCAAACACCATTTATTTGTAATATTTTTTTTAATTTTAAGAAAAAGGTAAAATAAAAAAGGATAAATAAATGTGTACACCATGAAAACAAAAACAATAAAATACATAAATAAATAAATAAAGAATAAAGTAAAACAAAACAAAATAAAACCTATCTCTTTCAAAAACCAAAACCCATTAGACACTTCCCCCTTCCCCGTAATCCTCACTTATTTTCCAAGAATTCCTCATCCTCTTTACTTCCCCCTTTCCCTGTAATACTTACTCATTTTCCAAAAATTTATCACCATCTTTACTGCCATACCCATTGTTATGGCCACATTTTACAGAGGAGGACATCTTGAGTGCTGCCAGCATGTGGACATCTCCGTGTTCAGTAAGTTATAAATAATAAAGTTATTTTACCTTAATAAAACATTCTTTGCAGCTTAAACCTTCAAAATCACATGGTAAAAGACTTATATCAACGGATGGATAGACTTTGTTAAGAGATAGATTTGATCCCACGATTCTAGGACAGATGGTGAAAGGCCCTGTTTAACTAAATGAACAGAATAATTAAAACTTGGACAGCGTTGAGGAATAATAAATAAAAGAAATGTGCAGCGGAATAAAAATGAATAAATAAATGAAAGGACAAGGTGTATGTGTGTGTTAGTGTCGAGACAAGAATGTACACAGTATTTTAAAGTGGTTCAGAGGCAAAACCCTTCTCTTACATCCACTCTCACTGTTGGAACAGTGAGATCAATCCACTATAATATTCTCTTCAAATAAGAGTTACAAGAATTGATAAGGCAAGTTCCTTTGAACCCCCTCTACTTAATTGACACTTCAATTAAGGTTGCTTCTTTCAAAGCGAGAAAAAGAAAATAAAAATATCACAAGTGTGTTTACAAAAGAAAATAGCTTGGCTGTTAGCAGGCTGTAAGTGGGTTGTAACTGGGTGCAAAGAGGCACAATATTTGCAGGGGTATATGCAAATATTTAAGACTGCATAGTGAGAGTGCAGTGAGGCTACAAAGGATTGTAAGGGTGTAAAAAGGGTGTTTAGGGTCTTAGGGGTCACTTGACAACATGCCAGTATACTCCTTTATATAAGGGAGGGGATATAGCCGTTGGGGGACAAGGGTACACTAGTAGCCGTTTGGGGAACAGAGGTACAGAGAATTAATGACTTGTCTTTGACTTTGACTAACTGTTTGTCATTCCTTTGTATACAGGTTGTCAATGGAAGGGAAGGTGTATTCACACTAGAACAGGTTTCAATATGAGTTATTCTAATGATTGGTAACATTGGAATAATCATTCTTCAAAGATCTGATGACGTGGGGATAGTTGTTGAAGAAGATCATTCTTAGCTGTTGAAGCAGGGGAGCTTAGCTGTTGGGCTTGGAAGCCTTTAGCTGTTGAAGCTTGTTTGTATTTATCATCTTGATAATTCATTTGAGGTAGAGGGAGTCTGTAATAGGTAGTTCTTTAGTTTGTTGGATGTATAGATGATAGGTGGATCATGTACTGACTTGACTGTTGGCTTGAATGAAAACAGAGCAGCATAGCTGTTGAGCTTTGTATTGGGCTGCCTGTGCTCAGGTCTTTTGAATACATCATATAATCAATTGAGTTTGATTATTTATTTATCAAAACATATTTACTATGATTAATTGTGAGTTAAACATAGTGAGGTACTAACAATTTCCCTCTTTTTTGTAAATAAATAAAGGTTTTGAATATGTACCTGCAAGTAAAAGTGCTAAGGGAATAGAAAACCAATGAAGAGAGACTCTTCTTGATAAAATTTCTTGGCAAACAAACTGTTAATACAAGATAAAATGTACTAAAGGAATTGATTGAAAGATAGAGATTGTTCTGAACAGCTATTTTAAAACTAAGAAAAACACACCAACTGATTTTAATCCTAACTAGGCATTTTTGTTTCTCTCCACTTCTTTTAGCTCTTGAAGGAGTACAGCTCTTCTCACTGGTTCATTTTTTCTGTAGAACCATTCATTGGTCCAGTCAAGACCCATCATGTTGTTGTACTGTAAATATTGGTCTTGTCTGGCTAGCAACTGATCTTTAGTGACAACTGGTTGATTGTAGAGAAGCCTTGGACCAATCCAAGATTGCAATTGCTGAGGAGACATGGTTTCTTCTGACAGAGAGACCCCCATGGGATAGTCCTTGTAAAGAGATGCAGGCCTTTTCTTGCTGAATTTTGGAGGAAGGCTGGATGGAGGAGCTTGGAAGAATGAGTGTAGGGATGTTTGAGATGGTCTAGGAGGAATGGGTTGGTGTAGACACCCCGCCTTGGACCGCTCACCCCGATTGCACATTTGATCTTGTGTTTCTCCCTGTTTTAAGTGTTTCTCGTTAGTTTCTGTCACTTCCGTTAAGTTCCTGACTGACTTCGTTAAGTCCAGGGACTAAACTAAATGACAGGGCTGACTTTCTAGTCCATTCTGTCAAAATTGCCTTCACTGAGTCGCGCGCCTCCGACAGGAGGAGTCAGGCGCGAGCGCCTCCCGCCCCCAAAGCAGGAAGCGCGCGCCTCTGGGCGTCAGTTACAGATTTCTGGCCAGGATTCTCTCCCTTGCTCAATTTACAGGATTTTGCCCGGGAAGGATTTCTTGGTGACTGAGTTTTGGCACCAAAAACACCCCTCTTTCACCTATAAAAACCTCCCTTTACCTCCATTTTCAAGGACCGAAAAATTGAACTTACAAAAACTATACCAAAATCACTTTCTAAAGGTTCTCCAAGGATCTCATCAAGCAATATTTGAAGTTCTTCAAATTGTAGGTAAAAGTCCATCTTTTCCTTTCTTTTCTACTTCATCTCCTCTCTCTCTTTTTACTCTAATCAAATGTGCAATCACCCAAATCATTTTGGGACATGACTCTAATGATCACCTCATCTCATTGAGGTTGGTTAAGGAGTTATCTCCTACATTCCAAACTCTATTTTAAACCCCCCTTTTTATGACTTAAAGAAGAAGAAGAAGAACGTTATTATTCATGTAGATTTTGACCAAGCAAGACCAACTTTAGTTGGGCGAGATGGGTGTTTCGGTACTTCCCATCTCGTAATCTAACCCCCGAACCTCAAAACAAAGAATCTCTGTTTTCGTAATCAAACTTAGGCGATAATCAATAGGTTTTTCTTATGTTCCTCAAAACATAGGTGGCGACTCTAAACAATCTAAAACAAGTTAGACATCCTAGGATAATTCACCGCTCGAGCCTAAAGCCGTGGTTTCCCGGGGTATCTACAGTGGCGACTCCGCTGGGGACATTTGAGGGTTAAGCTTGCATTCTGATCAAAATCTACATCTTTCTGGGCATTCTGATTCCTGATGGGGGAGGCGCGCGCGTCTGGCATTCTCAGCCTAAGGCGCGCGCATCCTGTATCAAGGACCAGAATCGACCACTTCTTCATGTTCTTCATCTTCTTCTTCTGCCATTCTGCACTAATCATTTCTGCAGGGGTTACAATATGAACATAGGACCAGGGCAATCCCCTGAGTCCAAAATATGACATTCTGACAGGTGTGCCCAGAAGCGCGCGCCTCCTCATAGCATTGCGCCATGCGCGCGCGTCTCACATCAGCACTCAGAGGCGCACGCTTCTGGGTTGGTTCCCAGAACAGAAACAGGTTTCAGTGACTGAGCAGAACAATGGGGTGTGGGCACAGTTGCCTGCATCAAAACAGAATTGAACCCTCGGACTGTTTTAATTTTGTGTTTTATTTACCGGTCACACGGGTGATTCGGGAGTTGTAATTTATGTGCTTATGTGTTTTGTTTGTTTTCTTTCTTTTCAAAAAAAAAAAATATATATATATAAAATTTTTTGTCACTTGTTAGACCTCACACTACATGCACATATTCCTATGAACTGCTCACTATCGAGTCGCACAAGTCCAACCCCAAACCCGTCGAGGCCCGTCCTAGAAAGTTTCAAGCTCCACTCGACCTTGGCTCTTTCGAAGCGGTAAACCTCAGCCCGTGGCGTAGTTCAAGACTACATGCCGGGGGTGACCTTTGAGCCTCATATTCAAGCCGAGCACAAGCCACACAATTCTAGTTAGGGTCTAACACTCCGTGACTCAAGTCGGTTTCCATGTACCGAGATTTCCCTAAACTAATGTCTTCAAATCATACATGCCTACTTGTTGAAACGGACGCAATAAAAATCCGTCCCCAAAAGTGGTTATTTTGGACGAAAATAAAAATCCGTCCCCGCATGTATGCTTTACTACATTAATTTAGTTTAATCCCGATACATGTAGGATTCACAAGCGTGATGGAATCCGATAAGTATATGGGACCGCGAGATGGTCTATATACTAGTGTGACGATTCCATTATTTTCTTAGAAACCCCAAAAGGGATCCATTCCATCCGACTTATAAAATAAAAAAAAGAGTCTTTTCTTATATGGTTCGAGTCGTGTGCCCAACTGTGTGTTCTAAGCCTCTTCATGGACCGCAAGTGTTACTCAAGACTGACAAGGGCCTCTTCTGCAATATAGGTTCAATTGGTACTTACAGAGTCTACCGGGATTCAGCAAATCGGTTAGTCCGTGAAGAGATCGCTCCAACAGCTCCAACAGCAACCATGACCGGCAACAGCAACACCATGTCTCTCGAGCAGCTTTCAACCATGGTCCAACTCCTCCAAGAGCAAGTCTCCACCCTTAATAAGGAGGCACAAAGCAAAGACGACATTTGGCAATCCCACCTTGACAGCCAAAGGGAGGCCCACGAGGCCGAGATGGAGCTAATGAAAGAAAAGCTCACTAACCTTGCCAAGGGAAAGAACAAGAATAATGATGATGAATCCGAGTGGACCGAGGGTTTGTTCAAAAGTCCTTATGTCAACACCCGCACCAAGAAAATGGGAGAACCAAGTTCCGAGAACAATGAGCCCAAAATGGTGGATTCTATCATGGCCTACATCGACCAAAAATTCAATGGGCTCAACATGGGGAAAGGCTCCGACACAAGCCTTTATCAATCATCCATCCTCATGAGTACTATGGCCGCTCTTCCCGACAAGTTCAAAATGCCCGACATAAGCAAATTCAAGGGCAACTCTTGTCCCATGGCTCACATTGAGACTTATATTTGGGCAATGGTTCCGAAGAAGGTCTCCCCCAAGGTAATGGCTCAATGCTTTCCTCTCACTCTCGAGGGGGCGGCAAAAGATTGGTATGCTACTCTCCCGCTCACTGTCTGTCTCGATTGGGACTCCGCCATGCTTGCCTTCAAGAACCAATACCAAGGAAACACCACTCACCGACCCACAAGGAAAGAGCTCGAGAATACCACCCAAAGAGACAACGAGTCCTTCATTGACTTCACAAGGAGATGGAATGACAAACTCTCCGAAATTGTTGAGAGGCCAAACACAAAAGAGCAAATGGACATCTTTCTCAAGTGTCTCAAGATTGATCTCCGCACCCACCTAAGTGGGGCTTGCTACTCCGACTTCTCCCAAATGTATGAGGCGGGGGTACGCATGGATGACTTGCTCAAGGAGATTAAGAAGACCACTCCTACTTACCGATACAAGGCCGCTTCCAACTCTACAAAAGAGGCCTCGGTCAACGCCGTCACTATTGACAAGGGGAATTACAAAAAGGTTCCTCTACCCCAAGGGAAGAAGTCCCGAAATGACCGTGTCTATACGCCTTTCCAAGGCATGACTCAAAGCGAAGTGTTCGAAGTCCTCAAAGCAAAGGGTCAAGTCACACCCGTGCAAGGGTACCAACCCAAGACGGTCCACCCCAATCATGCTCACCATAAATATTGTGGCTACCACCAATATAGTGGCCACACCACCGAGGATTGCTTCGTTCTCCGCAATGTCATTCAAGATCTCATAGATAAGAAAGAATTTGTAGTGGCTAATGGTGAACATGTCAATGTAATAGAGATAGGAGAACTCGAGGGGACCACCCATTCAATCCCAATTGTGAATGGGGGCCCCAATGTTATGAATAAACTTGACAATTCTTGTTATGTAGTGACTTACGATGAGGTAATGAGGGAAGTACTAGAGAATAGGAAAAAGAAGCAAAATGGGAACGTCAACATGCTAACTCGATCCGGTCGAGTCATAGCAAGCAACCCTTCCACTTCCGCACCGAGCTCCTCTTCTCAAAGGCCGCAAGCTCGCGACACTCCCGAAGACCCTCTACTTGTCCAACTAAAGAAAAATCAAGCAAGCATCTCTATTTGGGACCTCATCGCATCCTCAAAGAAACACCGAGATCTTGTCATCCGCAATCTCGATGATACATCAGTTTCTCCCGATACTACTCCCGAGGACCTCACGGCAATGATCGGTCACATTCATTTTGGCAACGTCATCACCTTTGCCGATATGGACCTCCCACCCTTTGGTTCCGATCACAACGAGGCTATTTACCTCAAGGTACGAGCAAGGGGGAGGCCCATCTCAAGAGTCTTAGTGGACGGTGGTTCCGCACTCAATCCCATGCCTGGCAGAATCATGGGCATACTGGGGCTTAAGGATTCCGATTTGAAGCCTTCTACTTAAGTAATCCGAGGTTATGACAGCACCGCCCGTACAGTCATGGGCATGATTGAAATACACATTGAGTTTGGGAGCATGATCATGTCCGTTCCATTCCAAGTGCTTGACATCCCGGCCTTGTTCAACTTACTTTTGGGTCGAACATGGATTCACAGTGCTAATGCCGTACCGTCAACTCTCCACCAATGTGTCAAGATCCGAAATGGTGATGAAATAGTGACCGTCATGGCTGAAAACGTCACTATCCAAAGAAAAGGTGAGCCCGTCCACCAAGTTCAGCATGGTTTACCAGACTCCACTCTCTCCGGCGTCTCAATCAACGCCATTGACAAAGAAGGGGGAAACGGATCATAGACCCCCAGCAATCACAAAGTCCTCCGCATGATGAGGAATATGGACTACTTCCCTGGCTTAGGCCTAGGGAAATATCAACAAGGAATCCTACATCCCGTGCAAGTCCCATTTGTCAAGAACACATTCGGTTTGGGGTACGAGCCTTCCAAAGAAGACTTGAAACAAGAGCAAGCAATCAAGAACGAAAGGGCCCGAGCTCGTAAAGAAGGCCGTCGTTATGAGGTCCCTAATCTAAGGCCTTACCGCAAGACGTTGAATGGTTATTTCGTCCACCAAGGGGAAGACGTTCCATACATGATCTTTCCCGAGCCGTGGGTTAACAATAAGGGTGTCAAAAAGCCCGGTCTCGAAATCTTCTCCGATTATGAGATCCAGAAATCCGAAAGGGAACAAACTCCCATGTCGCCCCGTGAATGGTGGGGAAGGAAGGTGACTATAGAGTCCGAGACAGAAATCACCGTGGGGGAAGAACTGACAGATTTAGCCTCCATGTTCGAAGAGCTTGCCGTAATGAATGAATGCCAAGTCAACGCCATCCATGACACCGTCATCATGAACGAGACTATCAGTGAGATCCCGCCAAGCTCCGAGCCGATCAACAATTGGTATTCAACGAAAGGGCCCGTGGTATCCGAAGAATTCTTAGTCCAAGAAATGGGTTGAATACCCCGCACAGCAACAAAGGAAGAGCGGCTCACACTTACTTTCGAGTCCGAGAGTGTCTCTAATACCCTTACCCAAGAGGATTTGGAAGCCATAGCCGAGCGTGTGTTTCCTTTCTTTGCTAATGAAAAATTTGATATTTCTGAGTACCCTGAGATTGCAAACATCATAAATGATGAATTAACTAATAATGAACTTAACGAACAAGTTAATAACGATTCAAATTATGATGAAATAGACCACGAAAACATAACATACTTAAATGAACTTGCTCAACAAGTCCGTAGTCGTGGTGAGAATGTTCCAAAGGCTGACGAAGAATTGCATGTTGTTAATCTGGGTACCGAAGAAGAGCCAAAAGAAACTAAGATTGGAAGCTTCTTCAAAGGGGACGACAGAGACAGATTGACTACATTACTACGGGAGTTCGTGGATGTGTTCGCATGGTCATACAAAGACATGCCGGGTTTGGACAGAAAGGTAGCGGAGCACAGGATTCCGATCAGAGAAGATGCCAAGCCAGTAAAGCAGAAGCTCGGAAAGATCAAGCCAGAATGGTCTCTGCAAGTCAAAGAAGAGATTGAGAAGCTCCTCAGTGTGGGTTTCATCAAGATTATCGAGTATCCGACATGGTTAGACAACATCGTGACAGTCAGAAAGACAAACGGCAAGGTTCGAGTTTGCGTGGACTTCCGGGATTTGAACAAAGCTTCCCCAAAGGATGATTTTCCACTCCCCAACATCGACATGCTAGTCGACTCCACTGCTGCCTACGAGGTTCGCTCATTCGTGGATGGGTTCGCTGGGTACAATCAGATTCTCATGGCCGAGGAAGATCAACATAAGACAGCTTTCACAACACCGTGGGGTACCTTTTGCTACACAGTCATGCCATTTGGGTTAAGAAATGCTGGGGCTTCCTACCAAAGAGCCGTGACAGACTTGTTCCACGATATGATTCACAAAGAAATCGAGGTCTATGTGGACGACATGATCATTCACTCCAAAGGGACCAATGGTCAACATTTAATCGATCTCCGCAAGTTCTTCGAAAGGCTTCGTCAACACAAGATGAGGCTCAACCCTGCAAAATGCACATTCGGGGTTATCCGAGGCAAAGTCCTTAGTTACATGGTCACTGAAAGGGGAACTGAAGTAGACCCCTCCAAAATCAAGGCAATCATTGACATGCCTCCTCCAAAGACGCAGAAAGAGATCAAAGGTTTCATGGGCAGACTGCAGTACATCAGTCGGTTTGTGCACCAGCTCACTTCCATGTGCGAGCCAATCTTCAAGCTACTCAAGAAGAATGTGGCTCTAGAATGGACCGACGCGTGCCAAGAAGCTTTCGACCAAGTGAAGCATTACTTGACATGCCCTCCTGTTCTAGTTCCGCCGCACAAAGAGAAGCCTCTTTGCTCTATCTCACTGTCAATGATGAGGCCCTAGGGGCTATGTTAGCACAAGAGCAACGAGAGTCCACAAAGGAGAATGCCATCTATTTTGTCAGTCGCCGATTCCAAGGAGGCGAAAATTACTACTCTGTCCTAGAGAAGTCATGTTCAGCATTGGTTTGGGTCACTCAAAAGCTCAAACACTACATGGAAACTTTTCCGATCAAGCTAGTAGCAAAGGTGGACCCGCTCCGCTACATCTTTGAGAAGCCTTTCATGTCAACAAGAATAGCCAAATGGTACTTCATGCTCGCCGGCTACGATATCACTTACGTCACACTAAAATCCGTCAGGGGGAAAGTGTTCAGTGACCAGCTTGCCGAATTCCCGTGTGACGAAGTGAAGGGGGAAGACGTACAGTTCCCCGACGAGCATTTAATTTGTACTGCAACCGAGGAAATTAAGTGGCAACTTTTTTCGATGGCGCCGCCAATAAACACGGCTTTGGTATAGGGATATTGCTTGTTGATCCACAAGACATCTACACTCCCATTGCCATCCGTCTGGAATTCGAAGCTACCAACAACATTGCCGAGTACGAAGCATGTATAGCAGGGCTCGAAGCAGCTCTCGAAAGAAACGTCACGGAACTAGAAGTATTCGGCGACTCTTTGCTCCTTATCAATCAGCAATCGGGTAAATGGCGAACCCAAGACCCGACTCTCCAACAGTATGGTCAGCACCTTGAAGAATTGGTTGAAAAATTCCAAGAGATCACTTTCAACTACCTGCCAAGGGATAAAAATCGCTTCGCCGATGCACTGGCCACCATAGCTTCATTAGTTGAAATGCCCAAAGGGAAAATGGTGAAGCCTTTCAAAATTGCCCGAAAGAACAGTCCGGCATATTGCATGAGTATCGAGATCAACGAGGTTCAAACAAACCCTCCGTGATATTTGGATATCATGAATTTCCTCAAAGATGGCACTTATCCCGAGAATATCAACAAGAAGTCTCAAACAGCTCTGCAAAGGCTAGCCTCTCGGTACGTACTGATTGGGGACCGAGTCTAGAAAGGCACCACGACGGAATCAATCTCTTATGCGCCAATGAGGCCGAAGCTCAAGAGATAATGTGCGAAGTGCATGAAAGAGAGTGTGGACCCCACATGAATGGGTTTATGCTAGTCAAGAAGATACTCCGCATTGGTTACTATTGGAGCACTATGGAACGAGACTGTATCGAGAAAGTCAAAAGGTGTGCTAAGTGCCAATTCCACGCTAATCTGCAACATGCTCCACCCTCACAACTTTACAACATGGTCACACCTTGGCCTTTCTCTTGTTGGGGGATAGACATCATCGGTAAAGTTCATCCTGCCGGGAGCAATGGGAAGTCATTCGTCCTAGTGGCGGTCGACTACTTCACAAAGTGGGTCGAAGCACAAGCCTATCGGACCCTCAACGCAAAGAAAGTGGCCGAATTTGTAAAGATTAATATCATGTGCCGATACGGCGTGCCTCATGAAATCATTTCCGACAACGGCTCTCACTTTGAGAAGGAAATGGATGCACTTTTGGTAGAATACAAGATCACCAAACACAAATCATCTCCTTACCGTCCCAAGCAAATGGCGCGGTTGAAGCAGCAAATAAGACCATCGAGACCATCGTCAAGAAAATGGCCTCAACAGGAAGGGATTGATCCGAGAAGCTACCTTTAGCATTGTGGGGCTACCGCACATCAATACGGTCAGCGACAGGAGAAACTCCGTATGCATTAGTCTATGGTTCTGAAGCCGTACTCCCAATCGAACTCCAAGTCCCATCTCTACGGGTCCTCCTCGAGAATCAAGTCAACGAGGTCGACTGGATGCAAAGTCGATATGAACAGCTAGCCTTGCTCGACAAGAAAAGGTTAAGAGCACTCGAACGCACGAGGGCATATCAGCAAAGGATGGCAAGAGCTTTCAACAAAAAGGTGAATCCTCGAAACATCAATGTGGGAGATTTGATCTTAAGACAACATCCTCCTAATGACATGAATCCCCTGGGGAAATGGGGACCCCGATGGATCGGTCCGTACGTGGTCAAAAAGATACTAAGCGGCGGTGCAGTCTGGCTCGTGGATTTGGATGGTGACCAGCTGCCAAAGGAGGTCAACCTCGACAAGCTCAAGAGGTTCTATGCTTAATAAACAAAGACCATTAAAAAAAATAAAAAAAAATCGCTCGCTAGGTTGAAAACCCGCAAGGGCGGCCTAGGCAAAAATTAGAGCACGTGCAAAAAAGAAGCCCGCTAGATTGAAAACCCAAAAGGGCGGTCTAGGCAAAAAACAGGGTGCACACAAAAAAAAAAAAATGGTCTTTGTTTGTTTGAACTACGGAGACCTGAGCCTCCCAACTGGAGGAACGTAGACAACCTTCGGGTGCGGTCTAAAACATATTAAAAATACACAATTCACTTCAAATAACAAAATGCAATTTTTATTCATTCAATGAATTATTCAAACCATTACAACGGATTTATTGAGCAACAAAATACATCAAAACATTAAATCCTAAAACAAAGTGGTCTAAATTGCAATCTCTTAGGGTACTAAGAAAAGTCTAATTTTCTCTTAGCCTTCAAAGGACCACCCGATCGTCTCTCAATCTTTTTCTTCTTGGGTAACGGAGGAGAACTAATACGCACCGAAACCTTCTGTGTTGCGGCACGTCTCCTAGCATAAAAATCATCCAAAGGAGTACCGAAAGGGTCAGCCAGAATGTTACTCGAATTAGCAGCAGCCTCCCTATATCTCAAAGTGCTGCTAGGCTCAAAACCCTTTCCCAACAACTCGGCGCGAAGCACATCAACCCAAGTGATGCCACGGTAAAGGGTGCCAAATAAATAATCCAAGTAGCTCTCAGAGGAGCAAAATCCCAACGGTTGCGGTCATCTCCCCAAGCCAACTGAAGCTCACTCGAAAAGTCAGGACCCATGTAAGCAACTGGACGAAGCACTCCGCCCCTCGGAAAAGGAATCATCTGTTGGCGACCTAAACTGCCGCAGAACCCGCTCTGGCTGGTAAATGAAGAATCTCTCAGCCGGGTACAACCACGTGCTGAAAACCAAGAGCCATTCCACAAAAGGACGAAGACCCCAAGAAGGAGGACACCACTCAATATCAACGTCACCCGAGAGGCAAAGAACTTCTTCCAACCATCTTCAGATAAATCCCGGATCAACAGCTTCCTCCTATGAACTGCAAAGGGAGACAAATCACCATCCGGGGAATAAATCTTGAAGGTTCCGGAGCCATATGGTCAAGAGCAAAGGGCTTCCCCGACACATCTTCCCGTCCTAATGTAACTCATCAAGGCCGTGCAACGTCTCCCCTACAATAAGAGGGATTATACTAAATTGTTGCTCCTTGGCTTGCAAAATAATCTCAGCCAAATGCGCATCCGCAGTCCCGAAGGGTGCACAAACAGTACTTCACTAAAGAGACAAGCGGCCATGGCATTCCTCTTGAAAGATTGAACCACCGGATCCTCCGAGTGTAAACTGAAGAACATCGGCAACTCAGTTATGTCAATCACAGTACCGTGCAATATCTTCCTCACGTCCTCAACAGGGAGATTCAGTAACTCAACCCAAGAGTCAATGGCACCACGGTGATATTTAGGGACGGCAATCCGACCGGCCAAAGGCATGCCGAGGATGGCCCCGAAATCATCAACAGTCGGCACCATTTCATTAGCCGAAAAGTTGAAGGTATGGCTGTCACAATCCCAGAAAGCCGCGGCAGCTCTCAACAAATCCAATCCAGCTTCAACGTCCGCAAAGTGAAAAGAATTCGGAACCCGAAGTCTTTGATAAAGGCCTTCTTGGGATGGGTCTTGAAGGAATACACGAAAGTGCCCAAGTCCTTTTCATAACCACCAACAACCTTGGCATCAAGAACAAAAGAATTGGAAGCCATGGAAATGTTGATCACAAGCAAAGTTGAGCAATAATATGATGTTCAAAAATGGCAGAAAGGAGCTGTGAGAGTCAAGTGGTCGAACAGAAGATGATATTATAGCTGTTGGGTTTCTTTTGGCCAGCAAATGTCAAGCCCGAATTTTGCCTCCCAGACGCGCGCGCGCACCCGCCAGCGGTCTCAAATGCGCGCGCGTCCCAAGCCCACAAAGGAAAGCGCGCGCCTCCTAAGTCTAGATCACTTTAGAAAAGGGTCTTGTCAGAGATCTCCGCCTAAATCAAGACGCAGTCCCTGTCCTCGGACACCCAGTTGGGCACACCTTCTTCTGGTCCGCCCTTAAGGCATGTCAAAAATTGAAATAGGATAGAACTCCCACTCAAAAGTAGGTTGTCCTCCCACGGATTCCGATTCCCTAAGTTCTATCACGGTTGCCATGCCCCCCTCAAGAGTCAATCTCAACATTTCATCCCCAGCAGAAACATTTTTCTGGTCGCGGTCAACTGTACCCGCACCCCACAATTCCAAAAAGAAGTCAAGTGTGACTCCAAGTGCAACGAGACTCCAAAGCAATATTTCATCAACGGATTTCACTAAC